>CM040472.1:6707339-6738072 GCA_022758105.1 Pangasianodon gigas | reverse complement strand
GTATATGATGCATTCAATCTAATACAAGAAACTGGGATGAGTCATACACGCTGGAGAGCAAAGTAATTATTTCCTGTGTAATTTTTAACATTTTGTGGACAACTGTGGTTAATTAATTTGATGGTGCTATTTTTTTTTAAAGATCTATGCAAAGTTTAAATTTACACAAACACACTATTGTGTAACCTATTGTATATGGTATTCAAATCAATCAATAAAGCACTGAAAATGTAATCTATGTTCAGAATTTTGTTGAAAATGGAATCTGCACAACATATTTTAAACCGTCAGAAATAATAAGAGCAGAACTTTTGAGTGATCCTTCACAAAACAGATGTAGAGTCATCCTTCTTGTTTCTGTTGTGAACTCTCGAATATGTTCCCCAGATGGCTGCAGCGATAATTGGCAGAGAGATTTATGACTGTGTCACACTGTATGATCTTTACTGACTCATGCTGGTCACCTGCAGTGCACTTCTGCAGTTGAATCAATTTAGCACCCCGAGTCAAAGTTTCCCACTATGCCATGCAGCTGGTACATACAGCACACTTCATTTCATTACAGCTCAGTCAGTAGAACATGCTGTCAGTGCTTTTGTCACTATTACTTGGGAGGGAAATATTTTTGGCTTAGTTTTATTATTATTATTATTATTATTATTATTATTATTATTATTATTATTATTATGTGAGTGAATCTTGTGGTGCATGTTGCCTGTATTTATACACTGATGTCATCATCAGCATCTAACTTCTGTAAACTACCTGATTTCATGTCATGCCATTATAATAATAATAAAAAAAAAACTAAGCCAAATAAGTTAAGCTATAGCATGTATATATACACTCACTGTCTACTTTATTAGGAACACCTGTACACCTGCACACTCATGCAATTATCCAATCAGCCAATCATGTGGCAGCAGCTCAATGCATAAAATCATGAGCTTCAGTTAATGTTCACATCAAACATCAGAATGTGGAACAAAATGTGATCTCATTGGCTTTACCCCATGATGTGGGGAAAACTATCACACACACACTGAAAGGCAGATAGGCAGGTGCAGTCGTAATTTCTGATTTTTCTTAAGTGTTTCAAGTCCTTAATGACCTACTGGGTTCATGCCCTGCTTCCTCCGAATACCAAACATGTTAACACTTATAATTCTTTCAATCAAAAAAACAAACAAACAAACAAAAAAACCTTATGACTGTATCATCTGACCTTTTTACTTATTTTGGCACGGATTGGATCAAAGCAAATCAAAATCAGGCATCAGGTCCTCAAATTTGGTGCATGGTGCTCTGTGATGGAGGGTTTAGTCATGACTGACGCCCAGTTTTTCCAAAATAGGCCACAAATCCACCACGATAAAGGATAAAGCGCTTACTAAAAATAAGAAATAAGATTCAGTATTTAAATAATGATTTTGTTTAAACTAATGTGTTGCACTAGTTGTACTATATGTGCTGTCATCAATTGATTACAGAGTTTAACACATAAAATTAGTCATTAGTTTGCCACATAACTTTATTCAAAAACTTTGCTTTTATTTGAATACTATATTTGTGGCATAATATACAGTGAACAAAACCAAATGCCAGTCTATTATTCAGTAATCTTTATTGTAATAATGTAGAGGAACAGAAGATAGCAAAATCTGAATATTTCAATTTTCAAACAAGAAAAAAACAAAACAAATAAAGAATTCAGTAGAATTTTGAATTTAGCTCTATGCACCATGCATGCATCATGACTAACATTTGATTTGATGTGTAAACTTTCTTGTAATGACCTTGGTAACTGTATAAATTATGATCAGTAGTCAAACTTGATTTACAGTAGATGAATTATAAGCATTAGCTAATTATAAGCATTACAGTCATTCACATTCACATAGCTAATTTAAGGCCAATTTCTTGAAAGCATGGTAGTGTTTAAATTATGTTGTGTTTTTTTTTTTTTAAAGTTGATATACTGTATATGTATTTATTGCTGGAAAATACTAATGGCAATAAGTTGAATTACTTAAACCTCGCACAGGTACCTCCGAAGTGACAGAAATGCTATTTCCGGTTACTGTTTTGTCATATAAAATGAACAGTGTTGCACACAGTCAGTAATATTAGACAATATATACAAGCCAATGACTGACATGCATTCTAACTAATATTTCGGAGACATTACTTCACTACTTATTTAGCTCTAGTTGTGAGCTTAAAACACTGAAACATTCTCACACATACATATAGTCCTACCAGTATAACCCAAACCTTTAAATCCGTATGTGAAAAACAATACAGCAAACAGTTTGCAATGATGAGTAATGCTTTATATTAAAATTCCCTTTAGTAACATTTACTACACGATTTAACATTAACATTAACAAAACAAACTTCAGCATTAATAAACTATAATTAATGTTAAGTAACAAAACAACACATTAATTAATGTTTTGTTTGTTTTGTAACACTTAATTTCAAGGAACACACATTAGGGGTTAATGAAGGGCTTGTTCTTTGTTCAATAAAGCCCAAATGAGATACTTTTAATTGATTTATTCACTTTGAATTAGTGTTTATTCATCAACAATTCATAATTCATAATTGGGGATGTGTTCTTTGAAAAGGACTAAAACACATTATCAGTTGTGACAAAATTGACTTTCGTAAAACTTGTTTAGTGCTTTTTAGCTTCTAATAAGTGATGACAAAAACTTGACTTCACAATATAGAACACATTGTAGTATTACTGAATTATTCGACTTTTATAAGCTCCTAAAGTAAACTGCAGGTCACTTGATGCTACCTAGAATCTACAGGTATAACATGTCACCAATTACAAACTAATAAGAGATTTAAACGATTAATTCATGCTCAACAATTTACATAACAAAGCATTTATTGCACATTATCACAACTAATAATGCATCTATTAGACATTTTCACAAAACAGCTCACCAAATATGAACCAATACGAACCAAAAAGTGTTGATGAATAAAATCTAATTCTTAGTAAATAAACCATTTACAAGTGTCTAATTTGGGGTTTACTGAACAAAGAACAAGACTCTAATTAACCCATAATGTGTGTTCCTTAAAATAAAGTGTTTTTTTTTGTTTTTTTTTTTTTTTTTAATTTTAACTAAATACACCTGCATTATTTCATTCAAGAGTAAAAATAATATAATAAGTCCACAAAAAATGACCATAAATGAAATTACAGCATTTTACTAAAATAACAATCAACTGAACTCAGGTCTCCAGGTGTAAATACTGGACTTCACCATTCAGCAATACTTATGAATTTTATCAGTTAACCACTGCAAATATTAATACAGGCTTTATTCATATTGATCTGTATTGACACATATTTATACGTACAGATGAACTAAACATTTCATAATGAAAATATTAATTATTTGGTTTATTTGGTTCGTTATTTTTAAAAAGGCATTAATTACATATTTAACATTACTTATGGTGTAATAATGCAAAGTTTATGGTGTGTTAACTAAAGCTAAAATGATGATAGTTAAGGATGCCTTAATGTAAAATGTTACCCAAACTATCCATATATATTTATAGTGCAAACAAAGCATTTTTTTTTTACAAGTTTTAATCAGTTCTGGTGTATTCAAATCAAAAGTGCATTCATCATATATCCAACAGTGACATGGCCTTCTAAGCTTTCTATTGTATAAGTATTTTCTAAAAAAACTTGTTATAGGAACATATGCTGAGCCTTTGAGCGTCTTCATTTTTGGCCATGATGGCACAAGAGCTTACGTGAATTATGTGCCAGAGCGCACACTTGGCTTCATTCAGCAGTTTCAGGGGCTGTGACCGGGTGTGCACACACACACACACACACACACAAAAGTGGAACCATAAAAACCCTGTTCTTCTACAGTAGCCTTTCACAGGACCACACAGTACCATATTAAAAATACAATGTAGTCACGTGATCCCAGAATGAAAAGTGTGCACTGTAATCACACTGAATGAACATAAAACCAGTGGGAATGAGCTCCCTTAATACAGCTCTACTTCACTTTATGTACAATTACCCTACAGGAATAGACTGCTTTTGACACATTGAGCGTGCACGCTCATAGTTGTGGGATGGAAAGGTCTAGCTTCAGTGGCAGCCAGTGTGATTAACGGTTCCTTGTACATGGCATCCTGACTCTGTGGTGGAGAAGGTTTACAGCAATGTAGCATCATGTTGACAGTGGGAAGAGCAAACATCTTCACTCGTCCGATTAGACCTCTATGATGTTGATAGATGGCACAGACTGATGAAACTGCAGAGCACAGGGGAAATAAGAAGAGGAAATGTCACTTAAAGGGCCATTTCCTTAATCTAGCCATCATTTGTGTGCATGTAAGGAAAGGACTGGTTCTGTCAGACAATGATAGATAGCTTGGGATAAGACAGCCCACACCATACTGTGTACACATCAATGTTGGATACGCCTAATAAAGAAATTATAATTCAGAGGCTGGCCAATGAGGCATACAAGGAAAACTTGCACGAGTACATAACTAAATAGACACTGAAATATAACAGAAAGGTTTGGTGCCACTATGTCTGACATAGGTCTTACATAGGCTGCTAAGGTCTTACTGGATCCTTCAAAAGCGATAATGAATTTATCACAGGGATAAATGCATTTATCACATACTGATGTGCATTAACTACATACATGGACAGGCCGAAAAGGCAGCAGTAATGTTTAACAAGTGAGGACGTCAAGTGCTTGGCATCCACAGAGAAATGGAGGTCGAAAAAGGAAATGGTAGAAAGATCAAAGGCCTTTATTGTCGGGTTCTGCTCCTCCTGGGTACATGATCTATTTTAAAAGTAGGTCAGTTTCACTGCAGTTTTTTATGTTGAGACATTTGCAATGCAAAACCATCTTGTTCTCATCACTTATAAGAGAGAAATACACTCACCAGGGTTGAAACAAAAAAACCCATCAATATCATATCATAAATCATTTTCTGTAATTTTAACATGCATGGTGATCGTGTCAGCTTTTGCTAGTTATTAGTTACTGTTATCTCTGAAATTAACTGGTGGTTTAATATATTGAACTGTTTTCTTTCTGTTTTTCAGTCCATGTCCTTGTGTGCATTCATCTTCATTGTAAGGTCCTTGCAAAACTCTAAATATATAATAAATGTGTAGATTTGATCAATCAGTAAGATTGACAGGCTGTGGATAGCCTGTGAAATGATTTAAGAAAAAAAAAACCTAAAAAAACAATGTTCTCCGAAACCCCCCCCCCCCCCAATCTCTGTAACTCAGTAATGAAGAACGCAACATCTTTAACATCTTTAACCATTACAAGTCATGACAGTCACTATTTGTTCAGTCTCTGACTTTATAATTAGTATTGCAAAAGACACAAGTACAACAATTGATTCTTGAAGACAGTCTTGGAAGAATAAAGTCGATCAGGTTTATAAGAAAATGTGTGTTGCCTAAAGCTAAAGAGCTTATGGACCAGAAAAACCTTAATTTCTATTCATTTTTTACTGAAACAATACTAAAGATGACCTGCCTAACATGAAACTTGATGTGATGAAGGTAACAATGTTTTTATTAAGGAATGAAACACAATATTGCATGCTGTTACAGTAAAATAATCCACAGCAGGGTGGTGTTATTATTTTCCTATAACAGCACATCACAAAGAGATTTATTTCTCTGACTTTAAGCAATTTGTCAATGATTACAATTGTTAATTAATTAACAAACCATTTATAGTTACATTTAATGTGGTGAAATATCTGTGAGATAAGTTAATTCCTGTTATGACTTTTGTTATAGCAGTTATAAAGAGTTCTTTCTTCTCCAGCCTCTCTTTTTCTCTCTCTTTTAGTTATTATGGCAAATAAAACCCACAGCTTGTTATGTTACTGACAAACTGGAAAGTGCAAAATTATCTGTCCTGAAGACTTTCCCATAGCGGAAAACTTACTGACTGTTATTTAACTTACTAAATGTTAAATAAACATCTTCTTACATAAAGCTTCACCATATCAATGATTATGCATATTTCTTTGTTACATAACCAAATTTAATTTCATTTAATTTTTTTTATTATGAGCTTTATTTTATTGTGGAGCATGCACCCATACAAGTCCTTGTAAATGAGTTGTGATAAAGCATTAGAATAAGCCCATTAATATAAACCTGTATTTTGAATTAGAAATTTAATCAATATCTTCTGACCAAACTGATTCAAGAATTCAACATAAAAAATGGTAACATCATGTTTAAAACAGGTCTTTCATGCACATGCTATTAACAAGATACTAAAACATGAGAGTTTATTTCTGTAAACATTGTTACTAATAATGAAAAAGATTATATGATGAGCATTTAATGCAAGTTTTAGTTTGGTGTTGTATTGATATAAAATCCAGAATGATAGCTCGGGTCAATGTGAAATCCACTGCAGTGAACAGAACATGAGGGTTCCCTCACCTTGCTCCTGAGCAGTCCTCCACTGTGGTGCTCTGGTGTGCTCCTCTCAGACAACGGCTTCACCTTCTCTTTACTGTTACTGTTATCGCTGTCCTTGATGATGTCATACTGCCGGCAGAAGAGTGCGATGACCGCTAAGAGGAGAGAGCAATCAACATGCTTCAACACCACACAGAGTCTGCAGAGCCAGAACTTCAAAGATCAATAAAGTCTCTGGGTCCTTGCGAGGCTTAGAGCTCACAGAGACAGACGTGCAGAGAGCTCAGAGAATCATTTGTAATGCAAGTGAAATAGACATGATGATAAGGTTGTGTAGTCTATAAAGGTATGACCTTATTGAACTAAAGCAAGGTGTATCATGTCATCTGTCAGGAAAATAAGCTTGAACATTGTCATCAGTAATGATGAAAAAACCTGTAGGTAACTAATGAAAGTTCATTATAATCTATAAATTGTACCTTACACGGCCATAGTCCACCAGTTAAACAATAAGCAAACATAAAGTATGTAGGGCACGTAGGCTCCTGCAAGCACCAGTGATAAAACTTGTCATTAAGAATTATTACATTGAATGCCTTTCTGGCACAGTGGCACAGCAGGTAGTGTTGCCGCCTCACAACTCCATAATCCCTGGTTGGATACTGAGCTTGTGTTATTGTCTTTGTGGAGTTTGCATATTATTTCCTTTGTTTTGCATTGCTTTCCTCCAGATTCTCCAGTTTCTTCTCACCTCCCAAAAACTTGCTACAGGTAGATTGATGCCTCTAAATTGCCCTTAGGTGTGTGTGTGTGTGTGTGTGTGTGTGTGTGCGTGCATGGTGCCCTGCAATGGACTAGTTTCCCATACAGGGTGTATTCACTCTTCACAAAGTGTTCCTGGGATAGGCTCTGGATCCTCTGCAGTCTTGACCAGGATAAAGCAGTTACTAAAAATGAATAAATGATGTATGCTTTTTTCCCTAGTCTTGCCCTGTTTAATCAATAATATTTCAGATGTGGTCTTTAGTTTTATGGATAGCAGAGATACATTCAAAGTACTAATGATTTAGCATCATAAACTATAGTATAGTATAGTATCTTATGTAATAAAATATTTTCATATAAATGCATTTTAGTGGTCAAGCAGAATATATTAGAAAACATGATTCACTGATAAACAGTAATTGCCCAATCAAATTGTTGCACCATTATATTTCTAATAATTTTTTGGTGAACACAGCTGAAAACTGGAAAAAGGTGACGTTTTTTTTTTTTTTAGCTGTCCAATTTCAGTGAGCCTGTGCCCTGCAGCCTCAGATTCATGTACTTGGCTGACAGGAGTGGAACTCAATGATTTTCTGCTGTTGTAGATGCTTTTCTGCTCACCATGGTTGTAAAGAGTGGTTATTTGAGTTACCGTTGCCTTCCTTTCAGCTCAAACCAGTCTGACCATTCTCCTCTGACCTCACAAATCAACACAACACATCACCCACAGAACTGCCGCACACTGGATGTTATTTTATTTTAGTGCCTTTTCTGTGTAAACTCTAGGGCCTGTTGTGCGTAAAAGATCCCAGAAGATCTGCAGTTTTTAAGATATTTAAACCATCCCATTTGGAAATATCAACCATGTCACAGTCACAGAGAGCATTTTTCCACATTCTGATGTTTGATAAACATTAACCAAAGCTCTTGACCTGTATCTGCATGATTTTATGCATTGTGCTGCTGCCACATGACTGGCTGATTAGAAAATTGCATGAATGAGCAAGTGTATAGGTGTTCCTAATAAAGTGGTTGCTGAGTTTATATACAGTATGTTTATTTTATGAATAGCATAAAATCAACAGGAAAAACATTAAATCTTTCATCACAGTTGTATAATAATTCATTGTCAGGAAAAAAAGATAATTGTAACAGATAATTGTAGCTGTTTAATTATCTGTTTAAATGCTTTGTGAAAATAGAATTCAGTCTGATTATACACTTTTTGTTGTACTTATGTTGTAAAGGTTCAGGTTTGTCAGGTCCTTTGACAAAAAGGGGGTTACAATGGCTTAGAGATACAAATGAAGGATAACTTCTGTGCAGTAGGGTGATACTAATCGGTTAAGGTAATACTAATAGGAACAGTGGTGCTCTTAGGAGCATTTATGTCAGATGAGTTAGGTTCGAAAATTTGGAGTAATAATCAATGTAAATCTCATCCGCATTAATACCTGACACATTTTAAACCATATTATTACAGTGGTTTTAAGGAAGGTAACATTAATAGACAATTAACAATAATTTGAGGTCCAAGCTTCATACTTTCAGACGTTGTAATTCATAATCAATAGACAGAAATAATGAGAGACTGAATTTTAGAGACTTTTAACCTCGTACCTGCCCACATAAGCAGCACCACCACAATGATGATCATCTCTCCTGTTTGCAGGTTTCTAGACTTGTCCAGACCTTCAACAGTTGGATCATCTATAAATACAGAAATAGACAGATTAGATTTTTTTTTTTATGATCTCAAAGAAAACCGATGCACAATGTCAGCTTTTTCATAACATAAACTGTAGACCAGAGGAGTGACAAACAACTATCTTCTTTTGAAAGAGAGATTATTTTTTTAAAATATGCCCTTAGTATGCAGGCTAAGGCTTTTGGTGATTGAATTTCTACATCAGCCTTCAGCATGTAGCACAGCACTGGCCAATTTAGCCAGCATCCTCATTCTGTCCAATCAACCAGAGCATGGAAGAAGTGCTTGCCTAACCAGCTATCTGTCTAAATCATTAATCCTGTGTTAAGTGAATTGACTTTAGCATTCTATCCTCTTCCTCCTATCTTTTAGCCTGTGTGGAAGTGGTCCAGGACATCACTTTTCCCAATTGATCCTTCCTAGTGGATAAAGATGTAGCTGGCTCATATGTGCTGACTGTCATAACTGAGAAAAGGAAAAGATGGGTGGAAAATGGTTTCGCCTGAGCAATTACTGAGAGAGGCCATTCATCATTTATATCACCTCAATTTCCAATTACGAGTGAGTAGTACTGAAACACTGGCTCTGCCCTGATAAACAGTCAGAACGAGCGACAACCAAGCCATCTCTCTCATCACTCGCCTCGATAAATATTTATGACGCTGAATAGGAGAATTCCTGCATGTCTCTAGAAACACAGGAATTGCCTTACTATTTTAAAGGGAAAGGATGCTTAATGCTCTGCTAGTGGTCGTCTGCTTAGATAAGGAGCCATACTGAATGTGGGGTGGTTTTTAGTTAGCATGGTAAAGGCTGCTCAGCCAATTAGTGAGTAACTTTTGGTGTTTAGATAATACCAGGGTGTGCTAGACAACATAATGCTGCCTTGCTGCCTACTGACACCTATTCAGTGCTAAGCAGCTGTTCATTAGTTCCACTAGATTGAGATTTGTGCAAGGATTCTATCTGTGTGGAGCCCTAGAGGGAACAAAACAAACTAAGCAAAAAAAAGGACAGACTCAAAATACACCAAAATATACAGTATGATGCCGGCATAAATTAAATGCTTCAGAGACGCTGACGTTATCTCAACGATTTGTGCACTGCAATGGCTATCACAACCCACATCACAAGAAAAAGCTTGGGGAAAAGGTTTTCTGCTGCAGAGGCAATACTTCTGATGTGGTAGCATTTCAAATGGATCAAGGGAGTGTGGATATGAGTCTAGTATTGTGAACACTTGCCAAGAGCAGCAAGTTACTTTAACAGTCATGACAGTGCATCAAAAATGGGTTTTGATCAGGAGGCTCTTCCTTCTTTACAACACTGCAAAAGCAGTTTTTTCCACCTTTCAGGTTTCCTTTGAAGTAATGATGTCTAAGAGCAATGGTATCTAATGGGAATCAGAATACATGACCATTATAACATTCCACCAAAGAGGATATAAAATACTGAATATCAGTCAGACTATGGGTTACAATTAAACTATGTTTTAATACAGTGCCCTCTGGAACCTACAGGTAATTCTGCACTCTGCATTAAGAACAAGGAAAAATGTGAGAATAAGAAAAATAATGAGAAATTTATTTCATATTTATCATAGTGAGACTAATTTGAATGAAATCAATGATGTGTTAGGGATGTGTAGCCTATTTTGATTCCCAAGCTAATTAAAATGCTTATCAGATGCTCATGTTCATCAGATCAACAGATCTTGAATGAATGTTTGGTTCCTAAATTAGTTGAAACTGCAAGAAAATGCTTTTTTATAGCATCATCATTGAAAAGCCCAAAGGCACATAAACTACTACAACACTACAATATATACCTCACTGTGATTCTGAGTTATGAAATATAGTTTGGGATGAACCAGTACCACTTTTCCAATAATGTATCCAATAATGACACAATACTACTTGCAAATCAGTTCACTCACTGCAACTTCTGTTGGCAAGTTATGCAAAAGAGGCCTGATGGTGTCTGGCTTTAAGACAAGTTTTGTCCTGTTCTCACGTGACATGTGTGATCCGATCCAATCTGGTCCAATACCGATAGTTGTATAGCAGTAGTTGTACTGGATGGGTACACTTCTAATAATAGTCGATTGTAAGTTATCTCTACAAACAGTGAGTTTTGTAAGTCAGTCTTTCATCTGTGTGTTCCTGTTTGCTATTCTTTAAAAACAAACAGTACTAAGATGAAGCAAATATTTTTCATTGTTAATAAGTGGAGGATGGTAAGAGGAAAAGATTTATAGCACTATATTTATGTACCTTCATTCAAAAACAATTGGCTTCATTTATCAATCCTTTAGTAAAGTTATGTGTAAATGTTTGTGTAAGACAAACCAAAATTAAAATTTCCACCAGATGTACAAAAGTTTCAGAAATGCTGATTTTCTTTGTACCCGCATACATTTTTGATGACTGCCAATGATCAATCATCTGTAAATTACTAGGCGTGTGCACAGCATAGCTGATTTGCATTTGGGGATGCCCACAAAACTCCATAAAAGGCAAAGCTCACAGAGCTGAAATGACAAGTAAACAGCAAAAAAAAAAGACTCTCAGGGGAAGAAGCGGAAGCTATTTTAACTCATGTCTATGGCATTAACAATATATTATTTGACAGCGTAACAACCCCTTGAAAAGGCTAAAATCTGGAGCCGAATTACAGAAAAGGTGAATTAGATGTGAATTAGGTGAGTAGAAAAGAAAATGGTTGGATCTGAAAACAGAGATTAAAAAAAACTATAACCTACTTTACCCACACCACACATCAAACAGGGATTTTTAAAAAACACATAGCAAAGTGTCTCAGCGACTGTTGGCACCACAAAACTTGCTTGCTTTCTTTTTTTCATATTTAATATGTTTTTATGAAACGACTTGGACTTACAAAAGTTTAATTAAATTTGTGTGCGTGTAACTGAAATACACAAGCGATTCAAACTTGACAGCATCCATATACTGTATAAAAGTGCAGTAACTCCTCAGAAATTATATGATGGAAGCCAGTCAATTGAGGTTTACATTAGTTAGTCTTCTTATGTGTAAATTTACATACACTCAGGAGCATGAGTAGGATACGAACGTTTTTCCAAACTTATGGGATTTTCATGAATACCAAATTTCTTGTGAAAATACTTGTATGAATGATTTACAAATAAATCCATTCATATCCAGCTTGATAAATGAGGCCCAGTGTGTGTATCCCATTAACTATCTGATATTAGATATCTGATTAAATTATTAGTAGGCATTGTATTTTACATATAATCTTTGGGCAAAACAGTAGTGGGCTTCCACTCAGCCAATGTAAATATTTGAGATATAAATGTAAGCTAATCTTTTTAATAACAATTTCTAACAGGAGTTGTGATTCCTATATGAATTTCAATACTAAACAGCTTTTATATATTGTTATATATTTATATAATTATAAAATTGAAATTCACACCATTGTATGATGTTTGTGTGATAAATGTGAAATAAGACCATGAATGTTTGTCCTTTCAAAACTGTATCTAGCTGAATTTATACACCAACCATATGCATACTGTGGTCTCCCCTTTACAGGGTTATTTAATACTAAGACCCTATTAGAAGAGAGAATTATTGCCAATGTGCAGCGTCAGTTAACGTTAAATAAGCACTTAGATGATGCTATTGTCTGGAATTCTGGCCACATAGAAGAAATAAAAACAGCCCTCACAAAATATTGATTATGTGTTCTCATAATGGCTTGACCCTAAATAACCAAATAAATCAAATTAAGATCCAATCTTATACATTGACTGAATGTCAACTTGTGTTCTCCATTTCTTCCATTAACATTAGCTGGATATCTTCATTACATATTTGACTTAAGATAATGTATTTAGAATTTGCTCCATACTTGTCTACAGCTATATATAAAAAAAGTTATGAATGGTCCAAAGAAAGTGATTTGGGTTGCACCTCGTTTGGAAGAATAAATAAAATTATTTGAATATTCTTATAACTGCTAAAAGAAATAGCCCTGCTTTTGTCTTGCTATTGTTTTGTTGTTGTTCTACTGTTTTACTAACTTGGCAGGAAAAAAAATTCAAAGCTCACACACACACAGTTTGCACAGTCATCTGTATGGATCAACTGAAATCAATTCATTAGTGCAGTGAGGTGAGGTGAATATCAAGTTCATTGCACTGAATGTCAGAAAGCTGATCAGAAACTGCAGCAGATATAGAGAGTTTCCCGCGGTCATGCATGATGGCTCCATCTATAATTAAACAGGAGAAAAGAACAGAGAGACTTGTGAGTGTAGGAGGATTCTCTCACACTCTTGTGCCCAAATTTTACTTTTATATACTTGTTAACAAAGTTGATTTTGTAAATTAAGGATTTATGTCATGAATAATTCTTAGGATATGCAATTTTGTTGACCTCAGTTTAGTGGGTCAGTAAAGTAGTCAGTATCTAACAAACGTGTTTCTTCATTCTGCAGGAACTTTGAGTGATTCACATTAGAGACAGACTCTAATTTACAACTGACTTGGACATGATACTTAATCAGCATTCCTAATTCATTTTGTATCACTTCATTTTAATGAGTTAATTTCAAATTGCACTTGACTAAGCAGAGCAGTTTTAGACTGAATGTATGCAGTGATCGATAGAGAGCCCTTAATTCGGTTATGAAGGGCTTGGTAATTAGCTGATAAGTTGAATCAATTGTGCTGGAGCAGGAAGAAAAAAAATGAGATTGTGCAGGCCCCCATGACTGAGTTGTAAACCAGAGGTCTCAAAGGCCTGCATACAAAATGCACACACATCCAAAATGTAAAACAACTTGCTATGGACTCTTCTTCTTGTTTATGGGAAGGTTTAATTATAGCAGCTATAATTAACAGGCTCATTACAAATCAAAACACAAAACACAAAGGTATAGGCTTTAGTACCTTGGTTCGAGCTGTTGGAAGGGAAGCGGTCTGACTTCTTGAGGGTTTTGAAGTGGACACGCTTGCTGGCCTGACTTTCTCCATACAGGCCGATAGACTGGACCTGGACTATGTAGTCTGTCTCCTCCTCCAGGTCCCAAAGCACACAGGCCCTGCTGGTGGTGTTTACCTCCCGGATAAACCGCTGCATGTGGCCGTCTTGCTTCTGGAACCACAGTAAACACGGTGGCCTTTAATTAGTCCTTTCTTTATTCTGCTTTATTATTATAATTTCAACAATCGACCTTTTTATTGTTGCACCTCCTAACACAGATGAGAGCAACTCACATTTAAAAGACAAAAAAGGGTTGCTCATAGATGCATTAAAGGTTTTGTTTTTAATGTGTAGAAAAAAAAAATATATATATATATATATATATATATATATATATATATATATATATATATATATATATATATATTCACACAATTGTCTAGAATGTGTTTGTATACGTTACCATGACCTCAACCCCACTGAACACTTTCAGGATGAACTGGAGCACCAGGCCTCCTCACCCAACATCAGTGCCTGACCTCACTAATGCTCGTGGCTGAATGATCACAAATCCCCACAGCCACGTTCTAAAATCTAGTGGAAAACCTTCCCTGAAGAATGGAGGTAATTAAGGTAATGGAGGTAACAGCAGCAAAGAGGGGACCAACTCTGATTAATGAACATGGTTTTGGAATGGGATATTCAAGAAGCACATAGGTTTTGGCCATATAGTGTATAATCAGGTTAGGAAAATTCTAGGATTTGCCAGAAAATTTGCCATTTTTTACATAAAACAATGTTTGGGAAGTATATACACCTTAGACGTGAAGTGAAAACCAAATCATAACTCAGTTCCCATTATCTTTAGTAAAGAAATCTTTGATGGAAATATGGTGTCTAGTATGTATACAGGCTGTCACTCCTGGGAAGTTTACTTAGCCTGGATACAGCAACAGGAGTTGCTGTTCAGAAATGGTAGACTCTGAACTTCTTTACATACTGTTGGCTCTCTGACCTCATATACTAATCCATCAGCTTCCTAGCAAAACATGCCAAATGCCAGTTATGGAGATACAGTAGATTTTGGGTCAAATATGAAGGCCTGGGCTCCAAATTTAAAATGAGCTCCACAGCTTTGCTCCCTGCATTCGAAAACAATGCTGAAACATAATATAATCAAAATCTTGCAGTGTGTACACTCCTGTCATTGAGTATGTGTCTCGTTGGTTGCAAGTCATGGTGTTTTAGCAATAATTGTTAATGAATAGTGAAACATAACTTTTGTTGTAACATTTCATTTATAGCTTAATTTACTCCTGAAGTAACCCTAATCTTTGAACAGATCTAAGTATAATTCAATTGATGACTCAATGCAGAGTTAATTCTGAGTTAGTGCAGTTTTAAATGGGATTTAAGTCTACAACTAAACTTAAATGCTATTAGGAAAACCACCCACTGAAGGCCACTCCTGCTTTATTGATTTTTTCCCCTTTTTTCCATTTTTATTGAAAAGAAAAAAAAGAAAAGTGGAGAGCTACTTCTACTAGGCTATCAGATCCAGAAAGAGTTTTGAATACTTTTATAATTTACCTCCAGCAACTCTACTGCTGTTTACAGAAAAATATTTTCAGCTTAATGCATGTCTAGGCATTCAGAAATATGTTGGAGAGCATCACAAGAACAATGGGGCTTTTTCAGTTAAGTGGTGCATTTGAACTAAATGCCTACATTTACGGGTATAGTAGCGAGTTGCAAAGCTCAGTAAATGAGGGTAAGAAACGTAAGTTCAAGCTCACTGTCTCTTGGCAATAAGTGGATTGATGGAGGTGCTTCATTAATGAATAATTCTATCCAAACAGCCAATTTGTAAAGCCATTACCAGAGTTGACATAACATGCCAAGCTGCTATATACAGTATGTTACTGGTTAGATTCAGAATGCATTTGCCACTTACACAGAATAAAGAGGACTTGAGTAAAGCATGCAGGTCTGTAATCACAAGGTAGTCTTCAAAAGGAAGCACTGATCAGTTTATATACTGACATGTTACATGTTGTTTCAAATGCAACATATAACAAACAGAACTCAAGATGCAATGACTCAAAATGAAAAAGCAATGTTAAGCTATATTCATAGTGTTTAGTACTGGCAAGTTTATTACATGAACTGTAACATAGCTGAATAGATTTCTTAAGTAGAGAAGAATGCAACTGAATGCATTTGGCTACTTGATCAATCTGATATCTATATCTCAGGAAGTGCCACTTGGTTTTCAAATGGCCAGTCAGATATTTGGGCATCTTTCTTCTTTTAAGAGAAGGTGGCTATACGCATGACAGAGCTGCCAATATTGCAATAATAGTAGTATCATTCTGCAGCCTCGCAAACCATGTGAAGCCTTCACTATGTGAAGCCCAGACAGGATGGAATAAACCCTTGACTGGTAAAAACTACTGATTTGCTTTAAGTAACTGACTTTTTCAAACTACAGAGTACCGCATCATGTAACTAACACATTCAAGTGCATGTTTAAATTGGCCAACTCTGTTTAATGTTTAAAAAAAAAAAAAAAAAAAAAAAAAAACTCCATATGTTTAGGAAATGTGATAATTTCTAATTTATAAGCATCAGTTCTAGTGAACTTGGCTAACATTAGCTATCTACAGGTCAGTTTGTTTGGACACAGACATTAAATGGAAGGATCTGTAATAGGTAGATGTTAGAACAGATATATTATATGACCAAAGGTATGTGGACACCTGACCACTACACCCATATGTGGTTCTTCCACAAATTGTTGACACAAAGTTGGAAGCACACAACTGTCTAGAACGTCTTTGTATGCTGTAGCATTACAATTTCTCTTCACTGGAACCAAGGAACTCAAACCTGTTCCAGCATGACAATGCCCCTGTGCACAAAGCGAGGTCCATGAAGACATGGTTTGCCAAGGTCGGAGTGGAAGAACTCACAGAGCCCTGCCTTCAACATCTGGTTGAAGTCAGGTCATGTGTCTACATACTTTTGGCCATATAGTGTAGGTATTTAATACATATTATCTTGCAAGTGAACAAGTGAGTGTCATTTTCATGGCCATGATCAGCAATTTATTTTGCAGTTTACAATGTCTTTACACAAGAATTATTATTATAAGAATATATGTTATAAGGAAACAAGGAAACCTGAATGGATGGCATGAAAATTCTGGTAAAGTGATACAGTATTTACCTGCTGTAGGACTGAGAAGCCAATAATGATGTCCCCCTCTGGAACTTCCCAGGTCACTGTGGCTGAATCAGCTCTCAGATTCATGACTGACACGTTGACTGGAGCAGGTGGGCGGTCTACAAAACAGGGAGGTTTGCACTTTATTCATCTGACCACTTAAATGAATTCAAATTAATCCCATTGTCAACCTTAAGGACAACTGAAATACACAGCATAAAAAAGCACTATAGCTATGAAAAGCCATGTACCTCATTTCATTCAGTAATGGCTCAATCTATTATTAAGAGTCTTCAGGTCTGAGCTGCACACATTCATCTGCAGAAGAGCTGAGTGCTGGATATTGGCCCTTACTTGTCAAAGCTTTGTAAAAATGATCACAGAATTAAAGGCTCAGGATGACGTGTGATATATATATATGCCGTATCTGAGCGCAGCTGATGATTCAGCTTCAACATTGTGGAAGTAAGAGTCTTTTAATCCTTTAATTACATACTATATTATCTAAATATATTATCTATCTATCTACAACTATATCTAGATATTTCTCTATCTATCTATCTATCTATCTATCTATATATTGCTTGTTCTTATTTTGAGAACAAGCAATATTTTAAGAAAGAAGCATGCAGTTGAATAAAAAGGTCTGAATTATGTATATGCGCAAATAAGAAATGTCATTGCATTTGAAAATAAGCTGATTTGAGGATTTGATGAGGATAAAATGTACTTGGGTCTCATGAAAATTTAAGGACATTCCAATTTGCTAGAAAGTGAAATGGAGACTTCTGAGATTTCTGTCTTTTCTCTCTCATATTCTTATTATTAATAACACTTAATATTGTGACTTTTTACTCAAAATATGATGAACGTATTCTTATAGTATTGCTCTATATTTTCAAATAGTGCTCTGAAAAACAGCAGACATAGGGAAACACCATCAGCTCAAAACTATACAGTAAAGCTAATTAGTGAAGGAAGTAGGATACATAGAAGGAAGGAAAATCAAGAAGAAAAGAAAAAGACCTTTTTCTTACTTAAAAAAAGTTAAGAAAAGAAATTCCATGGAAGCTTTGCTCAAAGTATTTGGTGTTCAAAATTGATTGGTAGATTCATAACTGGTATTGTACATGGTTATTAATATTGATGATACTGAAAATGAAAGTCACAATTTAACCACAAAGGGAATTTTTAATGATATGCTCAGCTTAACATACTCTCTGAAAGGATATGTCACTATTCCAGTTAGCCAGAACTGACAAACCATGACAATCTCTTACAAGACATCAGACATTCATAGATTTACAATATTTTGCTGTAGATCCATTTTTAGTTTTTCTTCTCCAAAGTTTCTGGATTTCTTTCCAAGAACACTGTCCAATTATGCATGGCTGCTTTGGAATGTAAAATATTAAAGTTTTTCTCTGCCAATTTAATCCCTGATTTGCATATACAAGTGTTGTACTCAAGTATTATAGAGCAAGATGGTTAGATATGACTGATAATGGCCATAGCCAATGACAAAGCTAGAAAATACTGTACATGTTAATCATTTTTTTTGGCCTTTTAACCTGATAATGGGATTGTGCTGTTTCTTTCAATATTTATAATTTTGACACCCTGTGTTTAATCATCTATTCAGAGTTGGCAACTTGAGTTAAAAAATTACATTAATATTTCTGCAGGAAAGGTTCTCCATATTCCGAGTCAGGTTACACAGGTGTTTAAGTTGATTTTCTGGCCAGATCCTTGAGATTATTAAAATGAACAGGTTTCCAGGTTTTTTTTTTTTAAAGAGTAGAGGGGGGATAGAAAATGCAGTGTGAGCATCCATGACAATAAGAAGTTCTATAAAACATCATGTTAGATGTAAGATCTTCTGTGGTTTTTTTTATATAAAAGGATTATAAAGGACTTTTTCTAAGTAACGTAGTGTGTACCTAGCTTCTGCTTATGTGGAAGCTACATTTTCAAGTCTTGCACATCACCCTACGTTTCAGTCCTATTATGCTGCTTTATATAAAGCCATGGCTTAGCATAAACCAAAAGGTAAAAAGCAGAAGCAAAATCAACCTTAAAAACTGTTTTCCAAATGTATTTGTCAGTGGCATTAGTGTTGTTAGATGTTCTTCCTTTTTTTTTCTCTCAGCTCATCCAAAGTGTGCATACTTAGAATAGACAGAAAAAAAAGATACTATACTATACATACTAAAGTTGGAAAAAAATCTATTTTTGGACAGTCACTGCTCATTCAACTATGGCTGAACAGGAAAATGGGGAATACTCACTCTTAGACTGCATTTTGTTGAATTGCGTTCTGTGATTGAGCTTGATTGAATTCTGGACACTGTATCCTGTGCAGTGATTCGTGTTTTCTCTTCATTTCCAGCTTCGAGCCTAGGTGCTCGATCATGATTTAGTAGGCAACTGACAAGCTAATTAGTCTCACAAAAGGCAAATTCCTAGGCAAGGGAGCACATAGTGACAGATTCAATTCCAGGAGGCATGCCTCTAATTCTGAAGCCAGAAAATAGAAAGTAGGTGAACACAGAAAAGGCTTTTGAACCAAGCATTTTAGCGCTGATATTTTTCAGCAGCTCCCCCAAGCAGCACAATAATTGGCTTTACATGTTTGTGTGGATGACTGAAATAGGAGTTACCTTCTGTTTCTTTGCCCAGTCCTGATGTGCTTGTGTCAACAAATGCGAGCAGTTAATTGAATTATGCAACAGCTTTATGTAACGACCGGTGTTTATGTAACGACCATATGTTTTAATGAAATTTTCCTTTTGAAGTGTTGTAATTTTTAGGTGTGCAAGTCACACCAAGAAGGACATATAAAAGGGCACAGCAAATGGTTAGAAAAAGAATGTTTTATCTTTAACTGTGACCCCAATTCCATCACTGCAGGTAATCACAGCTAGCGCGAGATGCACAATCACTGCTCAATAAGGACACTATGGGAGGTCAGAAGAGTGACAGTAAATATTGACAGTGTCAATATTTCTTTCCAGTCCATGATTATACACTGGGAACAAGGTCAATTACACAGGATTCTCTGTTGCTGTGGTCAATAAAATGCTATCGCTAGAATGTATGTATGAATTGGAATCCCTCATGTGTGTGAATATGTACAGTTATGCCACAACCTCTGACACATCTTTGTTGCTACAGCTATATCAGAGCTGCCAACAAAATCCAAGCAGACAGAGTGTAACAGGGTTATAAGATGTCCCATAATCAGAATAAGCATCTTAACAACCCTCGTGAACAGAACGCCCAAAGAATGGGCTCAATAGCAGACAAAAGTGAATGACGTGAGAGTTATGCTTCATGGAGACTGAACCCAATTCTTAGAAATGAAAGGGGAAAGTACTTAGACACTGAGCCACCAGGCAGAGCTAACAGATGGTGTGGCAGGAACCCCAAAAAACTAGAGAGGTTAGGGAACAGACAGAATTAAGTAGGAGAGAATACTCTATCACTGGGATTGAACCCAAAACCTCCCAGGCAGACGCAAACGTGCTACTGAGTGAGGTGTGGGGGAGGGGCAACAAACAGTGAACTGAAAAGGTAAGGCAAAGAAAATAAGAGCTAACCAGATACAGATCTGGGAAAATGTGATAAATCAAAAGAGGAAGAAAATAAAGGCGTGGCAAAAAGTAAACAAAGCAAAGACCACTGCAACTGCACAACCAGAGACTATATCATTTACTACACTCATCTAAAGAAGACTTGGTGTCTGAGTGTTTCACCTGCATGCTTCAATAGGGTAGTCCCAGGTGCAACCAGCTGTAGTAATGACCAAGCTGAAAGATGGATGATGATGATTCTCATGGGACTACACTATTACCGGAAGGAGGTCTGTACCTCCCTGTGCACAACTGGACATTACATAGACAAAAAAAAAAAAATTACCACAAAAACTAATGTTGGTAATATTGGTAGATGAGACAATCATTCTTTTTCCAGATGTACACCAAGCAACAGTAAGAAAACAGTGAGGTAAAATTCCAGTGCTTTAATAATATTTTTAATTATCCAACAAGACCACAGTCCCACCTACTTGGTTTCTATTGGCTCACAAGAAGCTTACGAGGCTCATGAAATCACAAATCAAAGTTCACCTAGATCAGGGGTGTCCAAAGTCCAGCCCCAGGGTCAAATGTGGCCTGTGGACAGATGTTAATTGGGGCAGATTTTACAGTAACTAGACAGATGTTAACTGGCCCACGGCATCTCTAGAATGTATGATAGGTGGCCTGTTGGACAACACTTTCACCTAATGGTGGCAGCAGACTGTTTTAACACAGTTAGCTAAAATGCAAGAGTCTTTTTTTTCTCTGACTACACCTGCAAAATTAATTTACAGAATGATATTTAGCCATGGCTACAGACACGAACCGCAAAGTTAACAGTGAGAAGTTAACAGTTCAAAAGAGCTAGATACCACTAAGCATGGAAAACAGTTCATGAATTCTTGAAAATAGTCCTTAACTAAAGTGGATTTGCAACCAAGTATTAAAAATAACAATTTAATTTATGATTATGTTAGTTTGTCCAATTACTTTTGGTTTTCAGGTGTCTTCCATATTGCCAGAGCAAGGACTCAAAGATCTTCACTGTTTTTCTTGGTAAATGTCAAGTACAAATAAATACAGTATGCTATACTGCCACACACACACACACCCACACACTTCATTGACGTGGCCACAAAAGTGCTTGGGGGTGGACCATTGGGCTTAGAGTGCTATTGGGAACAGAGCCTAAAGGGAAAACTGCAACCAGTTAGCACACAAATCTTCTTGTTTTATGATGATCACACACTGTTTAGCCCTTATGGTTGCATTGCTGAGTAGACTGTATCTTAAAGAAGCATCATTAGATGCAGCCATCCTGTCTCTGGACACAGAAAAGGCCTTTGACAGGATTGAACAGCTTTATCATTGAAAGATTTGATTCTATATACTCACATCTGACAGCTGACATACTGACAAATAATGTGATCTTTAAGGTCATTAACTTCGACTTGACATCACTTGATGGGGCACTTGACATCTTATTATACCTCTTCAACCTGAAGAATTTGAGCCAATCTCTACTACAAATTTTATCACTATTGGGAAAATTCTCTGTTCACAAAAAAAAAAGAAAAAGAATCTTGTTATGGAATAACAGGGAAAGCTAAATCCCATCATTGGCTCCAGCTGACTTTAAGTTCACTTTAAGTTGGTTGTCATCTTCCTATTTATGAATTAAATTGATATCTGACTTTGACCGCATATCACTGGCTAATCACCAACATCTCCTTAATCTTTTTTTTAAACGTTTTGAAAGATGGAGATTATTACCCATTTCTCTAATAGCCCACATTAATATACTTAACATGAATGTATTATATAAAATGTGTGATGGACTCAAAAAACCCTTCACATGCTCAAAACTTTGACTATAGGCTTTCGTGAACTGAAATATCTCAGCCATACAAATATTATACCTGTTTCAGAATAATCCACAGAATAAACCACAAATGTTCAGCCATATAGAATATCATTGAAGACTGCAATTTTTATAATGGGCATTTTCCCAGTCAATATAATTACTGGAAGCAGCTCTCATAATCTAATTGATATTTGTATTCTAAATGCAAAATGTCTGACAGCTTTTGGAAAGGAACAGAAAGACCTCCTATTATGCAATTGCTAAACAGTGTCTTTTTGTTTATCAGTGGGAAAATACATGTGACAACCAGGGAAAAACCATCAGATGTTGCTGCGGCTAAAATCTGGAAAATGGCCAAAAAATAAATTAAATAAAAAATTAAAAAAATTAAAAACTCCACCTATATTACTTTGGTTGAATGGGGTTTTAACCACTTTTCTTCCAATAATAAACACAATATGGCCAAATTTTCCTGTTCCAGCATGACAGTTACCCAAAGCGAGGTCCATAAAGACATGGGGTGCCAAGGTTGGAGTGGAAGAACTCCTGCACAGAGACCTGACCTCAACCACACTGACCACCTTTGGGATGAACTGGAATGCTGACTGCACCCCAGGCCTCCTCACCCAACATCAGTGCCTGACCTCACTAAAGCTCTTGTGGCTGAATGAACACAAATCCCCACAGCCACGTTCCAAAATCTAGTGGAAAGCCTTCCCAGAAGAGTGGAGCTTATTATAACAGCAAGGGGGACTAAATCTGCAAAAAGAAAATATGGGTGTGATGGTCAGGTGTCCAAAAACTCTTGGCCATATGGTTAACTTTGATATATATTTTATAGAAAAAAACCTGTGTGGAAATATTTTTATGTAGGCTACTTTATAACCTTGCCTTGGCATCTGCCTGTAAAGATCATAATAGGTAAGGAGCCAGTTTAACAAACACAGTGACAGTCAGTTGGTCTAAGGACTATGTGGGCTTTTCTCACACAGTGAATATCTGGATTTGATCAAGTTTTAGGCAAGTTACATGCCATAGCGAAATGTTCATAAGGGTAATCAGTTCAGTTTGTGATCAGATGCTGACTATCAAAATGTCTGTGATGCTCCTGTATGCTTACACACTCTGTATGTAATGGAGGAAATATAAAAGCAATGAAATAGAAGGACAATAAAATAAAAAGACAATATTTACACACACATCAGGCAGAATCAGAGCTCTGCAGGCATGGACTATTCTCAGGCAAACTAGGCAGGCATTTTGAAATTAAAAACACATGCCTGAAGACAGGCTTAAAATCCAGCACTCCATGGCTGGCCAAGTTACCAGTGAGAGGATTTCAGTGGATGTGATCATTCTAACTAATGAAATAGTTAACCATGTTTCTTTCAGGAAAGTGCTAGATATTTAGTGACCTTTGCACTTTGAAGTGCTGTCAAAACACATCAAGGTCATCTGAAACTCTACCTGACACATTCTGTAGCATCTGAGGTACACACAACAAAAAGGTTAGCTAAAGGGCTTTGCAGGCTGACCTACCTTTCTTCCAGCATCAATCAATCTGAAAATTATTTTTATTAATTTATTTTATTTATCTATTCTTTTTTTTACAAAAATACTGGGCCATTCAAACTTGTTTAAGGTCTTATGTGAATGTGAAGATAAGATACCACCCTCTTCGTATTCCGCTCAGCACATAGTTCTATTAGAAGGATTAGAAAGATTATTGTTCCTTTCTTTTATGAAACCTGTTTGATCTGGTTTCACTAAAATAGGATTCATAATCTTTTAAAATATTGCAAACTCAAAACTGGAATTCCATGCATGACAATTAGCAACTAGCAACTTTTTATTCTACCTGGTTTTCTATTCATGAGGGTTAATGCTTCTATGACATCTTTTTCCTGAATGGGTTCTTGGTAATCTTTCACCAGTTCAGGCGCCTTAGCTTAACATTTTTTTCCTTTCTTACAAAATCGTGTCTTCCCTCCTGCATTCCTAATTGCTGTCACTTGTGTTTGTTACTACATTCTAGAGTAAGTATGATGGACATCATCAATTCACCAATTCTTACATCCATATTTTATATACAGTTGCATCTCTAATATCTCTATCTCTATAGCCTATGTAAGACATACAGTATTACTGAAATCTGTTGAAACTGAAGTTCTTGAACAGTGTCTGTAGGGTTCTCTGTATATCTATAAATTGATATCCTTCAATATTTTTGCTAGAGGTGCTGTGCTATTGCCAACTGTGCTATTTTGAATTCAGGTATGTGTGTCCAGTTATTGCTATCCTGTTGCATTAGGGCTGTTTTAGCTAGATTTATACAGTAGTATTAGTGATCAAAGGCAGCATTGTTAGAATGTGTGTATGAATCTGAATAGACAGGTATGAATATGTTCACTTTTCTTAATACCATTAGATGCTTACACTCACTGGCTTTATGGGTGCCAAGTACTTCATCTTCCTGTTTTTCTCAGATGAAGTGAAGATCAGATATGAATATATATGCTGCACATACACATTGCCTGTGTGGGGTCTGAGAACTTCATACCGCAAACAGCTTTGTCTGCAAATGAAGAAATGAACCTCTGTACAGCATCTTCCTCTTTTCATTAACAAAACTGGACTAAACCTCATAATCTAACATTATGTAAATGCACTGGAGAAGACAGACACTGGCTGAATGATCTGGCTCAGCTCCATGAGTAATTATAAACAAAGGCACAAAGGGCAGTTGTCAAATTAATGCTAGATAACTGTGACATCAGGAGCCTGCAGGTCAAATGAATGCCACCATCTGTTTTAATGAAGCTCTGCATCCATAGCATGTGTGTGTGAGTGTTTTGAGGGTTATAGTAAGGACATGCAGCCTTGCTGATAGATACACATACCTCTGTCTATTAGAGGTTGAAAATGTAGAAAGTAGAATTCACTGACCTCTAAAGCAATCAAGCCATCAAAGTTAATTGCACTGGAATATATGGACTGAGACAGCAGAACAATGTGTGTCACAACCTCAAGAAGGTTGCCATCTCTGCACTGGCATACTAGTACTTATATGCAGTCACCATATACTTTAATTTACTGCATGTCTATTTTGCCTCTGCCTTGTTTCACTATAAAGTAAAGTTGTGCTAAAACTATGCTCTAGACTTCTGTCATTCTAATGTAGGTTTACTTTCATTAAGTTCAAATTTAAGACTGAATTAACCATTAGCCCAGTGGTTACCGCTTTGGGTTGTGATGCAAAAGGACCCATATAGGCTGTGGAGCAAACCCTGGATGCTTCTGGAACTGATCACTGTATATACTAATGCCCTGCTATTCAAACATAGTTTGGGAAGTGCTGGCTGAGTGGTTAAGACATTGGGGTACTGATCAGAAGGTTGTGAGCTCAAACTCCAGCATCCCCAACCTGCCACGATTGGGCCTTTGAACAAGGCCCTTATTTCCTCAACTACTCAGCTGTATTAGTTGCAAAATGCTTTGGATAAATGTGTCAGCCAAATAGGTAAAATGTAAATTTGGTGCTAATGGCACAAAGCAAGACACCACAGCAACAGAAATCAGTTTAATCAAGATCTAAAAATCATGTTTGCATTTACTAAATACTGATTTTTATTTTTTTATTTTTTTATATACAGTATATGGCCAAAAGTATGTGGACACCTGGGTATTGAGCATTCCATTTGAAAACCATGGGCATTAATTTTGAGTTGTCCCCCCTTTGCTGCTAAAACAGCCAGTAGTTCAGTAGGGTTGAGGTCAGGGGTCTGTGCAGGACACTTAAATTCTTCCACACCAACCTTGGTAAACAGGGTGGCTTAGTGCACAGGGGCACTGTCATGCTGGAACAGATTTGGGCCCCTTATTTCCAGTGTAAGGAATTCTTTTACGTTACAGCATGCAAAGACATTGTGTGCTTCCAATTTTGTGGCAGCAGTTTGGGGAAGAACCACATTTGGGTGTGATGGTCAGGTGTTCATATACTTTTGGCCATATAGTGTATGTGTAGTTTAGTGGTCCATCCATCTAAGTTAGGTATGAAATTTACTTTGCTCAGTGCACATTCATCCATGTGGAAACCTAATGTTCTCTAAGTAATAGGGGTTGTAAGTGCCTATTGGTGCCTTGCAACAAGCAGAGAATAAACAATGTGCATGGATGGCCATAAAATCCTGCTGATGCAGGAAATGATTATTTGGATAGTAAAGCACAGGTGTTATAGCTGTCCTGTTAGTACCAACCATGCAGAGTTACACTAAGCTTTCACAGGCTGACTGAATGAGTAGAAAGGACAAGAGTGTTTGTTTGAGATCAGGAAATCCGGGTATTGCTCACAACAAATCATTTCTGATTATATATGTTATTCAGAACTGTGTGTTGTTTCAGAGTAAATGGTGCGTAAATGCTTAATTTGGAGTGGTTGATGGGCTTATATCTCTAACAAGCTCTAGTCACACAGATAAGAAATCCTGTTTATGATGGATCTTCCATTATACATGTTTGCTCTGGTACCAGCTTTTCCTCTACCTACATCCCATTTCACCATGTGAGTCAGATGTACTCATCTCTATTATGTAACATGCCATCAAAGCATCACAGGTTGTCCAGGGCAAGATGCTAAGTGTACAGTAAAAAGCAAGAAGCCACGTGGGGCACAGACCTCCTCTCAGACTGAATCACAGCTTATGCTGGTTGCTCACATTAGCTGCTTTTCAGAAAGCATCCTGAGTGCACAGGCAGTTACATCCCCAGAGATATCTTTAAAAGGCACTGAACACGTGCAGCAAATTCAGCCACCCAATTCTAAAAAGAATACAGAGAACATACTACACTCAAATGTATTTAAAAAACCAATGCAAGTCTATGGAGAGATGCAAGTTGACCCTGATAAAATTGGCTGTAATTCACTTTATATTTAATTGGTTTGTATAATGTATGATTTGTTACAAGCATCGTGCATTTCTGCCTATCACAATTTGAATATATTTGAATATCACTGTAAATTATTTGATTGAGTCTAACTGCTTGCACAGCAGTGTTAACATACTGTACAGTAAAATGTACATTTGGACAAAAATTATCATAAATCAACCTGCCAGACTAGGGTTTTACTGCAGTTAAATTTACTACACACTCATTAAAAAAGAGCTATAATAATAATAATAATAATAATAATAATAATAATAATAATAATAAATCAGAGTAGAACTCTCAAGAATAGCAAATAGCACAGCAATAGCAAAGTCTATTATATTTTAATGTTCATTTAAAAATAGCTTCAAAAAATGAAGTAATTCTTATATGCAAATAATGCACAGTAAGGGGTGGGCAATATGCTAAAAATATCACATCCTGATACTTGAAGACATTTCTATGATACATAATATATAGTATATCACGATATAAAGGTTTGTTAACAAACTGCCAGCAAAACAAGAAAGATAAACCCTAAAAAGGGTGAAAAGCTGAATGTGATTATGTTTTTATTTAATGCCTAGAACAATCAATTTTTTTTTTAATATTTCAAAATTGCACCATTTAATAATGTAACTATTTAACTATCACTATTTAAAAATTCTGTAAAAATTTAACTTTTACTATAAACTTTTACCATCAAATCAACTTCTTTGTAATGGCTATTTAAAAAAAATCACGATTTTTTTTTTCTTAAAGATCACATTACTTGTGGTATCTCAGAAAAGTGTATTGTGGCATAATTTATCATGATGTCAATATTATGTGATCATATTGCCCAGCCCTAATGCACAGTGTGCCAGCATTCTTCATGAATACTCTAAATTCGATTCAGCCATTGATGGCAACTATCTGACAGCAACGCAGAGCAGGATTCAGGGAACAGGTTCACTTTCTTAATTGTCTTTGCTTGGTAATAGATCTAATAGATGTTTGATCCTATCCCAGCTAAAATCAAAGTAAAACCACAGGTACCTATTCTACCAATATTCAACATGTCTTTGAAAAGCCTAAGGACAATTTTATTTTTATTTTCTTATGGAGAAACAGAAAATGATATTTATGCGTGTAGAGCTCTAATATACAGCATAGTACATTAAGGCATTAATGTACCAGGAATAAAGAAGAGAAATATAGATGACAGCAGGACTTATACCCAAGGCACTGATGTAATAAGCAGATAGGAGTTACAGTACATCACTATCGTGTATGATGGGAAAATCATTTTATGTGGAGAATTATCATACGCCAAGGAATACCAAGGACAAGTATAATGAATAAACTAACTGGCCCTGGCTCTAAACATTATCTCCAGCTGTGTAATTGTGACTAAGTGGTAGAAACATTAATATACTTTCATAAAATTTAATGAGCTAAATTATATTATCAACAATCTGGTGGGTTTTTAATCATTTTTAAATAACACATGGTAGTGTGTTATATAAAACAATGTGCTATTGTTCACATAAAAATCCCTCTACATGATGAGTGGTGCTCTCTAAACCTGTGGTACTTTGTTTCTCACTTGTGAGGTTGGTAAGTGTCTGCTCTATCATGGTTTATGAATGCCTGAATTTAATCAGTGCTCACCGTCCTCTAGTCACCTGTTTGCAACTCTCGTCACCTCTTACAGTGTTGACTTTGCTTTTGTCTCAGGTATAACCAGCAGCATAACGAAAAGATTATTTAAGAAAGACTACATTGTAGTGTTTCTCAAATCCACTGTGTGTTTTAAACTAGCCAGTCTCAATGAATGTGGCTCAAACGTTTATTTATAGTACTTGGCAAGCATCTCAATATCTGTCAGCATCTTACTGTGAGCAGACGCCCATTTGTCAGTGCAGAAAGCGTCAGTGTTGCAGTATCCACAATATTTGGTTACTTAATTTTCTAATTAAAGTATCAGTAGTGAACATTCCACTACTCTAAGTCACTTTGGACAACGGTGTCTGCCAAATGTGGTACATGGAAATGTGCATGGCTGGGTTAAGTAAAAAATATCGAGCATATTCTCAATACACCCTGTGCAAGATTATTAGATTTAGTGGTTGTTAATTATTATATGACTACTCTGACATGTATTTTGTTTCTCCCAGCAGCTTTTAGCATATGATCCCATAGTAGATTAAAGATACAGTCTTGCCAAGGGTTCAGAATAAAACTCATTAACTGTGTGTGAGTAAAACTGACCTGCAGACCACACAATTCCAGATCCCCTATCCCCCAACATAGTCTCACACTTTCAAATCGCTTTCAGAGGGGAAAATATGATCACTCCAGCAAGGAACTGAGATTCATTCAGAACATAGACAGTTATGACCAACTCAGTTATGATGCAAATCAGGTACCACACAATTTGGGATTACATTACCACTGCTGCCAAAATAAAATGATGCCAAAATAAAATGATGGATATAGCTGAGGATTTCCCCCCCAAACTAACCTGTAGCCTAAAACCAAAAGTACTCCTGGCTTTCTGTCATACAGTACTTAGTGTGGTTCAGTCAGGGCTGTGATTGTGTATTCTTTGTATTTGAGTTACTAAATCACATTTTTTGTCAGCAATGCATAACACAATGCAGCTCACAGCTTACTACAGCAGTACTGTTACTATTGCTTTTGTAAATCAGAATCTTAATGACAAATAGATGCTATTAATACTCACCATAACAAGCTTTACACTGTCCTACCTGTCAAGGAATGACCCTGCTTTCCTAATTGACTGGCAAATATAAAAGACATTAATCTTCCTCTCATACACTCCTGGGCAAAAAAATGGCTCAAGCCCAAAATGGCTAATATTAAGCTTTTAATGGTCTTAACAACAAATCAATGGTCAGGAAATTAGCAAGAATGAAACAAATGCACTCCTGAGACCTCCTGTGCCACCAATTGCTCGTTGACTTTTGCTGCAGTGAGCTGTTTGGGGAAAAGCTAGAAACAGGGAAATTCACTTAGGTATATAGTCTTCTTGTACACAAAGGTAAAGTCATGATAATGATTAAAATATTTGATATAAAATTCAAACTAACACATGTCTGGGTGTACAAAATTTTCCAAAAATATCTTCTGGGATGTTTTTTTTCTTAAAAGATTAGTCATAAGAAGACTATATGGCCCATTTTTTGCTCATGTGTGTGTGTGTGTGTGTGT
>CM040472.1:6648390-6707239 GCA_022758105.1 Pangasianodon gigas | reverse complement strand
ATATATATATAAATTCATTGTTATAGGTTGTTGTATTCAAGTCTCACAGGATTAGTGAAAACACAGAAGGCAACCATTCCAGCTGCGGCTCAGTAACCTTTCAATGAAGCTGCAGTCACGTGCATTCAAACAGCTGGATTTGTCTAGAGAACGCTAAAAGACAGCCTAAAGCATGTTGCTGCAAGCAATCATTTGTGTCTACAAAGCGAAGCTGACCGTTAACTTACTTGCTCCGACCAAAAACATGTCAGTGCCAAAAAGCAACAGTGCGACAGAGTTAAGCAGAAGGAAGAGGCGAGCCATATTTCTCCACGCTGCTCGGGCTTCTTCTTGTGGATATCGCAGTCTCCAAACAGCTTCAGGCGCGCTTCTTCATCCGCTCCATGTTCACTGAATCCTGGCGCAATTAACCAAATTTAAAGCAAGTCCGTCAACTTTACAGATCTCACCAACAAGATCATGCTCTCTCTCTCTCACACACACACACACACTCACACACACTTGACGAGCTCCAGATGACGTCCATGTCGCGTTATGTCAGGTGTCTTGACTCATTTTCTTCAGCTTTGACTGCTGGGGTATATTGTTGCTTCTTCCAGGCTCACGTGGAAAGGATATCAGTCGTTCCAGGATTTCTCCCATACATCCTACAGCAAGTAGGATGAAGATCGCAGAGTTTGGCTCATCTTAGTTGTGTAGTGAGCAGTGCATCTGTAAAGGCAACGCACAAGCGCTAACGTTAACTCTTCACCCGCTCACGCGCTTTGGCTCAATGTGCAAAAACCCCCAAAAAACAGCCCGACCGTCTTTCTTTCTGAATGCATCCTGCTTTAGTCGTTAAGATGTTGCGCTATGACGTTTGCGCCATACGTCAGAGTGCAGCCAGGCTTTAACTCACCACCAGTCCTCATGTTATTAGGGATGGCATTCCAGCACCAGTGCATGAGACTGTCACCTCTAACGCATGAGGGCAATGACAAGGAACCCTGGCTCTCTCAAATACAACAAGGCACAGCTGGAAATAAAAAGGACACACATAGGATGGTAATCAAGGTGAATGAGAGGTCAGAACTGGAGGAAATGAAGCAGACAGAAAGTTTTCATGACACATACACTGTTCCCCAATAAACACTGCCTCACACTTGTTTAAGAGCTATTGCCTTTTCAGAACATTATGAAATTCCTGTGGAGCCCTGTTCATTTGGTAACAATATTAGATTGAATGCAATTCTGGTCCGAGATGCAATTCTTGTTCAATGCACCAGTAGGAACTATATCTGAGACCATGGCCGTAGCTATGAGGACACAGAAGCTGGGTTTTTTTTTTTTTTTTTAACCTTTCATGTAGCATCTCCTTTTGTCAATTTCAATACAGAAACAGTGACGTCCGTCCTGATAATGTGCTGGCAGAATGAAGCCTACTATGTAGAAACACTTGCATTCTAAGATCTATCAGCATTGGTGACTTAGGTAGAATAAGTAGATTTTTCATTTTACAACAATCATTACCATCTGAATGAAATCAGTATTTCTGTAATATCCACTGAAAGGTGAAAAATTCCAAAATAGTGTATGGAACACACGTACATACATACATACATACATACAGATAGACAGATAGATAGATAGATAGATAGATGTACTTTGTTGCTCCCCGAGGGGAAATCTGGTATATGAAATCTCTCCACATATTGATGATCTCCAAATATTTTATGATCTAATCTGTGTATTTTGTTCTCCAGTCTGGCAAAGAATTGGTTGGATAGTTTTAGTATGCTCGCTAAAACACAGATGCCACCAGGGGTGGACTTAGGGTGGTGGAGGCCCCTGGGCTTGAATCATTGTTGGGGCCCTACATACACCATAACATAAATCTACAACTTTTCAAAAAAAACAAACAAAAAAAAAAAAAAACCAAGATTGATTTAACATGAAACATTAGCTTCTATAATATCACTATAACAGCACTATTTACCAAAAATGTATGATATAATAGCCAGTAGTTGTTTAGAGTCAGCAAGACACTACAGAAATTAACGTCAAAGTAATGTCAAAGTTTTACACTTTACTGTTTTGCTAGTCTAAATAAAATCCCTAAAATAAAATACTTTATTTTAAAGGTATAAGTCCTTACCTTTTGGAATTTGTCATCAGGCTACAGTCTATTTATAGCACAAAAACAACCCTTGAAAAATCCACCTCAGTAATATCAGATTTGTGTTATATAAATATGACAATTAGCTAATATATCTAATAGATAATATCTAATATCAAAAGCCCAGGTGACTGCACTTGTGTTTCCTCCCATTGTCAAAACTTAAAAGAAAAAAACACAAGCCAAATATGACCGATGTACAGCTAAGCAAATCAAAGCTCCCTTTCCAACAAAGTATTGAACTTGGATGAGCCAGCAGCAATATTTCTTTAAAAGTATTCCGATCTCTGAATTGAAAAATTGGGGCCCTAGGCTACAGCCAAGGGTAGCCTGTGCATAAGTCTGGCTCTGGATGCCACAGATGACTCGCTCTTACCGGATATTACTGAATTTGAAATAGAAAAATACAGAGAAAGACAAAAACACCTCCTGATAATAACTAGCAGGCTCATCACAAGTTAAATAGGGGGACAATACAAATCCCACAATGGTGTTAAAATGTCTGGCTATCATTCACCTTCCCACCAAATTAGAGAACAAATAAACGCCTGTTCAGCAAGAAAAACACCTATCATTCTTGAGTCCTTTTTCCTCCTATAGTATCATACTGACAGTTTTACTCTCAGACACCAGTTTGGTTTGTTTACGCTCTCACGCTTTTAAGCTTTCTCTCCCCTGGGTGGCTGCCGACTCAGCCTTTTTTCACACCTATGTTCTGGCATGCCTAATTTGTGCCTAATTACGTTTGACATAGGCTATGCATAAAAAATTCCCACCAAGTCCGAAAGGACACCTCTGACACAGCTCTGACTGTAAATAACTATTACAGGATTGTCAGTTCAAATCAGACTCAGATCAGCTAAGGAACATCATATCATAGAGTTAATAATTATGGTTTGTTTTGATTAATTAAATAAAAAAAGCCTACACATTGTAGCTTTAGGTTTTGCATATCAACTCAGACTTAAATAAAGACAAACATTCTGAAACCAGATCAATATTAAATTGATAGAACCATTGGAGTGGATATGTATTCTAGTATTTAACAAAACTAAAAAAAAAGTCAGGAAGGAGGATGTGTGCCAGGATTTTAGTTTAAAATTCATCCAGGAAAAAAGAAAATCCAGGAAAAAACTATGAAATGAAATTGGATTGCTGGCAAACTCTTCCCACTGTACTTAATTCTGATGGACTTATATGACTGAGTTCATGAAATTGGGTTTATTTTGAATCATGCTGGTTTTCTAAGTCATTTAAGTTTTTTGGTATGGCAATGAGTCAGAGCAACATCCTTAAGGGTATTAGTCTCATGCAGGCACATGCACAGATAGACCCCAGGAGGAACTAGAGCCCCCGCCCTTTTGCCTTCAGACTTTATGTGACCTGGACTGTGTGAATAATAAATATAATTTATATGGCTGGAGAAAACATGTACCTTGGAGTGTGGCTGAGACTGGGGACTTGACCCTAGCAGTATTGCTGAACAAATTCTGCTCCAGAAAGACACAATTGGCTCATTCTCGCCCAGATATAGATGAAGTGAAGATATAGATATCCTGTAAAAACTTGCATTACATCACAGGTCTATAATGTCTCAAAAAGTTAAAACAATACATGCAGTATGTTCTGCATAGAAATCTGATGCAGGGTCTTGACACATTTCAGTGGCTACACTACAGGTGTGTACGACCTCTGAATGCCATTACACTGCATTTGGAAGATTTTTATAGATGGCTGGGCTAGTCTAAATAACTGAGCACTGAATGACTCTATTGCTTGAAAACATGCTTTTTTTCAAGAAATAAAGTGTTTAAGTGGATTAAGTAATAGAGTGCATGAATACTAATGCTTTTTAATGCTTATTAATGATTATAAGTGGTGTTTGGGAGGGGATTATGCCCTTAGACATTGGCACAGATTACACTGGTGACATGCCCCCCACTGTGACATACAGAAAACATACCGCACTGAAAAGCTGTATATACTTCATTGCATTGCTCTTACTAACTATAAAAATGTTTTAAAAAATATATATATATATGGTTCACCTGGTCAGATTGCTATATCCATATCAAGTTATTACATATTTCGTTTCATTTTTAAAACAATAATTCTTTTTTTTAAGTTTTGGATTCCCAGCCCTGCATCTTTGAATTCATCGCCATCCAAGCTTCGTTCTCAATCACACCTAGGCCTTTTGATTCACATGCATCTAAAGGCCCTGCTTAAAACACTGGACACTAATTTTTTTTTTTCAAGGGCATAGTTAAGCAATCCTTCTTTTAGGTAAATGCTGAGCTACTATAGAGCTGATACTTAGTCTTATTTATATTGCTGTAATATATTCAAATTACAAGCACGTACAACTATTGATTTTGCTACAACAGGCTCCAAAATGATTCCATTTATCTCACAGGATCAGCAAGTAAGCCCTTTGCTCAAGTTCAGGATCAGAAAAAGCAACTCTTCAGGTCACTATGAGATATAAATATTTATGTGTCCTGTGTAACTTAAGCTTAAAAATACATTAAAAAATTAAGTTAGTAGTGTCACTTGTTTCACATTTCCTGGCATAAAAGGTTGGAAGAACTCACTGAGGCATATAAATATTTATGCAGTAGACTGCTCTCAGAGACTGATGCTGAACACACTGGCAGTGTTGGATGACAAGTGCTCTCTTTTTTCTTTTTCTTAACTTTTTTTTAGGCAGTTGGTCACAGGCCAGATAGATACGTAATGGGCTTTGGGGAAACCTGGAGTTCATTATGTATATGAAGTGATAGTTTTATTAATCTATTATATGACCTTATGTACACAAGGAAATGTTTCAGCAAGTTTCTCATCATGTATTATACCCAACATAGAGTAGGTAATTCATTCATAACATGTAGGATTAATATTTTTGAATATTAGCAGAATATAGTCAAAGGTACACCTCAGCATTTTTTTTGAAAACAGAAAGTCTGAGGTTTGCAAACTTATAGCCTGGTCTATTACACTAGGAAGTCCATGATGACTGATACCTGTTGAGACTGTACCATTTAAGGTTTAAGAACTACAGTGATTATGCAGTGTAAAATAGTGTTGAAATAGTGGTACGTTCTCATTACACAGCTTGGGTTTTCTTCAAACTCACAGGGAACTGGCTTTACTGTGCAGCCCACTGGCCCCGTCCTTTTTGGTTTAAGCTCTATTAGTTACACTAAGATCATGTTATGCATATATTTGCCCACCAAACAAATTTGTTTCTTACTACCAATCACAGGCTATATATCCAAGCTCCTGTGTCTGCCATCCTAGCATCTACACACCACAGGTATGCATTTTTAATATATTAACTATATGAACTAACATATGTTCTTTATAAGCTGAAATTGATATAAAACCAAAATATAAAAATAATGTGATATTTGTATTTTATCTAAACTGAAGCCATGATTTACAGTGCCGGGCCAGGGAAGTATGAATCTTGGTTCCTTCCTAGCACCATCCTAAAGACAGCACTAAATTCTAATTTTAAATATAATTATAATCATGGTTTGAGGGATTTGCTCAATCATAATTGGATATTTTGGATTTGGAGCCAGTATTTGAGAGTTAAGCCATTACAACTCTAGGAAAGCCAACGCAAAGAAAATCAAGAGAGTGAGTTTGTCATGTTCCAAAGATATCAAAGGCATTGGCCAAAAATCTGAATGGTGCTTCATATCACCTCGTGAGTGTATAATTTATGCTTGCTTATGGTGTTTAATACAACAGGATAGAAATTGTAGAGAAAGTTGTGCATTGTGTAGAAACAGTCTCATAATATTACTACTACTACTACTACTACTACTACTACTAATAATAATTATTATTATTATTGAGTTTAATAATACTTAAAATTATTTAAGTTTAAAAATTATTATTTGAGCACATATATAGAATTTTGGCTTGGAACATCCATTCAGATTCTCCATCAGATTTTAAAATGTCAAAGTGGATTTTACATTGACCTCTATTACCACTTAAAAACTCTCAGCTCAGAACACTGTTTCGCATGCAAATGTTCGAAAATCTGGCTGTAGCCTAATCTTGTACCCATAATTTTGTATAGTGAATCTTCTCTTCGCTGTAAAATTTGAGCATACACACATTTGAAATTTAGCTTAAAAGGACTCACCCATTTTCTAAAGTACTCTGAAGACAGAAGGAGAGGTCATTATCTGGGTATCAATGCGCAAATGTGCTATCTGCTAAGATCATTATAGCCTGCACAAGCCCAGTATTCATAATTGCTTAACCATTTCTTCTCGTGTGAAACTCTCTGATCAGACAACTTCAAATGATCCATGAACAGAATGCTCTTTTCCTTTCATTGAATGACATATAATGTGTTAGTAACACTTCATTTGGTTCATTGATCTGTGCTAGTCCAAAGCATAAATAACACACTGCATTGTGTGCAGGATTTATCAAGTCAGCAGTGAAATATGATCTGATGTGATTCTGCTTTATTTCTCTATAGCTTAAAAGCCATGATAAGATGTCTTATAGCCAAATTAGGCAACTGCATACAAAATTGGTGCTAGGTCTGTAGAGTTCTGGCTTCCTCTAAGAAAAGCCCATTAGTGAAACAATTTTGGTCTAAAAAAACCCGGAAACTACTATCCCGCAAATGTCTGCATTTTGAAAAGGGTTGTGAATTCAGTATTTCCCCAGCACCTTTATTACTTCCTGTTTGGCATTCTTCCCATATTCTCCTTGGTGATGGCAGGTAGAGCAGTCTCTCGCAGTTATTTCGAGATATTTTGGTCTCAGGAACATCTGGGGAGTATAAAAGAATGAAGTGTTGAGTCTCTGGTTGAATAATGAAGGTTAGATGCAAATAGAATCTAAACAAACAGAGACCATCTTGATGTTTTTTTTAATATTCTTTATATTCTTATATATTGTAGCTCAAGAATAAATGAAGTGTGAATGCATTTATGTGACTTAATCATAAAAGAAATATTATTTACAGTGATTGGTTCAGAAGTGCTTTTACGAGTAAAGATGCTGCATCCACAAGACTGTCTGTTCATCTATTTATCCAGAAATGACTCAGCTCTGATTCATTTCAGACATGTTTTTGAATAAGGTTTTCAGGGTTCCGTTGATCTCTGTTGCTTGATGTACTGCACTGAAAATGGCTATTATAGAAAATGATTGAAATGTATTACACGACTAGCATCATTAGAATCTCTTTGGAAAGGATACTATAATTAATTGAATTTATATGAGAACAGGGTAATCATATTATATTTATCTACATACAGTTGATTAAGAAAGCATTACATATTAACATATTATGTATTAAGGTAACAACATATTGAAATGTATTCTTGGTTGTGAGAAGGTAAATATGAAAGCTATTAAGAGAAAGATATTAAGATAGGTATGCTTCACATCAGCATTTAAAAAGCACTAAAAGCTCCAGGGTCCCCAGTTTGATCCTGACCTAAGGTTACTGTCTGTATGGAGTTAGCACTAAGCATTTCAGCTGCCTCAGGCCATGACAATGTGGAAACACAAAACAACTTCAATACATGAAATGATCTCCTTTGGTGCTCACTTATCATCCTACCACTAAAACAGCTGCTGAAATTACGCCTAGGGCAGCAAAGGGGCTTAGCAGATACTGTTGGCACCTCACAGCTCCAGGGTCCCCAGTTTGATCCTGAGCTGAGGTTACTGTCTGTATGGAGTTTTGCATTGAGTGTGTATTCCCACCTCTTGCCTGTGCATCAGCTCATTCATGCAATTATGCAATCATGTGGCAGCAGTGCAATGCAGAAAATCATGCCGTTACAGGTCAAGAGCTTCAGTTAATGCTCACATCAAGTAGCAGAATGGGAAAAAATGTGATATCTGCGATTTGGTGGCATGATTGTTGGTGTCAGATGGGCTGATTTGAGTATTTCAGAAACTGCTGAACTCCTGGAATTTTTACACACAACAGTCTCTAGGATTTACACAGAATGGCATGAAAAACAAAAAAAATCCGGTGAGTGACAGTTTGTGTAAATGCTTTGTTGACAGGAAGGCTATAGTAACTCAAATTACCACTCTTTATAAATGTAGTGATCAGAAAATCATCTCAGAATGCGCAACATGTTGAATTTTGAAGAGGATGGACTACAACAGCCGAAGACCACATCATGTTCCACAATCAGTGATGCTGAGAACTGTTTGGACAAAATTACACTAATTGTATTATTGCTTTATTCCATATATATTGCATTTTTGCATTAGATTTTTGGGTGCAATTAAATAAACAGGTTTGACTAAAGCATCTTTTATCATATAGCTTACGGATGTAACCAAATATGAACACATTATTCGAATTGAACAGATAATAATGTGTTCTAAACAGATATGAATACTAAAGGCCATATGAATGAACAGACATGAATGAAAAGGTGGCGCACTATTGTTCTTTTTTTTTGTGGAAAGCTTGCCGGAGTGGTTCACAAGACATCTGGTTGAAACTAGAGGCATTCATCTGGACAGGGATCCCAGAGAATGCAGCAAAATAAGCAAACTGGAGGGTTTTTCTTTCATGCAGGCACAAACAAGCAGTCAGACATAAAGCTTGTGGGACAAAGATGGTGCTGTCAGGGCCAGAATTCACAGACCATGCTGACAGTGCTGGCATTTCTACCTCTGGATTTTTTTCCCCAGTGTTTTCCAGTGTTTCTGGGGGCATACTGGTATTGTTCATTTAAAAAATAAATAAACACATAACCCAGTATTTTTAGGCCAGTTCCAGTTTAGGCCACACCCACCTTGGGCTTAAATTTGAATACAGATAAAGTACTAGGATCTAGCTGGATAAATTGAGAAAATTAGAATCTGTCTTCCAAATGGCACACACACACACACACACACACACGCGTGCATTTTGTAGTCTTCTCTTACTTTGTGCACTGCCATGTTTTTCATTCACAAAACCATTCACCCATAGTTTTACATACTAGCGTTCTAGATACTGATGAGATAAATAAAACTGTAAAAAACTAGCCTCCAAATCTGACCTGGTGATCCAGAAATTTCACAGACTTTTCTATTCTTCATTTGTGGCATTTATGTCTCTATATACTGTAAAAAGTCTATATTGTGATATATTTAGAAACATGTTGATCTATTTGCTCTGTTTAGCTGAAGTTAGATTGATCATAAATGTACATGTGGCTATATATTTTTCTGACTGACCTAATCTTTTGTTAAAATGCTCAGTAATTTCTGAGCAGCTTTGGTTTTTTCAGCTTTGTGGACATGGGCTTCTCTTTCTTCCTGTTCGACCGATCATTGTACGCTTATTAATGGAACGCTAACTAATGCTACTATATACATGTCTCTCCATACTGTTGAGATTAATAACATTACTAATCTTGTGTGATTTGGTACAATACGTCTCAGTGGAATAATCATGGAACTGGTTGTTGGAGTAGAGATGCTGGAAGCAGGTGGATTGTTCAGTTTGAATGAATGTGTCTGCATTGTGCTCTAGTTGCGAAGTGCATTTTAACAGCTGGACTTACCGCCCAGGCCAGTGACAGGCCACTGGGAAGTCTCCCAATGACCAATTTGGACCTGCAATCAGTTGTACATTGGGGAAACTAAGAAAAGATTAGCTGATTGTTTTGTTGAGCACCATTACACCATCAGAATGAAGGATTTCTCCTTTCTAATGGACATCTCTGTTTGCATTGCCAATTGTTTGTACAGCATTAATGAAGGGAGGTACGGCTTGCAATGAATGCCATATTTTACTAAGAACTATTATGTAATCAACCATTTCAAATAACTACTGGTTTCACCTTGTAGAGCTTCAGCAGCACTTTGCTTGCACAGCTGATGGATCTTTGCCCTCAAGCATCCTGTTTCTCTGGAACATTTTTGTATTACTCTGAACTTTTACTTCAAAACATTTACAGTCTTACTGCAGTTAAGACATAGATATACACTCACTGGCCACTTTAATAGGAGCACCTGTACCCCTGCTCATTCACTAAAACTAGACAGTTGAAGATTGGATAAATAGATAGTCTTTTTCCAGTGTTCACCTGCCCAATTTTGGGGAGTCTGTAGCCTCAGATTCCTGTTCTTGGCTGACAGGCGTGATACCTGATGACGTCTTCTGCTGTTGTTGCCCATCCACCTCAAAGTTTGATGTGTCGTGTGTTCTGGGATGCTTTTCTGCTCACCATGGTTGTACAGAGTGGTTATGTAAGTTACCATAGCCTTTCTGTCAAAACCAGTCTGGCCATTCTCCAACGACCTCTCTCATCAACAAGGCATTCTGCCTCTTCAGGACCACAGCTCACTGGATGTTTTTTGTTTTTCACACCCTTTTGTGTGAAACTCTAGAGGCTGTTGTGTGTGAAAATATGCTTTAACTGCTGTTGCTGTCTACTGCAATATGACAATGAATTTGCCATATTGGAAGATGGATTGTGATTGTTGCTTTGTTACAGATATCATGTATATGATAATTATCACAGGTGACGGAAATATAAGAATACATTATATGCACTGTCACAATTTTAATAGATTTTTTTTTCTGCTGGAAACTGCCAGCAATATAATGGTATGAGTTGCTTTTGGCTAAATGTAAGGTTGGATAGAAATTATCATAAAGTACAGTAAGGCCTGTCAGTTTAAGCAAGGTTGGTGCATTAGTCTTAATGTTGTTCATCACCTGTTCCTTCACACCTGACAGACTCTCTGAGTACGATTATGGCAATTAATGGTCCTTTTGGCTGCTGCAAATGATGAAAATATATTGTACTGTTTCACCATTGACAGTCCTCTAAAATACTGACATGTCTTGGCCAGCTGTACCCATCCACTGCTGCTTAGGCATGTGTTGTGCAAACTCAGAATTATACTATTTGGCTTTTCATCAATATTTTGACATGTTAGCTTTAAGGGCTTTTCAGGATCATAAAATTTAAATGCTAGCTCTTTTATCATTTTAATCTTGCTATTGTTTGGCATTCTTATATTTCAGTAGGCATGCAGGCTTGTTTAACAGACTCTGTATTGCTCTTATCTTATTGCATCTTATTTGCTGGTTAGGGTAATTAATTTCACTCACCCAAAGTAGACACTATTATTTTAGTTTTCTTATGCTCACATTTGGCATCACTTTTTTCTAAATAATACTACATGGTTTTTTTTTCACATCTAAAACAGCACATTTTTTTTATTTATTTATTTATTTTTTGCAGAGGCAGAATTTTTTGTGGTTTGTTACACATTCAGTTTTTATCATCTCTGTTCATTTTATCATCTCTATCATCATGTTCTAACTGGAACTCTTTTTTTTTTGTTCTGACTTTTTGCCTCTGTCACTTCACATGTATCCAAATTCAGAACACCGCCACTTTGAGGTTTTTACTAGTATAATGGATACATTAAGGAAAAATATGAACCCCCACCAAATGTTTTCTGACTGAAATGGGTTGTTTTCTTCCTTTGGGAGATTATTTATTACTTATTCTATTTTTAGGCAAATAGCTGTAGTTTTTTTTATTTTTTTTTTATTTTAATGGTAACCATCAAGAGAATGTTCTGGGAGGAAAACAAAATGAGGCAAATGAGATGAAATGAAGACTATCAGCATTATTCATGTCTACTTATTATAACCTCAAAAGTTTGTTGATGGGGAGCATTAACCCTAAGAAGCTGTAATACATGGAGAAGATATATAAAAAGCTTATTATGCCCTAATCTTTCTTACACCATGTCATGGCATTTCTCAGTCAGGCTCACTTTTGAACAAAATTAGTTACGCTGCCAGAGGCAGTGAGAATCGCCTGGATACCTTCTTGTGCTCATGCACATTCATGCCAAGAGCAACAAAGTCACATGACCCAGTATTTGCAATAAATACTGCTGTTATACAGCCATCCTTCCCCGGAAACTTTCTGCAGAGCTCTCGTCAGGTTGGTATTTGTTCTGAGTCTTTCTTGGCAAATTTGGACATAGTGGTTTTTAACTGGTGAGACCACCAGTGATGCAATACAGGCAACAGTGGCAAGCAAGTGGCCTAGATTGACCTGCTTGTGATCTGTTTAACTCTGATTAGCTAGAAAACACACCACATTGGTTGGGCGTGTTTGAGCTGTGGTTGGCTGAGGAGGACCTGTCAAATCAAGTTTCAATAACATCCTTACACTGTGACATAGAGGAAATTGCCATGACCAGCACTGTGCAAAGCTCACTTTCAGTGCAGTGGGGTGTATAGAAATATCAATCCTACTTTTTGTGTAAACTAGCCAAGTGGCTGCCATGGCTAGTTTAGAAACTGTCTGTGGTGGTGGTAGTACTCATGAGCTAGCAGAGGCTGACCCACATCCATTTACGGATGTTGATGAGGCCAGAGTTGAATGGCCATTCAACTGCTAGGTCAATTTCAGCATGGAAGAATTGCCTAGGCTCACTTATAGACATAGCATCTTTATAGCATCCTTATGCTCCTTTGAGGATAAGGAACAGTCACTGGGCTACAAGTACCATAATGCTTCACTAGAGAAGGTGCTCACATTGTATATGAAATTACCAAGGTAGTAAAGACAAGATGACTTTGGAGGCTAGCTGCTAAGGGGACTCTCACAGCTCCTGGTGATTGGGACGTGTGAAGATCATTCTATCATTTGATGCTTGTTTGAACTTCCATTGTTATTAAATTCCTAAATGTAGTCATTTTCTGAGACTTTTGAAATGTAGAAAAATGATTAATTCAGGAGAAATGCTAAATGACTAGCATTAACTGAGATAAAGTTATTATCAGAAATGCTCAGTGAGAGAATGGAATCATAATACAAAGCATGACTAGAGAAAGATCAAACTTTTCACACTCGAGAAGTAGCACAACTCAAACAGACATGACCAGGAGTTAAAATCTGAACTGTGACCCCAAGAGACACAAATATTGTTCTGTTCAGTGCATGCTGTCCATAAGCATGGCTCTGCATTGTAAAGCTGGAGAGTACACTTGACTTTGACACTAAACTCTCGCACCCTTAAGTGCAGGTTGCCCTCTGGTGGTTGCAAAAGACATGAGTTTATAAATTAGAGGTAAACAAAAAAAACCCTTCACAACAGAAAACAGAATGACCCAACTATTTCAGAGCAATCCTAGAAAGTCTGGCTTTCACACCGAAACTATGTTTAACTTTTAAGTCTGTGCTGCATATGTGAATTGTGGTTTTCAATATACACACATGCATCTCTCTTCACTTCATGTTCTCTTACCATTTCTCAGTGCTGCTACTAGAAATCAATGTATTGTTTGAGCAACTGTAAGTGAATTCCCTCAATTCCATTATGAAGATACTGACAAAAGTTCTGTTTTACAAAGCCTTCCAGGGCTGCTTGTAGTTATTTTTCCAGAAGCCCCGGTTGATTTTTGGTCTTATGCTGGTGGTACAATGTCATGTCGCATATAATCTTCTCTGTGGCTGCCTAAGTATTTTTTTCTGTGTTCAGGGATGAATGATTATCCAGATTATCAAGCTCTTGACTAGTGTGAGCACCTAGTCAGCAAGTCAAACTAGTCATTTATTAGGTTTTTATTAAGCTCTGCATCAGGAACCCATCAAGGAATACGCACACACACACACACAAACATGGTGAAGGTGATCTATCTGTACAAAAGCTGTCGCATCGAAGGTTCTTTGTTGATGAAATTACATTAAATGACATTATTAGTAAATATGAGTGGAACTCACTCTCAGAGTCATCACATCAGAAAAGTTGATAAAATGCATTTATTTACTTTTCACAAATGAATAATGCTTGAAGGCACATACAGTACATAGCTGGCATGGAAGTATTGTCTGAGTAAGAACTCGTTGCTTAGTTACACAACCAGTCATATTCACACACTCATACTCTGAGTGACATCAAGGATAGTACCTTCATAATGAACTCTCATCATCTGAGCAATATACTCATAGCACATATATGCATTTTAAGGTCAAGGAACACGTTTGTAACTGTACACCTCAAGTTTTCCCAAATGCAAAGAAAGGCCATATTACAGCGGTTCTGTTTGGAATTCCAGGCCCAGCAGCTCTTATCGTTGACCGGCGAATGTGCTTTTTTGCAGTGGCATGAGAGGAATGCTTACTCATGGCTTCCTGTTTCTGCTATGCAGGAAACCTAAGGAGCAGCTCTGGGGAATTGGTGTCATTTTCATTTCTTATCTACAAACATTTCTCAGCCTCATGGGGAACTCTAAGAGAGAGAAGGGAGGAGTGCTTTAGGTGTGTCTTAAACACAAATTTGAGCACAACGTGTGTCTCTCTATCAGAGTAGTTTTAACTCCAAAGTAGTCAATTATTCAATCAAGCATTTACAAAGATTAAAAATATAATAATAATAATAATAATAATAATAATAATAATAATAATAATAATAATAATATATTGTTTTACAAAGCAGGAGACACTTAAGGTAGTAGATACTACTACTAATATACATGTCTATAATACTGCCAGTGGATCTTTCAATGTTTTTTCCAAACTATCTTATGTTCTTTATACATTAGATAGCAATATTATATGACAAATAATTGAAAAATTAGCTGATTATTGTTCTGTTTTGGTGTAAGTTCATGGTTCTTTCACAAGCTATTTTACTCTATTAATTTTTAATTTTATACATTTGAGTACAGTTAACTTTAAAAATTTCACTAGGAAAAGACATCACAAATATATTGAAATTAGCTAAAGGTATACATGTATATAAAATATAATAAATCTCAGGGTTTATGTAACAAAGGCTAATCTCTACTACATACTTCAGTGCTATCCTTGCTGAAGCATTTCTGTTTCCCTGCAGTGCCACACCTGGGAGTTCTTTAGGAGTTGAAGACAAAGCATTGATGGACATGTTAGCAGGTCAGTAATAATGATGATCCAAGCCTTTTCTTCAAAGTGCCACAGTTGGTGTTTGACCCCAACGTTGCAGAAAGTGCAAACGTGATGTGTCCAGAATGTGCTTGTAGTACGTGAATATTGTCCCAAAGGTAGCGCCATTAAAGAAATTAGTTACTCAAGGCTTTTCTGAACAGAAATGACATACATCATATTTGTAAATTGTATGTCATGGTTCAGATATTATATCAAATGCATGAGGGCCTGTGAACTAAATTCCAAAGGGCTCCATAATTTTCCATGTGAATTCAGGGATGGAATATAATTAGTTGAAATACAGTATGTCACTGTTTGATTTCATTGAGATATTCACGATAATAGTAATTGATCGGGCCAGTTACAGAAAGTGTGTATCGCTTCACACCTTTTTTTGGACTAGCCATTTCATCCATTACTACCCCTTATGTCCTTGTATCCTGTCCATTTGTTTCTTTGGAGTGGATGCGGGGGCTAAGGCTGCATCTCATACTGGCCCTCAGTGGCAATGTAGAAGTCATTGAGTGTGTCTTGCAGGTACTCAAAAGTGGGTCTGTCCTCTGCCTTTTCTCTCCAACATACCATCATTATGTCATAGAGTTCTTCAGGACAGTCATCTGGACACGGCATCCTGTACCTCCTGTCCAGGTTACGGATCACCTCCGGATTGGTCATTCCTATGGCAAAGCTCAGGCAATGTTATATGAAGAAATTGCAAAAGATGAAAAAAAATGTTGTCAGTGGTTGGTATATACTGTATATCAAAGCAAGACTAATGTGCTGGAGATTAAAGTGATCTACATGTTACCTGGATAAGGCACTCTTCCGTAGGTTACTATCTCGGTCATGAGAATACCAAAGGACCAGACATCTGACTTGATGCTGAATGTACCAAAATTGATCGCTTCTGGAGCTGTCCACTTAATTGGAAACTTTGCACCTAATTATTACACAAAGACAAATATTTATATCTGTATCTGTTTCTGACGTATGTGTGTGTGCAGGTGTGTATGTCTGGGGGGAAAGAAAGAGAGAAAGATTTTCCACAGTTAAGATTAGCTCTCAGAAAAAAATCATGCACACTTAAACTGACTGCTAAAGCTTTACATTTTTAGATTTGAGATTCAACTTTCCTACACACAATTATTCCATGTACATGCTGACATCTTTTGAGTCAGATTTCAGAATCTTAGCATTAGTCATTAGGCGCGTAAGCGCGTTGATTTTTATTCCATCTTTCACATTAAATTAATTAAATTAAGTAACTGTTACATATTATTCAGTAACTAATATGAATTATTCTAAAACTAAAACCACACAGGAAACCATGTAGTTACAAGAGCACTCACCAGTGCATCCTACGAGTCTAAGTGGTTAACATATAACAGTGTCAACCCCAACCCGCTTGTTTATTTTTTATTTTTCTTAAATTTTTTTATTTTTATTTATTTATTTTTTAACCTGCTAAATGCTTGAATGCACTTTGGATTATCAGCTAATTATCAACAATTGTTCACCAATTGCTGTACAAATTAAGTTAATGCCAGTGACCTTCTCCTATTTCTCTAAATTCAACTAATTATTACATTACATCACACACATAAATATATTTTTGGTCAAAGGCTTTAGGACTATGAGCACATAGCTACTAAATTAGGATTATCTATGCTTTAGTCTATATGAATTTTTTTTATCAATGTTGTATATGGTACTACAATTGTAATGAAATGATCACTCACAGCAACAAAACTTTAGTCTTCACATTATCTCCTGAGGAAATTTTTCTAAATAACTCACATTTGAAATTATTATCATGGCAAAAGGGTGGTTCTTATAAGGGCAGTTCTTAGGTTTCGAGAAATTTTAAATGGTCAGACATTCCTTTGATATCCCGTTGTCTTTTTCTGCAACATTCTTAGTGTAAAACATGTCAATAATTAGTAACAACGTATCATAATAAGAGACAACATATCAGTCTGCTTTGTTGAATGATATTTGCATAGTGCAAAGTGTGAACAGTCTGAAAGAGATGCAGGAAGAATGAAACAGCCATACCTTCCTGTGCCGTGTACTCAGATTCTATAATCCTGGCCAGGCCAAAGTCAGCTATTTTACAGTGCAGGGTTTCTGATACCAATATGTTGGCAGCACGAAGGTCTCTGTGAATGTAGTTTTTTCTTTCTATATAGGCCATACCCTCTGCAATCTGTTATAAAACAGTGGATCATTTTTAAAATAGCAGTGTTCCCTGCAAGCCAAAGGTGCCCATAGCTGTATACACAAACTGAAAAATTATTTGTGACACAATACACATTTAAAACTTTCAGCAGAGCACCTATGAAGATTATAAGTCTGAAATCTTTCTATAACTCGGTATAACTAAGTATAACCCCCTTTTTTTATTCACAGTGCAGATACTGACCAGGACAGGCTTAGAGAATTAAAAAGGAAGTTCTCCCCTCAAACTACATTAGAAAACTCTCTCAGGAAAGGCGGTAAGATGGAAAAAGTGACGTCATTTCTGGTCCGGAAGTTAATAATCAAGTCGCATAAAGCACATGCGCATAGCCTGACCACAAACAGAGCATAGGCTTTTTCCATTACCTTTATAACACAATCTTGACAGACTCTTGCTCTTAAAATAGCAAAAGTGGTCTGCAGTATATAAGTAAACATTTTGGTTGGGATTAAATGTTATTTTTTATATATATACTACAAATTAAAAACATCAATTTTTGGACAATTGTACTGACAATTATACTGACAGTTCAAGGATAGATGAACACATAACAAGACTGATGTGGAAAAACACCAAGTTGCACTTACCTGAGCTGCCATATCTATCAACTTGGGCAGTTTTAGTCTTCTGCCATCATCAGTTTTCAGAAAGTCTAATAAGCTCCCTGAAATTAGTTCAGTGAAAATGAATCAGTGGTAAATAAAACTTTAAATGGATATCATTCAGTCTACTCCTGCTCGGACATGTAATGCTGAAAATATCCTCACCATTTGCCATGTACTCTGTGACTATGAGGATGGGCTCCTTTGTGACTACAGCATGTAGTTTAACAAGTCTCTCATGCTGCAGCTTCTTCATGAGATTAGCCTCCTGCAGGAAGGCCTCTGGCTCCATGCTGCCCGGCTTTAGAGTCTTAATGGCCACCTTCTGGTTGTTTTTATAGTACCCTGGAGTACATATACAATAAATAATCAACCCTCTGAGTGCATACTGTAAAACTTTAGGAGTGAAACAATTAATCTGGTGTTTAGACTGAGTAGTGGGCAAATTGTCTCAGTAGATAAACTGGTGTGCCATAGAGGTTTTAAACAGTTTGCAGTGAAGGTTTTTTGTGAAATATGCCCATGATATGTCTGAATGTTATTTCATAATGTGTATGAATGCCTCCTCGGAACCTAATTCTGGGAATCCTCTATCAATATCAGTATCAGTAATCATCACAAATAACTACACATGTCCTAGCTAGAAAAATGTTACACACAGTGACTTTTTAACGTTCTTTAAAATTAGCTTGCTTTTACATTTTGGAGATGAGTAGCTTGTCAAATGACTCGTCTCTTAATCAGACTTTCTCTTAAATAATATTATGTCAGCGTGAAAGGTGGGTTTTTTTTCCTCTACTGATTAGTCGCAGCTTTATCAGACTCTTAGGTATGCTTCCTAACGGCATTAAGTAAAGAGCTAATAGCACTAAACAGACCCTAACATTACATGTGGACTGAAAGTAGATTAATATGGCTTTTGAGATAAAATGGTGAGACACTTGGAACAGTAACCAATGATAAGCACTGATGCATGTCTAACAGTCTTAGCATAAATCATTCATCTTGAGAGTGGAAATAAAGGATACGAGAAATAAATGAGCCAGGCCAGTCTGTAACATTTACATTCAATGCCTATATAGTAAATGGTTATAAGAGACATTTGGGTTTTTACAGTAAGTTGGCATATTCCATAACCTCTGTCTTTTCAGTCAGTCGAGCTCTTGACACCTCTTTTAGCACATAAGGGGCAGATATTTATTTATTTATTTATTTTTAGGTTAATAGTCCCCTGCTTCTTACTTACCCATCCAGACCTCTCCAAATTGCCCAGCACCCAGCTTCTTTACCATCTTTAACGTTTCCCTTGGGATCTCCCACTCATCCTGACCCCAGGGCCTCTGAGGAGCAGCAGACCTACAGGGGCTTCCCAGCCTCTGACACAGACCATCTGCTGATCCTGCAAACATGTACAGAGCAAAATTTCTGCATGCTGATTATAAAATGTGTGGTGTGTGAACAAATTTGCAAGTTTGATAGGTTAGAAAGGATCATTTGAGAGCAACAATCCATGTAACATACTGAGTACAACACTTACTTTATGTGTCTTAAAAGTTAATTTAAAGTTTAAAAACTAATAAGATGCACAGAAATAGGATAATAAGCATATTTAGACATTATATCTATTTAAAAAAAAACTCTATCACTAGAGTGAGTGTGACGTGAGTGTCTATCACATGAGTGTTTCTAGGCAAAATGTGATTATCTGTTGATTTCAAAAGAAAAAAAAAACGCTTAGAGGCACGACAGGAAGTACACACAGCAGCTGAGATGAGGGTCTCATGCTCAAGAGATAAGAAGTTGTATAAATTCTTTCACTCCTGTGAATCACTGTTAATGGAACTGTAATTTGTTTTGCTAAAGCAGAACTGACTGCCTTAGCTGATTATTGTTCAGGATTAGGAGCATGACATATGTACTGGAATTGGTATATCACATAAAACTAGACCTATGAAAAAGATTAGAGTTTAGAAGACCAGCTGTAAGAAAAAGAGTCTGAAAAAACAAAGCATGAACATAATACTGTAAAGATGACAGTTAGGTATTTTTTGAATAACCGTATTGGTTTTACTCACTTGAGTAGTGCTGTATCAGTTCCTGCAGAGATGAGAAGGTCAGGGAGGGGGAGATGTAGTATCCGCCTTTATCAAGCGTACGAATCTTATAGTGCTTGACCACATCACCATGTTCTGGTGCCAAGTCTCTTACAGACAGGGAGAAAGCACCTGTGGGTAACATTTTGGGAAAATCATATTTAAAGAATCATGTCTGTCTGGGGTTTTTGGTAAGATTTTTGGTAACTAAGTCACTACTAATTCACACAGATGATATTTGTCATACTATGATTGGACATAGCCTATTAGACATTTTTTCTTTATCCTTCTTTATGCCAAATCTACTATCCCATTTACATATACACAAAGGTTTTGGGGTTTTTTTCCTGACAAAAATCTGAATTTTTGTTTTAATCTGGTGTCTGATTATCATATATCTCCCTGCCTATCCAAGATTAACATTTTTTCTTAGCCCTCATAGTTTCATAGCACCACTATTAATCAGAACTATTATTGTATTGTAATTTTTAGTCTTTCAGGTTTTTTTTTTTTGGTAAATTAAACATGTAAAATTCTCAAACAACAGTTTATAAATAACTACAACAGAGGTGTAATGCATACCCTGATATATGATTATTTATGCTATTAAAAGTCTAAGTGTATGGCATAGTATATGGCAAAATGGTATGGCAAGTTCGCTTTCAGAAAAAAGGGTGCTTAACTGTACAATTCCTTGTTGCTGAAGTAGTCCTCTCATGGTTGCATGTATTGTACCTTTAAAACTTTACCTTATTTAGCTTAAATAATTATTAAGATACAATATATTCAAATTTCCAGGTGAATGATACATACCAAAGGAACAAATTATGTATTCCAGAGGATAGCACCTCAGCAACAAAAAGGTACGGTTTGGTACGCTTTCTTTTCAAAAAAGTTAAAGCTCCAGAGTTTTCAGCTGTGAGGTGCTAATATATAAGTCACAGGTACGTATATAAGCGGTATAGCCTGGTTATTTATGATTCTCACTTTCTGAAAAGCAAGGCATTTCAAACTCAATTTAGGTTAGCTAGCTAGCAAGAAATGACAAGCTAGCTAAGATAGCTTGGTATTCGAAGCTAGCAACTAGTTTAGCCCAGCTATAAACACATTAGATGCACCAAATCACTACAGACATTATTACCTATGAATAGTTTTTAAAATTGACAAAAGTGAGAACAAATTTTGTTGAATATACAGTTAGCATCGCTTTAAAAAAATATGTATATGGTAAAACATTCCAGTTCGATATCTAATGCTAACTAATGTTATTTCCAAAATTAGCCCCTGAAACATCTGAAATTAGTTAGCTATCTCTACTTATGCTTTGTTCTACAGAGGTCAGTAAAAGTTGTAAGTGGTCCCTGAGACATTGTTTATGGAAATATGCCACTATTTATTGAGCTGTTTTTCTTCTCCTTTGGTAGCTAAATACTTGTTCGATATACAGATGTGCTGTGGTTCAGACAAAGCAGTGGCAGCCATTACAGTCTGAGTAACAAGGTTAAAGTTTTCAAAATGGAGCCGGTTCACTGGATACTGAACGAGGGCGTGTTTTTCCCCCACTGTCTGAGCGCAGATTATTTTAAACATGTAAAAGACTATATTATTCTCTTTGAATGTGCTGTTGTTAATATTTATTAAGGAAATATATAGTCTTTATGTAGATACCAGCAACTGCAGAATAACAAGGACCTGCACTCAGGGGTCTCAAGAACAATTCATGAGTCCTCCTTGTCCAAGTCCAGGATCATTAATTTGAAGTCTTCATATTTTGATTATAGCCACTGTGTCATAGGGGCACTGTAATGACCATAGCCAAATTGAAAGATGTGTGGATTAGAACCTGTTGGTGTATGATGTATTTTGAAATATACTGTACAATGACAGCTCATTACATGAAATTGGCTAATACTGACAGAAAAACAGCGCTCTAGTCCTGACCTGGAGTTGTCTCGCTCTCTCGCACGAGAAATGAGCCGACCCTGTTCCCTGGGGCTAGCAGAAGACGTTCTGTGTCTCTGCGGCTCAAATTTCTGAAAAACCATCTAGAAAGCAGAATAGATGATCTCATAAATGTAGATTATTACACAAGTAGCATATTTACATGAGTAGGTTAAAGGAAAACCTGAAAGTTGCATACTTTTCAACCTCCAGCGTGTGGGCCCGGGCAACATACGTGCATGGAATATATCCCTCATCTCCAGTAACCAGAGATTTAGCCAACCACCAGTCCCCATTCCTTTCACACCATCAAAAGTCATAGTTAGTCAGGTTTTTTAGCCCACAGAGCTTATTAATTGAATTCCTTGATATTGTTCTGCTCGCTGTAATTTACAATGTTGGATATTCTTGATGTTGGATCTATATGGTTTGTGTAATTTAATATACAGTCATGTACATGTAGGAAAAATAAGAATGTTCTACTCACTCATGTATGATTTTGAGTTTCTCTCCTTTCTTAAATGGAAGGTCACTTTCGTTTGTTGAGTTGAAATCGTGTTGCGCAATGACAATGTCTTCATCTTCATAAAAAATCAAACGATAAGCACATTCATATCATTATATTTATCTAACTGCTTTGAAAACTCAACTGACATCCCTTGTGTAACACATAATAATATACTGATACACTAGCACTCAAAGTGCTACAACACTATAATTTTGAATTTGCGACCACAAATGCTGAGGTACGCCTCAGTTTTAGAAAGAGACTATTTATACTCTGTAGGATAAAATGATATAATGAAGTATAAATGGAGTTTATGTTCATCAGCTGCTGCTTTCACATTCACAATAATAAAAACTGTTACAGTTTATTGGACTGACTTCTTGAAAAAACTGTCAAAGACATTACCATACTTTGCCCCATTCTGCGCGTGTGCTCGTCGCTGAAAATAAATTTAGAAGAAACAAACAAACAAAAAAATTAGGCAACAAGCGACAGTTGATACATGCACTGGAAGTAAAAAAATGTCACTATGATTTAATAAATTTTACATTTCACTCTAGGAATACATACATGTGGTTTACTGGCGGCTGCTGAATTGTTATTTACATGCTGCCTTTCTTCATATTTATTCTCACCACTGCAAGTGCAACCCATCCTTGAAAGACAGAGAGAAAAAATATTATAAATTCTTCAATCCTCTGAATTTTTTTTTTTTCCAAATGTAGTAACCATCCCTATTTCTGGTTTCTATACAAGAATATATTTAATTATACTAGTATAACTGAGTATAATATTGAGGTGTTTTCAGTATTTTTCAAAGTAATATTGAAATTTTAACATACCTGCTAGTGAACGGCTGTGCTTTAACACTGAAGTGTCAGTCTCCACTAATGTCAGCACTCAGCTCTCTAGTCCATATGATCATCTGTACCTTCATACTGAGGGCTAATCAAGAGAACATGCTCCATGTGGATGAAAAACTCCTTTAAAAAAAACTTAAAACACAACAAAGACACAGAATGCAATAGAAAGTAATTTAGACAAAATACATAAAAGAATTGATATTTTATATACAACTTTACAAGAGAAAGCGTGAATGGGAAAGATTTTCAGATTTTCAAGTTTCATTTTTTGACATGAACCACATCTAAAGTAGTTACACAAACACAGAATTCCAAATACATGACTGTGAGGAATAATGTAGCATAGGTTACATTCAGTTACAGAAAATAAAACAAAAAGGAATCACAAATGTTAGAAACAAAAATATGTAATAATGTTTCTTGGCTTTTTTAAAATGACACTTCACAATGTAAAACCAAGTAGGACTGTAAATATAATACACAGTAATCTGGGGCTGTGTTGCTCACTGAAGAATAACAACTTCACATAAAAGCACTTCTTAGAGGGTCTGGTATTAAACAATACATTTAAAATGTTAATGGAATTAACTTTGAGATAGTTCAAATGCTCATAACCAATATCAAATCATTTATAGTCTCTTATTTACTTACATTTTCTTTGGAGTCAACTTGTTGTAAGACAGAATCCAGTTTCAAGTACCCAAAGACCTTCATCAGAATATCTTTCTTGCAGCATCTGTTTCTCACTGGCTCTGTCTCTCTCTCTCTCTCTCTCACACACACACACACGTACACTCTGACTTAAACACACTGAGACCAAGTGTGAGCCCTGGGAGACCACATTAGCTGAAATAGATAAATGTACCACTGTTGCCTTTATTTAGTCTGCTAATCTCCTCCTTTTCCTCTTCACTAATGCTCAATTCACAAACTTTGCTGCTTGTAGACTTCATACAGAATGAAAATATACTGAAAATATGGAACAAATAATTAGTTATGTACTGGCTAACTAATGGCCATTTAACATATTTTCACTAAAATTGTATTCTGAGTTTTAGAGGTGTTTACAAACATATTTACTGTACGTTGCACAGTAAATACACTAATCTCTTACCTCATATAATAACCAAATCCTGTGTTCATAAGTTGTTTTCTACTCTTTAAAAAATGTTCCTTAAGGGTTCTTTGGATGGTTAGGGTGTTCTTAGCTTCCCGAAGGGGTTCTGTTTGAAACTTTCTCTGAGACTGAAACTATCTTAACCTAGAACCTTCAAGAAAAGGTTTGTGAGAACAGCAGAAACAGCATATAAGTTGTTACAAGTGAGAATCCCCCCAAAGTAATATCTCTTCTCAATTACAGGATGTTGTTTACTAGGCCGCGCAAATGTATTTCCTGCCTTCAGTCACTGTGGTCTTCGTCTTGTGACAGTAAATGCTCTGATGTAAACTGTTCACGGTTTCACTTGTTTTCACAACATGCATCTTTGCACTTTATTAATTTTTTGTAATTAACATTTATGGATGTATGATGTGGTGAAGTGAAGAGTAAAAAAAAAAGCCAACCACAGGATCACACTATCACACTTAATACACACAAAACTGACACTGTGGATTGTTTTAATTATACTGTGAATGTGATTCTATATATTTTCTGGGATTCAGTCTTAAGTGATGGTTGGAGAAATGTCTTCGTTTCCTTTTGCAGGAATTAGTTTTAAAAAAAATTTTAAAAAAAAACATTCCCACTAGAGGGTAGCAAAGCTCACAAATCATGATATTACAGCCTAACAGCAGCAGAGCTGGAAATAATCCCACCTTTACTTGCCAAATTTCAGTGCAACTCATATAATGATGCAGTGATGGACAGTTGTCTTAGACTGTATATGTTTTCTCTAACATTCAGTATTCTTTGTGTTTTCCTCATAATCTTGCACTTGCAAAATTGTCATTTTAGATGTTATTTTTTTCTTTTATAATTACTAATGAACATTACTACCAAGTTCACATTTGAAAATGCTTTGCACCTCTCTCTGTACAAATACAAAGCTTAGCACATTAGTTCATTTCATGCTAAATACACTACAACTACCAAACATACACTATATGGCCAAAGGTTTGTGGACACCTCACCATCACACCCATATGTGCTTTATAGCATACAAAGACATCCTATACAGTTGTGTGCTTCCAGCTTTGTGGCAACAGTTTGGGGAAGAACCCAAACTGGGTATGGGTGTGATGGTCAGGTGTCCACATACTTTTGGCCATATAGTGTACAAACGTGTATTTTAACAAAATACTAGCACTATGTTTCTGTGAAATTTCCCTTCACCTTGTCAAATAGAACAAAAAATAAAAATAAAAAACTGTAAGTGTAATTGTATTGTATGTTTTGATGATGTGTTAATTTTTTTTTTTAGTTTATATTGCATTGTAATTGTTGATCTTCCCTTGGTTATATAAGAGGATATATCATATGCAGTATAACAGATACAAAAAATCCTGACTATAACAGAATAAACTAACTTGTATAATCATAAGCTTTCAACCTCTTATGTGTGCTTAAGTAACTGAGAAAGTGACTGAATTTTTTAATTGACTGAAAATCAGAATGTGACTGCATGAGGACAGTGAAATGCCTTGTGCCAAGTCCCGTGTTGTCCGTGTCAGGCTCAAGCCTTCCATAGAAGCTATCAGAAATTAGTCACTGTATTATATAGTCTGATTCCGGGTTTGTGGTATGATATTCCTGCACACACTGTGTAGTACCTCTCTGATTCAGAACATTCTTTCTGGCCCCTTTTAAGTTTGTGATTTACTGTAGTTCAATAAATTATTTGCTACTTAGCTACCTGCTATTTAATTTGAAATCTCACCTCGCATGCATTTGGTTTTGAATGTAAATGTAACCAGTTTTAAAACAAAGTATGTGCATTTGTAATTTGAGAATTGGGCTTTAGAGATATATATAGTTTTTCTGGCAGAAACAAGTGAAAACTTTGGGCAGGGATTTTGAAGACTGCGTGAAGAGATTTCATTCATTCATCTTTGGAAAGCTCTTTATCCTGGTCAGGGTCGTGGTGGATCTGGAGACTATCCTGAAAACACTGGACGCAAGATGGGAATACACCCTGTCAGTCACTGGTCAATCGCAGGGCACACACACATTCACACACCCATTCACATTTAGGGGCAATTTAGCATAGCCAATCCACCTTCCTGCATGTTTTTTGGGAGGTTGGATGAAACCTCCACAGACACAGAGAGAAACTCCACATAGTAACCCGAGTCCAGGATTCAGACCCTAGATCTGTGAGGGAACATATGCCGCATAAAGAGTTTTGGAAACATGAACTTGGTTATGCTGACTAATGCATGTTAGCAATTGTCTGAAATCTAATTGTTGTATGAGCATATCTTACAGCCAAAATAATTTCTGAATGGTGTTTTAGTACATAATAAAACAACAGGCCTTATTCTCCATGTGCATACATATTGTAATTTCCTAGTCAGTCACTTATGAGTTGAAATCATTAATCATGATGTGTTTCATGTTCATACATCTGAGGGATTCCATAAGAAACAGAGGGAAGGAAATTACACATTAAACAATGAGTCCTGCAGAATCAATGAATGAATGAATGGTTTCATCCTAAACAAATGTCTTTCCAAACAAATGTATTTTCCTTCAAATCAGGAAGACATCTATCAGATTAATATGAAAACCTACATGAACAATATGATATCAAGGAACAATCAAACTTGCTTCCTATGCATTCTTTTTTTCTTATGGGAATTGTTTTTGATCGCATGCTCACAGAACAGAAGCATGAATTTCTGGCCAAGCTACCATGGGTTTGTGGGAGACCACCTGTGTTTGTGATGTTCAGCGAGAGGGGCCTCTCTGACAGCATCTGTTGCAGGTGTGTGATGGGAGCTTTGTTGAGGGTGTCCTGGTTATAGATTCTTTTTTTTAACACTCTGATTTTCCCAGGGTCTGCGGATACTGTGTCCCTACAACTCAGGTCCCCAGACGCTGCATCCTGTTCCCCAGTATAACCTGAATAGCACTGGAAAATAGGGAAGAAAGAAATAGAAAAGAAGAGAAAGAAAAAGATTCTGCATATTGTCAAGCATGTGCTAACACAGCAAAATTTGTCCTTCTGTTGCTCCATTTCATTGTGTGTGTGTGTGTGTGTGTGTGTGTGTTACATCTATGATAAAGTCCGCAGGCCATACTAGCAAACTAAGCAAACTGATTGAGATTGATATCAACTTTATTAATGAGCCCATTGATGTTTGTGAATGTTTTACAGGAGGCATAACCTTTCAAAGAACAATAAGGAATAGCCTGGTAAAAGTGAAGTAGCCCTTTCTCATCCACATCACCTTCACATACTCACGCACCTAGTGCAAACTGTGCCAATCTTCCTCCATCTGAGGACAAAGGCAGAGAAACCCCATTCATAACTGTGCTGGGTGCTTCCTAAATGGAAGGGGGGGAGAAGCTACATAGTGTGAGACCATTTTCACTCTTCCTCTCACCGTGTGGGAAAACTCCTCCGACCGTCTCACACATCAAACCGGACAGGCTCTCACTCATTCATTCTCCCTTTATTATATGAGACGATGGACAAATCAACTCGGCAATAAACTGGACAATGTGCTCGAGGGGCAGTTGTTTAGCTGTTATTCCGAGGACAACCTCACACATTGCTCTTCCTCTTTGGAATCACTCTTTGTCTACAGCTGATGGCTTGAGGAGACATGACCTTGGCGATGGGCCCATATTATAAAAAACAAAGGTCAGACCATGCCAGCTTTGACACTCTAATATAGCTTGAGTGCACATGGTACTCTTCTGAAGAACATTAACACCTCACACAATATAGAGTGTACAGTATTTTTAAAACTACAATCAACTCATAATTCTCTTGATAAAACATCAAGTAAGGCCAAGAATGCCAGAGAATACAGAACACTGAGTAAGTAAATGCCCTGCAATTGTGACATCCACCTGTGCAATATGTTAAGCTTAAAGCAGGAAATTCTGACACAGATGCTCATGTGTCACCTCTCCCCATCAACAGGCTGGCATATTTGTTTGTGTGAAACATCTGGAGGCCTGGGAGTGTGGGGATGCAGGGTGCACATCTGTGCAGCTGGACACTGGCATTGCACTTGAAGGTAAACAGGGAAAATGGGGGAAAGCCCCCTGTGCTATCCACCGGAATAGAGCTCTACGTCTCCCAGCACTGAGGGTGGAAATAGCTCCTCGTCAGCAAGCAGGTGCTTCCTCCTGCATTTTGTCTTATTTGTCTACATTTCCAGACAGGCCTGGGCAACGTAGATACCAAGTTTCAGTCCCAAATGCTTAAACAGCAGTCAATTTACACAGTTTTTTATACTTTTCACACTGGTAAAGTGCCTGAATATATAGAACTATATTCCTATATCTTGCAAATGTGACTTCAGTTTGTCCTGAAAGTCGTACGAGAAAGCTTGCTAGGTGATTAACAGATAACAGGCAAAGGAAGTGTTTTTCAAGATTAGCTTTGAATACAGGGTGAGTGTTTCTATGTTGAAAGATTCCTATGTTGTCAGCAAACACTTTGCACCTGCCATTAACCCGGTGCACAACTTTTTTTTTCCATGCTAAAGAAGACTCCTATTCACAGCATATCTAGACTGTTCAGTTCACTAAGGCACATGCAAATACTTTTCACTTTCAAATTCAATTAAAGCATTTTTAGCATTTTCAAAATCTAAATCTCTGCTGGCTTGTGGCGGCCTGGGAAAACCCTTCGCATGTTGAAATATAGTTCTGAAATGTGTTTCTGAAATGCTTTAGAAATATAGTTCTGAAATGTGTTTCTCTTTTGTATGTATCTCAACCAGAAGTCAAGTTATGGCATTTTTAAAAAATGTGGTTACCATCCCAAAAGCGGATAGGGAGAAACTTGCATTTAAAGAGTCCATTCTGACTGCAGAACAGGAACATCACAGAACATTTTGAGTCGATATCTGATTACAAACTGAACTGATTAGGCTTATGTCCTTTTCTCTATGGCACGTATCTATCCAACAACTTGATTAATGCATGAAATTCATTGTGTGAGACAATCACACTTAGCTAGCAAGATGTTAGACATCTTTAGGCAAAATGACTGTGCTTATTGTGACATTTTTTAAACTGGCTCCTTACCCAACATGATCTTTGCAGGAAAATAGCTAAGAATAAAAAGAAATAAAAAAATATTTCAATGTGATTTGGTGTAATATATTTAGGATTTCTTAAAGTTTAAGTTATGGAGAGAAAAACACACTTTTGGCCAGTTTTTCAAAGGTGTTTTTTTTTTTTTGTGGTTATAGTTTAGCAATGTAAAGACATAAACCTGGATGTGCCTCACTTTTGGCCTGAACCTGCATGGAAACTTCAACGAAGGCATAAGAAACCTAATTATTTCTTACTGTATTGCTCCAGCATTACAAATAAAACCACATAGGATCAACTATGATAAGAATTTGCTCATGTCCGTCTCATCCTAAGATGCTTATTGTGAGTTAATTCTTAATTGTAATGGTTGTAGCACTGAATATGCACTAGGTACTATACTGTAGTATTCACAATTTTTTATGTTTGTTGCTTACCCCAACAACTTTTCCTTAGCTTCCATTATAAGTGAGTAAACATTCGAGTAAACATGTTCTGTTCTATTTAGTATAGAGAAGCAATGAAATTATTGCACAAAGTAGATAGACACCAAATAATCAATAAGGCACCAAATACACAAATCAAAAATACTTGGATAATCCCTTATGGCTTCAGAGTATTCCAGATTGACAATTAAAAAAATATTAGCTGTTAAAAATGTTTGGTTAATACTTTTTTGTTTAGAATGTTATTATCCATGTTTTTACCAATATCAAATATGTGCTTACATATAACTAATTGAGAAAAAAACTTTTGAGGTAGATGGAAAATCAGTGTTCTTCCATCTATTTACTGGCCAAGTGAGAATATTATCCATGCCATCAATACTAGATTTCCCTGTGAAAGCATTCTCAGATGTGGGGAGGGGACTAAGCTCTAATGTGTGAGTTGCTCTAGCCCCTTCTCCAAATGTGTGGCACTCAGTCGATGGGAGTGACACCAATTATTTATGTCACATCCCCTCCGGAAGCAGTGGATGGAAACTCACAGAGAGAGGACTATCCATCAAACCAGTGCAATGGGGCTGTACACCTCTGAGGCAGGGAATGAAGTCTCCTAGGACAGTTTTAAATACACAGCCACACACTTACCATGTGTCAGAGGCATAGATTAATTAAAACTTCCCAAATATACATATTGAGCTTTTATTTAGCTAAATAGACATCAGCAGCAATGTAAAGAAAGGAAGGTGAAGGATTAGTAGAATGATTAGGCACTAGAGTTAAACTAGCATAACATAATTTACATGCATGCTAATTTGAATTAGATCATGATGGATCTTATAGACTCTAATATGATAACAGAAGTTAGCTAAAATAAATAAGGTAAATGATAAAAATAAGTGCCTCTCTATCAAATATTCACTGACTATCCATTAAGACGGGCTTGCTCATGTCTGCACGGTGCTGGGTGTCCTGAGTAATTGCAGTTGTCATGTTACTGGATCCTTGGGTTCTGCCCCCATTCAATAAACTGACCAGTCTGTTAAAACAACCAGGTTAGGGAACAAAAAGGAAAATGCAGCTTCAGGTGTCACAAAGGCTGGGAATTGACTCATAACTAGGGGTACTCCAGTTGATGGATGAGGTGGGGCAAATTATTAATAGTTTGCTGATTTTCTCCTTCAATGTTTTTGGGAGACATTTTTTATTTTGTCATAGATGTCATGCCATGATCTATTGAAGGTTCAGAAATAAAGTCTGTGCTGGTGGAATAATTACTTGCTTATTTAAAACTTGGGAAAGATACAATGTCAGAAAGATAGGAGTGTGATGTGAATAGATGGGGTTTACTTCTTGCAAAAGAGAAGTCATAATACATTTACAGGTTCATGTGACTTTAAATAAGTGGCATTAAATATTAATGTGTTAATTGAATGATCAATATATGGTCTAAAACACTAAGAAGAAATGCTTTGAAATTGCACTAAATCTCTAATTTGCTAAAACATCTTTATGAATCACATGATAAATATACATTTGGTATGAACTACTGGATTACACTGTACATTGATCATGTATTATTTTATCTGTTCACTATCCTTCTACTTGATTGATCTCTGTTGATCTTAGTTTGCAGTGATCTGCTCCTATCATAAGAATTATTTCAGGTCATTTAAAAAATCTAATATGTAAGAATAGCAAGCAGATTATTTGAGGTTATGTACGGTATATTATGTATACATTCACTTTATTAGGAACACCTGTACTGCTCATTCATGCAATTATGCAATCAGCCAATCATTTTCTTTTCTACTGAAACACTTATACAGTAGGCATAAAATAAACATGTAAGTGGTACCTAAGACCTTTGTACAAGAGCATGTCTTTCATGGGGATATTTTTCTGTTCTTTATTGCTTTCATACTACTTACCAACAAGAAAATGAAAACAAGCTAATAAATAATATGACTCAAATGACATATTAAGTTAGCATAATGTTACATAAATAATAATATTTTCACTTCTTATCAATCATGATACATGTAAACCAGATATTTGCATAAGCATATACTGCATTTAATTTCACGATTTAATATATATGGAAATCATTCTTAAAATTCTATGCTAACTTTTTAGATGTTCATCCTCTTACATTCACACATATGACACAAAATACAGAGTGGAGTACATAGTTAATTATTTCCCCATAGAGATTGTTATTGTTAGATGTGTAATGAACGTAATGCACTTCCTATTGCAAAATATTAAAGGAGTCAATGTAAAGAAGTTGTATATGTAAAGAAGTTAATGCAACTCAATACTAAAATTTTAAATAAAATTATCTTATTGTAATCACAAACAGAAAATGTTCCCTTGGTTTTTTTTTTCTGTATTTCGGTTCCCTTTTAACATTACATAAAACATGCTGTGCAAATATCACAGAATAAAGTGCATAATATACTGAATAACTTTTTTTTTTAGAGCTTTCAATATCTATGGATACTGTCACCTTTTGTGTGTATTGGTTCTCTTTATCAGATTGCAGTGTGATACATCCTACATTTTTCTGGCTTCTCATCTAATCAGAAAGAACCTATTCCACTGAAACTGAATCAAGTTATCTGTCTGGTTCCATCTTTCTAGTTCTCCTGATCTACAGTACAGTCCTCTTTTTTCCATACACATTCATAAAATATTTCCACTTCCCTTCCTCTTTAGTGTTATCCACTGAACTTCCAGTGACAGAATCTTAATCTTCTTCCTCATTTTCAACACGGCAATCCTTCTTGTGTACTTCAGTTTCTGAATCTTCACCATCAGCATCTGCTTCATCTTCAGAACCTGTGTACACTTTCACAGTAGAATCGAATGATGCTATTGCTCGTTCATCAGCTTGGTCATCTTCATGCAGTGACCATTTTGTAGGCTGTGTAGCAGGAACTTTTATCCCTTGAGCTCTTCTACCTATTTCAACAACAGGTTCAGTCTCATCCTCAGCTTCATCTCCTCCTTCATCTGACTCTCCAGTGTTTACAAAATGAGTATTTACATTATATCTGTTACTTTCAGATGTCCCTGTGTCCTGATTTATACTCATCATCTCTGAGTTTTGTTTTGTTTTAATATTGTGTGTATTGATGACTGCTTCAACAGTGTTACTTCCATGTGTTTCTCCATTCACTTCTCCAGCTGTTTCTCCATTTTCCAAACTTTCACTGTCATCCGTTTGGCCATTTGACTCTTCTAATGTTTCTTTAGCAATTTCTTCATTCTGTGCTCTTTCATCTTCAGAAAGCTCTTCATCTTCTGCTTTTCTTTCATCAGCTGTATCGCCATCTTCTGTTGTTCCATTATCAGCTGTTTCTCCATCTTCAACTGTTTTAGCCTCAACTGTCTCTTCATTCTCTTCATTTTCAGTTCCAGTGGTCGCTTCACCATCAGTTACTTCATCATCACCTATCTGTCCATCTGCTCTTCCATTATCTTCTTGTTCTCCATCCTCTGCTGTTTCAGGTTCAGTTGTCTCGCCAACCTCTTCCATGTCAGATTCTGCAGGTTTTTCATCTTCTGCTGTTCCATCATCAGCTGTGTTGTCATTTGGTGTCTCTCCATCTTCTGCTGTTCCATCATCAGTTATCTCTCCATTGTCTGCTTCATCATCAGCTGTTTCACCCTCTTCTTCACTTTGACTTGTATCCATCTCTGTATCTTCTTCATCATGTGCTCTTCCATCAGCTGTTTTTCCACCATCTGTTTGTTCATCTTCAGTTTTCTGTACATTCTCTACATTCATTTTGTCTCCAACAAACTGATTTAAATCTTTAGTTTTATGTGCTTCTCCATCTTCAACTATGTCACTATCAACTTTCTCTTCTGATACTTCAGTTTTAGCCCTCTCTGGCTCTTCTGCTCTTTCATCATCATCATTATTTCCACTTTCTTCTGCTGTTCCATCATCAGCTCTCTCTCCATTGTCTGCTTCATCATTAGCTGCTTCATCCTCTTCTTCACTTTGACTTGTATCCATCTCTGTATCTTCTTCAGTTTCATCATGTGCTCTTCCATCAGCTGTTTTTCCACCATCTGTTTGTTCACCTTCAGTTTTCTGTACATTGTCTACATTCATTTTGTCTCCAACAAACTGATTTAAATCTTTAGTTTTATGTGCTTCTCCATCTTCAGCTATTTCACTATCAACTTTCTCTTCTGATACTTCAGTTTTAGCCCTCTCTGGCTCTTCTGCTCTTTCATCATCATCATTATTTCCACTTTCTTCTGCTGCTGCAGCTGACTCTTCATCATCTACCACTACAGCTCCAGCAGCCTCTCCATCTTCTGATGTTCCATCATCATGTGTTTCTTCATATTCTGTGGTCTTGGCTTTAGTTGTGATTCCACTATCTACTGCTTCATTACAAGGCATTTCTTCAATTTCTGATATTTCATCATTATCTGTATCTTTATCTTCTGCTATTTTAACTTTACCTGTCACTGCTCCTTCATCATCAGCAATTCCGTCATTAGATATCTCTCCATCTTCAGTGATTTTAGCTTTAGGTGTTTCTCCATATTCTGCTGTTTCATCATCAAATGTATCTTCTGCTATTGGAGGCTTACTTGTTTCTGCGTCTTCTGCACTTCCATAATCATCGTCTTCTGCTGCTTTAGCTTCATCTGTCTCTCCAACGTCTGCCACTTTGACTCCAGTAGTCTCTCCATCTTCAGTTGTTACATTATTATTTGTTTCTCCAACTTCTGCAGTGTTGACTTTAATTATCTCTGTTCTATCTGATGTATCATCATAAAATTTCTCTCTATATTCAGCGGTTTCATTATCAGCTGGTTCTTCATCTGCTGCTGTTTCAGCTTTGGTTGTCTTTCCTTCAGCATCTACTTCATCATTGTCTGTTTCTCCTTCTTTTGCTGATTCATCATTCATTGGATTAGCTCCTTCTGCAGACTCATGGTCAGTTATAGCTCCATCTTCTGCAGGTTCACTGGTCTTTTCCTCATCAAATAAGTAATCTTCACCACTCTCTTTGCTTATTTTCTTTATAGCTTCATCTTCCTCAGCTGACTCGTTAGCATCTCTTTCTTCATTATCTGTGCTTTCACTTTTCTCTGCCTCTGCAGTGTCATCTTCTTCATCTGTTCCATCTTCAAGATACATTATTCCATCTGATTTATGTTCAACTTCTTTTTCATCCTCTATTATTTCAGACTTTATTTTTGGTTCTTCTGTTGCAGTTGGAGCTATTTCTTTCTCAGCTGCTTCCCCTTTAGTTGATTCTCCTTCTACTGCTATATCAGGTTTTGCTGGCATATTCTTCCATGTAGTTTCAGTTTTAGCATCCTCATGCTTCTCTTTTTCATCATCAGGTATTTTGCCTCCTTCTTCAGGTTCAGATTCAGAAATTTCTCTTTCTGCAGCCTCATTGTCTTCAATTGTTCTTTCTCCCATTGACTCTTCAGCTGTCTCATCTCCTGTTTCAGCATCTGGTGTTTCTACTTCTGTCTCTTTTCCCTCTGTTGATTCTCCTTCAGCTACTTCCTTTTCTCCAACTGTACCAGCCTCAATTGCTATATTTTCTTTTGCAGTTCCAGCTTCTGTTGCATGCTCTTTTCTTACTGTTTCACCTTCCAAAGACCCTTTGTCCTCAGCCAGTTCATCACAAAATTCCTCCTCATCCGCTGATATTTTAGCTTCAGTTCCCATATCTGCTGGTCCACTCTGAGCATTTTCCTCTTCTGCAGTTGGATCTGCATTGATCATCTCCAGAATTTCAGTTCCATTTCTTAATTCCACATGGTCCCTAAGCTCACCACCAGCTATAGGACTTTCTTGCTCAAGAGTCCTAGAGGTATTATTGCCCTCTTTCATTGGCTGATCATTCTTCAGTTGTTCAGATTTATTTGATTGTGTATCATCCTCCTCAAGAGAACTAGAACTTCCCTTTCTTATTCCCTGAGTTTTGCTTCCCACAACAGCCTGTGAATATTCTTTTCCAAACGCTTTATCATTTGATGTGTCAGATTCATTTTGTTTTTGTTCTATGGACTTGGCTTGAGGTTCTAAATTTGCTTTACATAGCTCCTCTGTCTTCTCTTTCTTGAAACTTTCAAGCAAAACATTTTCAGCCAGATTTCCAACCTCTATGTGTTGTTCCTCATTTTCAGTTTCCTTCACATTTTCTTTGCTATTTGAGGGAGCTTTTCTTTTTAAATGGAGAATTTTTCTCAAATCAAAGTCAATCCCCATTGGAGCAGAAGTCGAGACCTCCATTGCTAACCCAGGCCTTGATGACGTTTTCTTTTCCATGCAAGTGTCACATGGGCAGTATTCATCATCATTTCGTTGATCATTAAAATCAGGCATGAGTATTGCTGTGTTGTCATCATCAGTTTTTGCTGCTCGATCTATGGACTGGTTGAGATTTATTTTCAGACGCCTGTGCCTTTGCTCAGTTAAAATCCTTGATTCACGTGACAAGCTTTCTTTTGGTGGCCTAGGTCTTCCTGCATGACCCTGGATTTTTCTGAGTTCATTGTTTATGCTGGCTTGTATTCTTTTATGGACTTCATCTCTTAATTCACATATCATGACATCAAGCTGCTCATTGTCATTTAAGTTCCAGCGTACCTTAAATTCAGCCATTGCAGTGACATAATGTGTCATAAATTGCTTTTCTATTTTATTTAACAGATTCAGAACCCAGACAGGATCAGGATGTTGAGAAACCTTTTTTGTCACCTGAGCCATTTGCTCTGATGATGAGGATTCTGAACTTGTGTCTTCCTCATGGTCAGTTAGCTTTTCATTAGCATTACTGTCATTTCCAGAGCTCTTGTGTGATGCTGTGTCAGGTGGTTCTCTTGGACTATAATTTTTTCTTGTTGTAAAAGAGACAGCTGAAAGAATGTTGCTGTCTTGCATATTTTCTTCTGCCTCATTCTCTGGTGTCCACCGGACTCGACTTGCAATATCAGGGGTAGCTGAATCAGATTTTGTTTCTATCCTTTTAGAAGCCTTCTCAGTTTTATCAATCTCTTGTACCTTTGTCAGTATCCCAATGCCTTCACCCTCTCTATTTGTTTGGGTCCTCTCATTAACACTGCTCTTTCCAGAGTCTTGGGAGCTACTGTTAATATCTACCCCTGAGGATGACTTGACATTGAATTCTTCATCCTTAGACTGTTGATTGTTAAATTTGCTTTTCACTCTGTCAGAAGGGTCACAAAGCCAAAGGGACTGAAGCATGCTCATGAGATCATTGTACTTTTCAGCTTTGCCATTTATATCATTGGGATCAAAATCTAACAACTGAAGGTTTGCCAGGCTCTCTAAAAATCCTCTTGCTGATGTGCTAAGTTTTCTTCCATAAACAGTAGATATCTCTGGTAAACTGTTACATCTGTCAAGTTTGGGACTAAGTAAAATTTTCATAAGCTGGACAGAAGAAGGGATATCAGGAAAAGTGCAGGATTGAATGTTTTCTACAACTGCAAGGTCTTTGGCAGTTTCCTTCATATCACCTACTTTGCTCTCATTATTCTCAATTTCTTCAACTTCCAGTTGCTCATTTTGTGGCCTGAGCACATCTGCATCAGCATCTCCCTCACTTCCATTCCCTCTTTCATACTGTGTCACTTTTCCTGACATCTTCGATAGTTCTTCTTCCTCGCAGTTCTCGTGGAATTCATCGCCAACATCATATAAAGCACTATCCAGTGGAATTTTCTTCAACCATTCATTCACTACTTCAGTAGGAGAAGAGCTTGGTAGGATAGATGGGACTAACTCAGAGGGGTTATTATCTACGTTCTGTGCCAAAGAGCTGCTGCTGTGTCTGCAACTGGAGTTACTGTTTTTTTCACTTTTGTTATCATTGACGTTCCTACTACAATCTGTAGCAACCAGGGAACCATTACAGGTTCTACCACATACATTTAAATCTCTGGGTGTATTCAATTTGTTGGAATTTTCATTTGAGGGAGATGAGCGATGATTAGAGACACCAAGGGAAATAACTGGCTCTTTGTCTTTCTGCCTCAAAAGGCTGTTGGCTGTTGAAACTGAAGTAATAAGCACGTCTGCTGAATGCGGTCTTGAAATCTCTTCCTCTTTTTTAGAGTATCTGTCACAAAGATTGCTTTTTGACCGTTCACCTACACTGTTACATTTAGTAACATTAACATAACTATTTTGTCCATTTATTTCCAAATGCAACAGTGTATTGGACATATTATTTTTTGGTCTGTCAGTCACTGTTGGAGAATTTCTGTCTTTAGTTTTAGATGATCCAAAATCTGAATGAGCAGACCTGTTGCTCAAACTGAGACTAGAAGATTTCTTTGAGTTCTTTTTTGCAGATTTATTGTTTGCCACCTCATTGTCTGGTATTGGCTGGGAAGAATTCTTGTGAGTACATTCAGATTTCTTGGATTTGTCTGAGACAATTGTCCCTGCTGTCAATGAACTTTTAGCTCTGTCATCTGGTGTTTGCATGCACTGCTGATTTTCGTCTTCAGACGTTTTTGGTGCATCTTTGCAACACACATCAGTTTTTGAGTTTAACTGTGGAGTAGAATTTACTGAGGCTAAAGACACACTGTTGTCCTCTTCAGCATTATCAACATCGTATTCCTCTACAATCCCAATAGATACTGAAGGGCTTGCTGGAGTTAAAACTCTTTCAGAAGTGTGGTGAACTGAACTGGTATTAGATTTTTTAGACAACGCACTGGAAGCCCTCTCTTCATTGTCAGCATTATTTGGGATTTCTGTCATAGATATCTTTAAACCAGACAGGGCACTATCAGATCTTTCATTCAAACTTACAATGTCAGTCTGTCCACCAGCCAAAGCTGAAATACTAGATTTCACGGATCTAGATGATACACTGGATTTGGAAGACATGTCACTTGGTGACCTTTCCTCTATCTTTATATCCCAAGTTTCCTCAGATTTGACAGCATCATCATTTAGAGAATTATTTGATATTATAGGAAAGTTTGATTTTTCATCTTTGATAGAAGTACTAGATTTAGGAGAAATGGTGTAAAGACATATTTTCTCCATTGGTATGTTTGATTGTGTATCTGACCCCTTTGATCTGACTGAGGTGTTAGATTTAGCAGAGACTGCACTAGGAGATCTTTCTACCAATCCTTCCTTGTTTGCTTTTTTGGGTTCTTTAAAACAGTCTAAAACAGTGTTTTTCTTTGATGTTTTAGATGTATTTGATTTTCCAGACATGGAACTTAGAGTTCTCTCTGTACTGTGATTTTCCACTTCTGCAGGAGATACAACTTCTAAAGATTCAGGCTTTGTAGATTTTGCAGACATATTTGAGTTGGGTGAAACTAAAATGGAAGCTCTTTCATGCTTTTCTTCACCTTCATCCTTGAATTGGTCCATCTTTGAGTTTTTAGATTTTCTAGAAACATTAGATTTTGCTGACATAGAGGTTAGTGCTCTCTCCTGGGTTTGGTCTTTGGACTTGTTGGATAGAGAGGACATTTGAGATTTAGAGGACATAGCACTTGCAGCCCTGTCATCTTTTGTTTCTTGATATGCACTTTCGGTTTCCTTAAGTAAATCTTCTGTTGGTCCTGTATTATCTGCCCCATCAGGTGCAAGGTTAGAGTTATCTGAAAGAATGGATTTACAAGACATGGCACTTGGTGCTCCTTCTCTGTTGTCTTCATTGCCATTGTCTTGTCTGGGAGCCTCTGACGCTTTTGACTTCCTAGATCTTTGAGATCTTACTGACAATGCATTTTGTGATCTTCTACCAGTTTGTTTTGTTTCTTCTTCCTCATTTTCACATGGGGCATCAGAAACTACTGACTTCTTAGATTTAACTGATGTACTGGACATAATGCTTGCTGGTCTCTCTTCTGGATGGTCACATTCCCGTGCTGCTTCTGAAATCTTGCATTTTTCTGATTTTTTGGAAACACTAGATTTTGAAGACATTGCACTTAGAGGTCTTTCCTCTTTTTCCCCCACACATGTTTCCAATATTTCTGACTTGTTTGATTTTGTAGGGGTATTTGATTTTGTGGACATTGTGCTGGGAGCCTGCTCTTCTGACTGGTCTTCAAAATCGCCAGACTTGTCCAGTGTAGCCATGGAACTTTTAGATTTCTTAGATAGTTCTGAATCACTGGGTTTAGAAGCCATAACACTTGTTATGTATCTGTCTTGCAGTTGCTCTGTCTTTTCAGCTGTATTATCATCTTTTTCATCTCTCAGTTTGGATTTTGTTGATCTTACAGAAGCATCAGATTTAGAAGACATAACACTTGAGGGTCTTTTTAATCTTTCTTCCTCTACACCATCTGCTTCTTTAGGGGCCACGGTTGAAATATTTGGTGTATTTGACCTTGAAGAGGTATTGGACTTATTGGATTTTGCACTTGGAGCACGGTCCTCTATTGCCTCTTCTACTACATCACTATCATTGGGGCTGATATCCAAAATATCTGATGTTTTAGATCTTACAGAAACATCAGATTTAGCAGACATGGCACTTGGTACTCGTTCCATTAACAGTCTTTTATCCATGTCTAATGGAGTACCTTCTGATATTTTTGATGCCATTGATTGGATGGATATGTTAGTCTTGGTTGACACAGCACTTGTTAGACTTTCAGTTGACTGTACTTTCACAGGTTTTACATGAGTAGCTTCTGAGATACTAGATTTGACAGACATGATGCTAGGAGATCTGTCTTCTATTTGGTCTTCCATTTCTCTCAACTCAGATTTCCCCAGATTTGTCTGGTCTTCACTCCCTTTAGCTAGTAGTTCTGAGATTGTAGATGCATTGGAATGTACAGACATTACACTTTGAGCTCTTTCCCCTTTTTGTAGTTCAGCTTTGTTTCTTTCTTTACATGACACCTCTGACAATCTGGACTGACTTGATCTTGCTGACACATCTGATTTAGGTGACATGGCACTTGCTACATTCTCTTCATTAATGACATCAGCTGGTTCTTCAGTTTTGTTTTTTCCTACTGGAGACTCAGATGTATCTGAGTCAGCAGACATGGCATGTGATGTTGCTTCAATATTCTCTTCTTCTGATGCATATGCTACAATTGGATCTTTCACATTCACAAATTCTTGTCCAAGAGTTTTGGATATAGTTAAGTCTGCCTGTGGAATTGGTGATGTTGACATGGCACTTGATCTTCCCTTTTCATTTGTTTGAAAAGTTTCTACTGTATCGTCTGAAATATCATCACATGTTTTTGATAAATCAGATACTGATTCTAGAGCCCTCATGTCAGTTTCTGTATCAAGGACATCATTTTCATCTAAGACATCTTCTGGTTGATTGATTGCCTCCGATTTCTCATCCAATGTGCTATTTTCTGTAGGCTCATCTGTTGATTCTTTATGTTGACACCTATGTGGTGTAGATGAAGGTGTGTTGTTTTTATCTAGGTCCACATTTTCCTGTGTTTCTGTGATTACAACCTTTCTGGAGGTTTTCGATTTCACTGAACAACATGAAGCTGTGCTTGATGTCCTAGTTGATAATGACTGCTTTGGAGATTCTGGTGGCTTACAGGGTGTGAACGAATATGGGCTCACTACAGCATTTCTGGTTTGTTCATCATTCTCTTTATTACTTTGGGATGCTCTGGAATTACTTGGAGAGAGATTAGTTTCCTCCCTATCTTCATCGTCTTTAAGGGATGCCAGGATATCTGAGGAATTGGTTTCAACAGAAAAAGGCCTTTCATCTTCTATTGAAACCTGGGTATTCTGAACACTCTGATCTTGCTTTAAATTTTTAGAGGAAACAGGTCTTTTCTCCTCTTCAGTGAATGCATGACTGCTTTCATTTTTTCCATACTTCTCATCAGTATAGCCTGCTTTCTTCGCCTTTGCGGAAACTGAACACACCTCACTACGACTGCAACAACGACTAATGGTACAGTATTGAACTGTGCTGTCACCCTTGTCCCCCTCCCCAACAGACTGCTGAATGCATGTTGCCTTTTCTACTACCTGCTCAGTGTATTCCTCACATGATGTGGTATGCACACTGTCGACAGATTCCTTTTTGGATTTTATTTTATGTGATAGTGCACTTGAGCTAGTGGATTCAAAGTGTCTCAGAGTTTCATGCTCACTAAGCAGGGCTGGATTTTTCCAAATGTTATACTCCTGACAGTGAGTGCAGCAGTGTTTACAGTGTGGCTCCTCCAAATGCTTCTGGTAAAGTTTGGTAATATAAACGTCATCAGCTTCACTAGCAGACAGGGACTCTGCCTCTGAGCAACTTTCACCATGGCCACATTGGGGATAGATCACATTGTCTTGTCCCGGGAAAGATACATTAAAAGTGCATGAGGATTTCTTTATCTCAGTAGAGCAATGCAATGTCTCTTCATTTAGCAGTCGAAACCGCACTTTCATCTCCATTGACAAGCTGCCATCTTTATTGACAAGCACCCGCTTCTCGATGTCATCATCCAGAATATTCTCTCTGGCTTTAGGAAAAGCACCTGGTGGAAATCTTTTCTTGGATTTCAGTCCAATGTTGACTATAAATGAAAGACAAATATGACAGTAAATATAGGTGTGAAGGTTTATGGTATTTGAAATTATTTCATGTTCCATAAACATAATGTTGGCTGCAAAAACCTTTACTGGAAGGTTATTCTCTCCACGGAAGAAATCATTGAATTTTAACATGGGTTTACCAATAATTTTGTACTTGTTAAGAAAGTGTCTTATGTCTGAAAAATATTGTATTAAAATGATTAATCTCTGAAAACTGATAAACTGATAATTCTGCAGTTGACTGTAACTCTAACAAGCTCGTAGTCAGCTTGCCAACACTGTCAAAATACAGCATACTGTGGACTACTTGCTTCACTGAACTGTACTTTTATGTATTTTTCAAAAGGAAACGTAAAATTCTTTAACAAAACAACAGTTGATATTTTTGGTGAACAGCAAATAACTGTAAGTTATTCATTAACATTCAGCTTATGTTTTATACAATAATAGACATACAGTATATCAAATGTGAGAATGATTCAGACAGCAAAGCGTTTCCGTGTCCATATCAATACAAATTACCTTTTGACTTTTACCTTTTAATCTAGTCACCAGCTTAATTATTTAATTCAAAATATTAATTAACATACCATTTTTCTTGTACCCTTGATCCTCATTGCAGCTACTGGACTGTGACTTCAAGATCAGTTTTGGAAGTTTATCTTCAGAATTTTTCTGGAAACTGTCCAACAAATGTGGGTGGAATGGTTCACGGCCCACACAAACCAAGACACCGGGGCCCTGTAAGACACTCTGAATGCTGTCGACCTGAAACAGGGTACAGCATTTTAGGTGTGAAAAAAGGGTAGATTAGAAACCAGGAAAAAGGATACATTCGGAATAACTTTATATAGAAAGGGAAAAAACATTAAACTAACCCAGGACCTGGTGAGGAACTACAGCATAGTGGATTAAAGCCATTCACATTGAATGCTGCCAGGAAGTGCAAACATCTGTGCTACTAATTTCCCCATACTGTCTCACTAATCATTTAAACAGCAGTTTAATACCAGCAATGATATATATATAACAGCCTACTTATAAAAATAATTAGCATGACACATAGAAGATGGTACTTCTGTTGAATACAGCAGTTATCTTGTATTTTTATAGAAATAGTCAGGTATAGTTACTATGTTTTGATTTATTTTTATATTGTTTCAGTGTGACTAACATATTAATACAATAACATAGCATTAATTCACATATACACGAAAGCATACAGTCTACAGTATGTAATTTATAAGGTGATATGCATTATGTTAAAATAATAGAAAGCAATGATATAATGAAATAATAGCTCATTCACGTTCATTCATTTTATTCAGGTGAATAGGATGATGAACTGAATTGTTATTAATGTTATTGTTGTTGCTGCTGCTCACACTGTTAATGGTACCTTGTGTATGATACTGCTAATATGTATGATGTACTGATCTATTACTTCACCATGGCTCAAAAGTGTTAATTGTGTAGTATAAGAATATAGCAGAAGTAGTAGTTTACTTTTTAATACCAAATATGCTTGCTTTGCAATTCTCTAACACTCACTCCAGATAATTAATCAAAAGTAGTTATTGGAAACCTTGAAAGATACGATTCTGAGCACCTCACACTATATGTTTGCAAGCCATTGACCTCGTTCTGTTGGTTCAAAATAGCTCTGATTTGAGCAAGATTAATAGTTATTCTCAGCATGTTGGTATAATACTACAGGAGAAGATTCTCCTAGAATGCGTCCTACTAGAAAAATATATGAGGACAACATTTGAAAAAGATAATGTAAACTTGCAAAATATGAGATGGTATTCAGGCAACCATCAAGAATAAGACTGAAATGAGAATTAAATATCTTATAAATATCTTTAAAAACTCTGACATATATCTTTTGAATTTTATATCTGCAACTATTCCTCCTTTCACTAAAGTGTTCAAGACCATTTCACTCTATAAAACATTATAGAACTAGATAGTACCTTCATTCTAGCCATATAAATACATTCTTCAATATAATCTAGGAGCCAGATTAAAATACAAAGCATATAAAAAAATCAACTGTATAAATAATAAAATCATAATTTAATAACAAATTAAAACATAAGCTACATTGTTGAGCAGCGGTATAGTAACACACTCTATCCCAGGTGATACATTTTGTTGTGTTCCACTTATTTCTGCAATATCCTATCTCTTTTTCTCCAAGGTAAACTTTTAACTACTGTCAACAAAGTCGTGTCTCAAGCCTTTGTAAGATTTACTGCTGCACTGCACTTGTGCCATTCCTACTGGCATTTTTGTATCAATCAGGCCCCTGTGGAGAGGTGTGTGCTGCTTTACAGCATGTTTTCTCTGGGAAGTACATGCCTGTAGCCAGCAATGCCAAGCAAAAGCCAGAGAGGTCTGCTGAGTTCAGTCCTGATTAGCAGGAAAAGCCTGGATCAGCTCCAGACATGTTCTACACTACAGACCCTGTCCTTACTTAAAGCAACAGCACTCTAACTTTGCCCTCTATTATAAGGTGAAAGTCTGTATTAGTTAACGCCTCATAGCTGTGTGTGAATACTTGAATTTGGGGGATGAGTAGTAAAGTGTCTTCAAGATTATAACACTAGTACTATTATAACACTACTAGCACTATTAGTGCCTGTTTGTTCTCTGTTTCTCCTCATACTCCTCTTCTACTAGCCATTCAAAATGAACCTGAGGTTTCCCACCTTAGCCACGCCTGCTATAACACCTCTTTATAGACCTCAGGCCACAATTTCATTTTATCTACCTAAATCACCCTATGGCTGTAGTTATTCCCTCTTGTACAGTTTATTTATAGCATTTGCCCTTTTGTCCTAGTGTGAGTCATATTACTCCTTTAACATTAACACAACTAATCAACCTGTGTGGTTCCCCTCCAATCCAAATAATTGCAGTGCAATTCTATGATTTATGTCATTTTTGTATGAATTAGAAAAAGCAAGGAATTAGAGACAATGAACAGTGTAATTGTAAACTAAACAACAGAACACTTTACAGTTTTCACCACAAGAGGCCTCTGTATTGCAGTGGGTTGTCTCTTACTGCAATACTAAGTAGTTTATTTACATAAAACAACTGCATCTAAGACATACCATTTGTGTCATCTTCACCCGTAAATACATTATGCCTCAATAAAATAAAAGTGAAAGAACGTGCAATTAAGTAAACACATATGACTCAAACACAATGTCTGCTGGAAACTTTTTTTTTTGCTTCAAGAGGCAATTACTCTACATCTTACCCCATATCATAATTTTTTGCTGTCAAGAAATAGATTGTTTACCACAATATGAATATATATATCACGTATAACTAAACCCGTACACAACTAAAGAACACACACAGAGGGGTCTTACTTTGTGACCATCCAGTGTGTACAGCTTTCTGATGAGACACTGCATGAGTTCAGATACATCATCCATAAAGACACCAAGGCTTTGCACAGGCTTGCGGTGCAGCAGAATGGTTTTCTGGATGGACGGGTTACTATTCTTCACAAGCACAATCCTCTTGCAGTGCCTGTGGGTGTGGTATTTGCGGTGGTTTTTGTGGTGGTGATATGTGACACCATCTACCAGATCCCCCTCTGGTCGCATGGGCCTTCTGGGTGTATGCTGGTGGCTTGGGCTTTGGGGTTGGTACCATGAAGCAGACTGATTCCCTGAGACGTCTGAAGTCACTGGCTTGGCCTGCTGGGATTCTGAACACAGGGAGCATCTAGGATTCTCCAGTTGCTCCAAGTGTGTTGAGATAAAAGAGCTTCTGTGGGGTAATGCAAAGTTATGGCCAGCGGTTAAAGATGGCTTATCCACAACAGCATCAAAACACTGAAAGCTGTGCTTGTGGGACGTCATCTTGCCCAGTGGCTAAAGACAGCAGTGAGTCAGGGGTCCCGAGCCGAAAAGAAAGAGAGTCACATAAGAACAGAGCAGGTTATTTTACTCTGAGAGGCAGGGTTTGATAGGTTCCTCCCACACATCTGTAGCCAGGCAGTCCACATACACCCACTCTGTTCTCTGAAAAAATAGCAATTACTTTAAGTAATTCATGTTTTAAATTATTGTGTGTTAGATTTCAGTGATATGTCGTACTAAACAAAATAATTTGGTCAATGAATAGAGCAGAAAACATACATGTATCTTACAACCAATATACATTTATAACATATTGTTAAGTAAATACTGTTCATTCATTCATCTCCAGTAATCACTTTATCCTGACCAGGGTGGATCCAGAGCCTATTCCAGGAACACTGTGCAAGATATGGGAATATACCCTGGATGTTATGCAGGTCTATCATACACACATGCACACCTAGGGTTAATTTTGAGTAGCCAATAGCCTATACCAGCATGTTTGTTGAGAAGTCAGAGGAAACTCATGTGGACACAGGGGGAACATGCGAAACTCTGCAAAGACAGAAACCCGAGCTCAGGATCGCACCAGCTACTCTGAACCTCTGAGGTAACGGTGCTTCATGCTGCGCCAGTGTGCCACCCGGGTAAATATCTGAAAATTTCAAGTACTAAAAAAGTTTACTTAACCCTGTCACAGCATCTTCAAGCGTAATGAGATTAAAGGTTTGTTCAGAGATTCTGTAAACTCAAAACATGTTCCTGTTCTTAAACAGATTAGCATTCTGTGTTTAGGACAAACTAAAAATAATGTTCACTACTTCTTTACTAAAGTAATCCAAAAAAAAAAAAAAAATTTAAGATAATGATAATAAATGAACGAAAAGTTATGCATAATAAAAAGTTAATACATATTTTTGTATGCTATACTTTAAAAACAAATCACTGTAAGTTAATTTCACTAATTCTAAATTACATGATGCTTGATTCCTGAGCTGCAGCCAAACAAACCACTGAACAAGCATCAGAGATGAGAGACTAAACATAACAAGGGATTAAAAAGCAGATATGTAGCTTTGTCTGACTTAAAGAGCTTACCTTCAATTACAAGCAAAAAAAAAAAAAAAAGGATATATACGTGCAACATGCTGAGGCTGCAGCAAAGGACAAAGGTCAAAGGACGAGGACATGTTGTGTAACCCACCAAAACACTAAAAACTAAACATTAGTTTGATAGTTGTGACCTGGCCTACACTTATCTTATCTTATCTTATCTTATTCTCAGAACTAAAATAAACAAAAAATCAAATGTATGTTTAAAGGAAAGCTATTTTGAAGATATTTTCTTTTTATATACAGCACAAAAGTCTTAGGTATCCTATTTTTTTTAATACAAATTTTGTTTATTTTATGACTTCTGCATTATTGAGTCAGTAAAAAACATTTTATATTTCCAAACTACTTTTCCAACAACAACAACAACAAAAAACAATTTATTTTTTGTATGTAAAGAAAGACATTTGGGCATTTAGATATATTGTAAAGACAAATGCATTTTTTATATTATGTGTTATGTCCACTAATTTGAATGGACAAGCGATGTTCCAAGTGTGCTCATAATTAGTATGACAGCACTGAGATATTTCATTGTTCCTATCACTCTGCTTGTCTGTGTTCACTACACAAAATTCCAGCAATAGTTTGTTATAAACATTACTACACTTACTACAGACTATCAGTCAGTCTGTGTGTTGCATGGCACTGTCCAGCTGTGGCTTCTTTGGGAACTATATTCATTGCTGGAGCAAAAATAGATAAAATATTTGGCCATATTGCATCTGAAATGTCAGTTACTCTATATTAATTTCTTTATTTATTGAACTATTGTATAAAAGCAATATCAATAGTGCAAACATGCTGTTATACTGAATAATGACAACAGCACACTTGTGATATTGCTTAATTTTAAATAAAAATGTTCTACGATAGGCTATATATAGTCACTTAAAAACTGTGTGTTAATTAGACTTCAACCAAAGATTTCCAGATTATCTGATTTTGCCTGACCTTTCTCTCAGGAGATGTACTCCATAAAAAACATTCACAAGTTTTCACAATCCCTACAATTCCCAAAGTTGCTGCAGTAAATGATTTTTTTTTCTGTAAGGTTTGTAACTCATCTCGAAATTTGTGAAATACAATTTTACAAATTTTAAATATGCACAAAATGATTCACAATGAAATACTCACTGTGTCAACAACCATGGTGTTTCAGATGGTAAAGGAATTTGACAAACCGATCCATAGCTGGAATGACTGCCTTAAAATGTTTCTACATGCAGTGAGGAAGAGCTGCAGCAAACTCCAGGTTCCCAAGCACTGCTTCATCTGAGGGACTCCCTGCTCATCAGGGCCTTGAGAGGCTAAGGATAGAACTAAAAGCCTAGCTAATCACCCTGATGGTATTAAAATCTGCTGAGGCTTTGAACACATGACAAGCCCTACACTATTCCGTAAAGAGGAACCATGTTTAGTGCAGATCCTGACAAATTTAGCACTGCTGCTCTTGAGAATTAATGAGAGCAGACAACAAAGAATTTCAGATTGCCATTACATAACACTGCACTTTGCCTCCATTCATAAGTAACAAACCATAAGTAATTGGAGCACATTTACAAATGTGAATAATTCAACTAATGATAAGCTCAGGCATGCATGTCATCTTTCTGGTACCTTGTAATGAAGCAAAAAGGAACATCCCAGAAGACCACGAAAGAGCACAGTAGTGGATGACCCAAGAATGCTTTCAATCATGAAACCCAGCCGTTAAAAATAGTTGTGCAAAGTAACTGTATCAAAGACTACCAGGAGAGAGAAATACAAAGGGTGTACCACAAGACACAATCCATTAACATTTTTCTGGTAATTTGGGAAAGGGAAGGAAAAGTGTTTATTCACCAATGAGACTCCATTACTACAGAGACTCATTTCTTGTCCAGCCATCTGTCTGTATATCATAAGGAAGTTGGCTAAGCAAAATGAGCTAGTAGATTTTTTTTTTGGTGGGCCACAGTGTGAGTCAGAGGAACAGGAAGTGACATACTGACAAAAGAATTAAGAATAAATAGATATCTATAGACCTTTTAGAGCAGATCCCTGGCTAAAAAAGACAGGAAATCTTTCTAGGCAGTGGTGGTTCAGTGGTTAAGGCTCTGGGTAAAAGCATCTACAAGTGAGTAAAGAATGAGTAAAGAAACTGCAGCTCTCAACTGCATTGAGCTTCTTTCTCTTTGTCTACTCTTTCACTTTCTCATCAAGAGACCTAGTTCTCAGGCCCCACACGTGACACTCGGGCTTAGCCACTGCTGCCTCCATCAGTACATCAGACCTGATTACTAAGAAGTTCTTAAATGCTATGTTCCTGCTATGTTTGTCACTGCCCTTGCTTTATTTTACCTCTTAGTCGCAGCTTTACATTCATGATTGAAGGGTGAATTTATGCAACGGCTTTTTGATGCCTACCAAGAAACTACAGTAAGAAATTTTAAATTTATTTTTTGCCTTCTTGGATCACAGTAGAGAATTTTTTTAAAAAATCCATCTGTCTGTTTATTTCCATTAAAATTGGAAGTTGAAATAATCATTCAATACATAATCAATATGGACAAAAGGTTAGGTAAAAAACATGAGACAGCAAGTAACACTAAAGTGTTATCACATTCAAATTTCTGTGATATGTCATATTAAATACCAAATATACAGTAAATGCTAAATATTAGTGTAGAAACTGTAACCTCACTAATCCGTCATGCAATTTAAATAATTCATGGCAAATACAATGAATCACACACAATGTACATTATTTCTTCACTGTTACTTTTTTGTTACCTAATTTTGTAAGGTGTTTATTTGCCTGTTTATCTGTTTGTTTTCACAATAAATTTGCTGTCATATTGCCTAGTGCAAACTGAAACAAGTGTCTTTCCAACCTACCACTGATTAGTCTTTTTACATGCCTAAAACATTGGCCAGTGTTCAATTTTATAAGCCATCACATCCATGGCTCGAAAAATCTGCAGTCAGTCATTGTGTGGAATTCGTTTCTGTGATGAAATTTCCAACATTGGACCAATCACAGTGCGGAAACGTTGGAGGTATGGGTGTATGTGTAATGCTGATAGAGAGCCATCAGCTTGTGTGCAATTGGTAGTATAGTTAGCACTGAGCCTGTTCAAGACAAATGACAAAATAGGCATAATGAATGTACTGTAACTGCAACTACTGTACCTGATAAACTAAGTGAATGTACCTAACAAAACTAATTCCAAAACACTTTACCTAAAGTGTCTATCTAGCTAGCTAGTTCTTTTGCTAGCTAGGTATTTAGGTATTTAACAATGTTTTGTAACCAAAAACTTTATTTTCCACAATATTTCGAACTATTGTAGCTATAGCTTTTTATTAAGGTGTATAATTAAGGTGTATTAATTAATTCATTCATACTTCCTCTGATGTCTAAAGTAATAGTAGGTATTAAATATAACATATTACAGTAACATTATACCAGGATTGTCAAAGATATCGGCCTGTAATCCGGCTCACCAAAAATTTAGAAATCTTGTGGACTGTAACAAAACTGAACAGATAAAAAAAAAAAGATCTTGCCTCTGTTATTCCACTAGGGGGCAAAACAGAGCAATAAACTAAGGGCTATAACCTAGCTGTGATGCACTGTTTGTTCTGACACCTTTCTATCATACCCAGTGTTAACTTTTTTAGGAATTTGTGCTACAGTAGCTCTTCTGTGGGATCAAATCAGACGGGCTAGCCTTCGCGACCCATGCGCATCAGTGAGCTTTGCACACCCATGACCCTGTCGCTGGTTCACCAGTTGTCCTTCCTTGGACCACTTTTGGTAGGTACGAACCACTGCATACCAGGAACACCCCACAAGACTGCCATTTTAGGTATGCTCTGACCCAGTCATCTAGCCATCACAATCTGGCCCGTGTCAAAGTCGCTCAGATCCTTACGCTTGCCCATTTTTCCTGCTTCCAACACATCAACTTCAAAAATTGACCGTTCACTTGCTGCCTAACATATCCCATCCCTTGACAGGTGCCATTGTAACATTGTATAGTGAATATATAAATATATATATATATATATATATAGAGAGAGAGAGAGAGAGAGAGAGAGAGAGAGCACTGAGCAAGCCAAAAAAAAAAAATCGTGCTGTAAACATGTCTCTTTCCAAAACAACCAATTTAGGAGTTTCACAGCAATGGGGGAGAATACTTATGCAATCTAAACTTTTAAAATTTTTAATTATATCTTTCAGAAAAAATGCCAATAAATGAACACATTTAAGAGGAGTTTTTGACATTATTTATCATTCAAAACTAATGATAACTATTTACTTAATTATGTAAAAAAACATTGAAGTACATCCATTTTTTCTCTTTTTTACAATATAAAAGGTTCTAGCACTTAGTACATGGAATGTAGCAAAACATTCATTGTGTTCAAAATGAAAGTGACAAAAAGCAATGACAGATTCACAGGGGATGTGTTGCCTCAGAAAGTGTGCCAGCACAGTCTCTTTTGCAGGTGAAAACAACAGACCGGCTCCAAAGCAGAAGAAAATAGGCATGAGCTGTATCCAAAGGGTAAGAATGTATCCATACATTAATCCATCAATGTCTGCAAAGCTATGGCCACATAACACAATATATTGTATTAATTATAATTCTATTTTTTTGCAATACAAATTTTCAGTATGAATAAAATCTAGGTAATAATCAGTGCACAAGCCTTTACATAGTTAATGTTACAGAACTCAAAATAAGCACATTAAGTTAATTAAAGCCTGGTCTGTACACCAATGAACAGTAGTTCAACAATAATGCATAATGAATATACATTGTGTGTGACAAAAACAACTATAACGTAAATTAGTTCTTGTCCTGTAACAGGAAATGTTATTAATGTTAAGCTCATTACACAATTAATCCTTTTGTGTCTCAGTTTCAATTATTACAGTATTACAGATTGAAAAATGTATGATGCAGTCTTGTGGCCACACTTACTTGGTTGGTCAGCTGTGGAAGTGTATGTGTGAATTTTACACTCAGTATGAAACAGAAGACAACAAAGATGCAGAGAATCAAAGAAAATCTTTTTTAATAAAAACATACATACTTAACTATGTATTTTGTGTTTTTGTCTGAGGTCAATACTGTTAAATCCTTAAGCAGTCTGCTACTGGGTTTGTTCAGGAGGAAATGGGAAAGCAGATGGGTCTTTTCGGAAGGCATGGCAGCAGAGCCTAGAACCCTCCCTGAAGAAGCAGTTTAATTGATGGATGAGTGCCAGTAATAACTGTCAGAGAGGATACAGGATGTCAGGCAAAGCAGAGGTGGACTTCTGTTGGACTACATGTCATCTGACCAAAACCACCTGTAAAGAGGCATTTGCACACTTCCAGCACCTGGAGCACCACATGTGTGACATATCACATATCAACCTACATGTGGTCATAGCTTTGCAGACATTAGCTGGGACAAAGCAGTGGCAATACTGCAGCTATCAACTGCATTGCAGGACACCACTTCACAGTCTGCTGTATATCTATATCTATCTATCTATCTATCTATCTATATATATATATATATACATATACATATATATATATATATATATATATATATATATATGTGTGTGTGTGTGTGTGTGTGTGTGTGTGTGTATAGTACTGTGAAAAAGTTTTATTAATATGTATGTAATATATGCAATATTGCAGTATTTCTAATAACAAACTAAGGACAGTGTATGATGCTAATACATGTAGATAGTGCAGTGGTTCAAAATTGGATAACAAGTCATTATGGTTTTGTCAGCATAGTAATTTAATATTAATAATTAATAATATTAATAATAATTCATTGCACTTCATTCAACATAGTAGTTGATTATAGTGATTAGTAATTATTGAGGAACTATTATGGTGACACTCAATGACTTGCTGCTAAATTCATATGTATTAATTATGAGCATTAATTAAGGAACCATATTGTAATATGTTATCAAATATTCAGTTATAAGTACATTGTGAATAGGAGTCCTGGAAAGCAAAAGAAAGTTTTTTTATTACGGCAGCAGTTCTTAGGTACAATTCTACAGCATCGAGGTGAGATTATCAACTGAAGCAATGGTGAGACTTAGGCATAAACTGTTTTTTTATGCAGGGTATCTATGTGGGACCTTCCACAGCAGCAGATGGTGAGTCACAACTGATCTATCACTAGCACAAACAGTCTATTTGTAATGCATTGTCCGCTGGTTACCATAGGCTAGTAATTTGCACACTAGCTGGACTTGAGCTGGAATATAAATTGTATTGGAAGGTTTGTTCATGGTTTAACTCTTTCAGCTAGTGTTACTTTTAATCAGGACCAAATTTAGCTAACCTACAAACAGTGGCTTCGCAGTGCCCTAGCAATTTCCACATGCCCTGCCTGCATAATCAAGAATAGCTACATGATCTGCCTCTCAAAGAGAATCCCACCTATTTTCACGGACTGAGCTTATTTTAAGAACAAAATACATGCAGGCCTACATAACATAAAGCAGGCACTGCTCACATGTGCGCTGTAAAAAACATTTATACAATATCAAATATAAAGTGTTTTTTTTTTATATTTGTATACATTGTGTATACATAATACTCAAAAATTCTGAAAGGGTGCTAATAAATATATCAATATAAGTAACTGCACAACATACTATTGTCTCCAGGCAAAATAGTGCCAGCAAGCTGTTTAAATAAGCTTTAGGTATGTATTATTGTATCTCTGTACGCAGCTAAATGAATGCCTTACAGACTGATATCATAAGTTTTTCTCAAACTTTGGTGGTCATTCTTTGAGTGGTCAAGGTGCATACATTTCAGATCTACAAATTTTAATGACTCATTGACTTAAGACATTCACTAAATATTCTGGCACTGACCCTTTACATTCTTGCAAAAAGTATGACAACATATGGAGTTCGCAACTTGCGTCAAAAAGTTAACATCCTGTTTTGCACCTGCCAAGATGCTGTCATGACACACTGTCAGGCTTTTGGGGATATTATGACTCATTTCCAGGAGTCTCATTTGATGTTAAGTCTTAAAGGAAATGAGCCTGAGCATCCACCAGGAAGAGATTCCTAACAGACATCAACAACATCCAGACATCAACAACATCCATACAAAATGCCTGCGCACATGTGGGGAAGTGCTGCTACTTTGTGCAGTGGCCAAGGTCAGCATGCTACTGCTGCTCCTGCTGTTGCCACACATAAACATGTAGGATCAAGGCGTTGGTGCTTCTTTACTTTTGTTTAAAAAATTGAATGTGGATGCACCTTGAAGTTTGATGTTTCGCAAGATCTACATCTAAGTTCAGGATCAGAATGATTTGATCTGGAGTTATTCTGCCTTCCATTATTGATTTTAATTTAACTATAAAATTATGCTTATATTAAGTTTATATAAGAAGATTACATTTTCACAAGCAACCCAGGAGTGTATGTAGAGCGTAGACCACACTGCAAATTTGATTTGTCTACAACAAACTGTACTACCCATGTTAGTCAAGGGCAGGATGGAACATTTTAAGACACCAATCATCACCTGTCATTACTACCACTGTGGGAAATTAGTCAAGTAAACAAAAGCACAATTTATTTCCAATGAGATCCCTTAAGGGCAATTACATACATTTCACATGTGATCATAGGTTTTTCACATGTGATTTTGTGAGTAATATGTCATCACGTTAAAAAAAACATGTGAAGGTACATGTTATGAAATGAAATTGCACATGTGAACTCAAGTAAACATATCTGAAAAATATGTGAAATATGTGAATACATGAAAAAGAATTATTTATGAGAGAAAATTAAATCTGAAAAATTAAACCACATGCCCTACATGTCATAAAATTTCCCATTTTATTTCCCATTTTTTCCCCAATTTGATCACCTGACATTCCAACCCACCAGCCAGTCCTCTACCTATCATACAACAACTACCAGCTGGGGAGGGTGAAGGCTAACACATGCTTCCTCTGAGACATGTTAAGCCAGCCAACCACATCTTTTTGAACTGCTGTTCATGCTGTGTCACTGGGCAGAGTGACACACTCCTCTTCTGAGATTGACTAGTGTCACTGTGATTGACAAGGTAGAGAGAGTATGCCATCCCTTCACCCAGAGAGCATGACTAATTTTGCTCCCTTGACTCCCGGCCACGGATGTCTATGGCATTGTCAGGAATCAAACTTGTGCTCTGTCGAAGATAGGGCAAATGATTTTTCTGTTATGCCACTCGGAAGCCAGAAAATTAAAATAAATACACATGCACTACATGTAAAAAGTCCACCACTGAAAAATTTGCAACATGTGGAAAAACATGTGGAAAACAAATTTGTGTGAAAAAATTTTCTAACCTTTATTTAAGGTAAATGAGCTAAAACATGCATTTTTGCAAAGGTAGCATACTACAGGAAGCTGATACATTAAAGTTCCCTGATCAGAGGCACAATGCCAGGGCACAGAAGAAGGGTAAAGATAGTTGAACATAAAGCTCTCCAGTGTTCAGTATGTTCAAACTTATTGTATATAGTGACATCAGTACTGTATGGTATACAAAACAAATGCAGTTAAATTACTTGCACAGTAAACATGGAAATGAATGCTTTCCTACATTTCTTTCAAATATAATCTATAAGCGAAGGCCATAAACAATCAGAATTACTTCACATTAATATCTGAAAGCAGCGTCAATGGACAGCCTTTAAAAATGTTTTCAGTACTTTCACTTATTTGTAGCAGTTCACATTAGACATTCAGGTTGATTAAAATGATCAGATAAATTATTGACAACTCTGCAATTTCAGTATATGAACGCATCTGCCCACAGGAGAACAGGACAGGACAAGACTTTTTCACAGACTAAATGAAAGATCCACATTGCAATTAGGAAGCACAATAGGAACATCCTCCTCCATGTAGAGGTTAAAGAGTTATGACACCCTGGGGAGATCCTGTTCTGTGCAAAAACAAACCTGCAGCTTGTGCTGTTTACATGCATTGACCCTGGTATGACATGCACATTAATATTTTCAGTCATTTTCTATCTGTATGCCTCAGTGGTACTAATTACCCTTGTCATTTTGACAGAGAAGATCCTGATGTGTCACAGCAATTGAGAGAGAACTATTTTTATAGGGGTCAGCTGTGTCAGAATTTCTAAAAGAGACTTTTAATCCATTTGCAAAAACTGCATTTTCTTATTATGCTTATTATGTATACATATTATGTATTTTAATGAGGTTAAATTCAAATCAGAATATCCCCATAATTGGTATGCATCTCAAGCCTATTGGAATAAACAGGAGAAAACAAGGTGTGCAATGTTGATGATGGAATTGCTTTTTTTTTCTGAAAAGGTAACTGAAGATCCCAGGGTTGGCAGAAGAACACCAGCCTTATTTTCCCAGTTAATGGCACCCTTCGGTATCTGCAGAAAACATGTGTCCTACTCTATAAGGCTGGTGTATTCATATGCAGGTACAGGTGGGTGTCCGTTGGCCAGCTTCACCGTCCCTCAAGTTTTCCAGGAGTCCCCATCTGTACCTGTGTGCTGGCTCTACCACATGGCACACAGCCCTGGGCCCGATCTGCTCCATTCTTCAACCAGCCATGCTCCACGCCTGCACTAACACTGCTTGCCGAGTCTGTTGTTCCAGCACAATGAGCAGGAGAATGGCTAGCCTTATAATCCCCAGCCACCAGTAATCGATGCCAAGTATGAGCAGTAAACAGGTTATTATTGCTCTCTATCCCTTTTGGATTAATATGATATTGTGAGGCGTGACCACAACAGACAAACTACTGATCAACTTGGAAGGTGGGGATGAAAAGATATGTCCTAGTGGAAAGAATGAATAAAATAAAAAAGTCTATAAGATTGTTTGTTATGCAGAATCATGTAATGTAATTAAGGATAAATGGTTATTAAAGGAAAAATCCACCTGAAACACATTAAATATGTTTATACAGAAATATGTATTGTGTGCTTAATGGTCCTGGTGCTAATTTGTTGGTTCATGCTGTATTTTCATTATTCCCATGAGAAATTAGTGGTTGTCTGTCACACTGATGTCACAGGGGGACATTGCTTATGCAATTACTCATTTAGAAGAAAATATTTTCAACAATCTACGACTGATGACTACGACTAAAAGAGTAAGAGCTTCTTTGACAGAATGCAGTGCAGCTCTCTGATGCAGTTGTTCTATGTTACGGCAAAAAGCTAGTTAGCAATTTACAAGATGATGAGCATAATGGCATTGATGGTGGTATTAGCATGAAATTTACAGCTTTGGAACCTCATCTGTTTGAGTAGAGTGTACAGATGATGAGGTAAGAGAGCTGGACAGACTGAAGGACTGCAACAGTTACTTTAGGTAGAAATGAAATGAGAGATAAATTCCTGCTGGTACCACCATCAGCAGGCAGTCACATGCCATTGTGGGTAATATAGGGAGCCATTAACCAAATGAAATAGACCAACATGTCACTGAAATAAGTGACATGATTGAAGATCATGAAGTTCATTAATTATAAAGATCAGTATGCAAGTTGTTCAGGGTGGATTTTTTCCTTTAAGAAGACAGATTATTTAGTAACATGCATCAGTCATCATTCCCATTATCTACAATGAGCCTAGATACTACACTCATTACACGTACCCCTAGTAAGTCACTTCCTTTAAGTTCCAGACTTCCTTTAATACCGGCACTATATGATGTTTATCATACTCATTTCCAGACGAGGCCCCATGCTATCGTTCGGCTTTTCTCCACACCCAGGCAGGCATGGAGATTGGAGCCTAAGCCAGTGTGTCTCCAGTAGGGATGTCATTAAGCATGATCGCCTCTCCCTGAGGATGCTTAATATTTTAGCCAGATGCGTTCACCAGGGCCGCCCACACGCTGTCACAGCATCATGTACCTGCAAAGGTCACCTTGTTTATTTGCTTGGTGATGTGACGTCACCGTGGGGGAAACAGGAAATAGTTGAGACTACCTGACAGTCTCTGACCTGACACTGGACCTGATCCAGGGAGCAATCATGGGGAAAAAAACAAGAAGAGGTCATTAAAAAAGGGAAATTTGTTTACTCAGCCTGTTTCCTGCAGACACAAATGCGGCACATCTTAAGGAGTCTAAAATAAATGTGAACGTGGTTATAAATATAAAAATTACAGAAATGCTATATGACAAGTTAAATGTAAATATGAAAGTTAACGTATGTGAAGCATTATA
>CM040472.1:6622808-6647590 GCA_022758105.1 Pangasianodon gigas | reverse complement strand
TTTTTTACTGTGATTGAAATATGGTTCAAATATGCTGCAACACAAAATGTTCCAAAATATGTTCTTCGCAATTATTTTAAATGAAATGAAAAACTGAAATATGCTAATTGAATAAGTATTCAAGCTTTGTAGAGATACCTAGTTTACCCAAATAAAAAGCAATTCCCTAATAGTTGGATGTAGGCTAATTGGCTTCTATCTGTGAATTTCTACAAGAATTGCATTTTTCGGTCTCGCCTGGACTCATGGCGCAGTACTCACTTTGCTTGTCCCACCCAGACACACAGCTTCTGTGAAACGGTCAATGAAACTCAAACTTGAATTAAATATATCAGAGCCAGTCAGATGAATAGTGTGCTTGGGGCTGCAGCAGCTCAGTATCTGAATCCATAACAGTTTTAAACAACTAGTATAGCTTGGTATTTTTTCACTGTAATCGGTAACTATTGTAAACAAATTGTAAGCTTAAAGTTATGTTTGATTATTTGCGTTGGTTTTATAGGTCTAGATAGTAACTAGCTGTAACTACCTTCTTCAGTTAAAGTTCTGTGGGTGGAAGCGCCTTCTTGATAAGAGAGGTCAGAGGAAAATGGCCAGATTGGTTCAAGCTGAAGTGTCGCTCTCACTGTTTTTTGTTTTTCACACCATTCTATGTAAACTCTAGAGACTGTTGTGTGTGAAAATCAGCAGTTTATGAATCAAACCATTGCTCAAACCAGTCCATCTGGCACCAGCATACATGGAACAATCAAAGTGACAGAGATCACACTTTTTCTTCAGTCTGATGTTTGAAGTGAACATTTACTGAAGCTCTTGACCTGTATCTGCATGATTTTTGCATTGGTACTGCTGCCACTTGATTGGCTGATTAGATAACTGCATGCATGTGCAGGTGTACAGGTGTTTCTAATAAAGTGGACAGTGAGTGAATATACTTCAGTAACCTGTGCTTCTTTTATTTTGAAAACCAGCTGGTACTATTGGATCAATAATCAGTGTGGAAAGCTGCATTCCACCACCCAGACCCTGTTTAAGAAAAGCTGTCCTCAAAAACTCAGCATCCAAGCAAGACCTGGACTTAATAAAATTTAAATTGAGTGAACAGATAAACTACAGCGATATACTGCAGGAGAACTTGTCTTCATATAAAGTGAAACTTGGGTAAAACTTGGGTAAAAAGTTCATTAAGCATGTAAAGATGCAGGTGTAGATAATTCCTAAATTATAGTCCACAAGCATCATCCAAACAACCTGCACAACTTTCTGCAAATCTACCTAATAAAGACGAACATTCATTCCCAGTCAGTGCAGAAAGTCATATTTCTGTTAAATATTAATAAGTGAGGTTCAAATACTCATGCAAGTTGCATATTTCTTTACTTTACTTTAACAGACAAATAACTTCTTTTATGCTATTAAATTCAAAATGAAAATACTGATTAAAAAATATGTGTACCATTTGTATTCTAGAAAATTATCATATTTTATGTTAAGGAAATCTAAAACATTTAACATGTTGAGATTATTATTATTATTATCATTATTATTATTATTATTATTATTATTTGCTATTTTTAGCCTATTTAAAGGATGTGGAAATAGAGGCCACTCTTAAGGTGACACTATGAGTAGTGTATTCTTGGCCCATGTTGTATTGAGCCAAGACTGACAAAGACTGAAGCAGATGAGCTGAACGTTTGCCCTCATTTCCTGAGAGTAAGCAGGCTCCTTGATATCCCATAGCTCCATAAAACTGCATCAGTAGCTTGGTCACGAGTGTCAAGCAGAATTCTTAGTAATTTCAACAGAAAACCTATTACTGAAAAAGTTAAGCCCTTTAATTCATAGGAGCCTACTTTTCCTATTCGTTGCACTAGTTACTGAATAATTGATAGTAATTACTGAATTCTTTAAGATGAATAACTGAAAAATAAGATGTGAGTCTTAAGGGTTAAGGGTTAAAATATATATTCTTATGTAATGTTTAAAAGTGAATTATACAGTCCATTTATAATAATAGCAACTACATAATAATAATTTTTTAAAAAGTTATGATAAAAAAATAAACGTATTGTGTAGAAAAAAGTACATCCCCGGTCATTAGACTGTGAAAATATTTGCTGGTTAGTATGTCACCATGCTCTACCCCCTGGGGCAGTGAGCACCCTTGAGATGTCTGGGTTTTAAGCTATGAGTGAGACGCAGGCCTGAGGCTCCCTGACCCAAAATCCCCTTTGCCCCAAACACCATCTCCATTTAAGCATATAGCCACAGGCAAGAGGGATAACAATCTTTCTCGGCTGAAATAATTTTCCGATGTTGACACATGATAAATGTTATTTAATGTACTGCAATCAGAATGACCAGAAGTGGTTAAAAAAATTTATTATGGTGAAAAATGTGAATATTCTTGACCATATTAAACTGTCTTTAATTAGGAGAAATTAGGAGAATCCGTGCTGAGTCCACAGTGTGTGGCCAGGCCACAGAAGGGTCAAATAAGAACCCTAAAAAAACACCAGAGTGTAAGATATTAATCAGTGAGAGCCATGTTTCCTCCCAGCTAAAACGAACAGCAGGTTCCCTTTCCCTTGCCATGGGCTCTTTTAATGCACGGACCAGCCAGGGCCCAAACATCCTGACGGAGAGAGGCTTTACTCTTATCAGGCAGGAAACACTGCTCCTCCGCTACATCCTCTTTACAAGGAACGCGACTCAACCGTTCCCAAAAAACGCAGGAAGACCAAGCCAGACTCCAGGATTTGTCAAACGCCCGCCACCACCCGCTTCTCTCCCCCCTCCAGATTCCTTTTATCGAAAAAGAAGAGGAATTTTTGGGGAAAAAAAGGCAAGGAGAAAAAGAAAAACGATGAACGTGTAAAACAGTCAACAGGGCTGAGGTGCATTTATTTATTTCATGGAGATTATGAAAGTCTGCATCAGCAAGATAGTAAGTGGGGAGCGATGGGGGGGGTGAATGGGCAAGGATGGGGGCTGGAGTAGGAGGGGAGTTTCTGCTTAAGAAAGACACCCTGACTAAGACACAGCGAACAAAAGGATGGTGAAAATGGAGGCGGCAAGAGAGCCGAGACGATTCTACACCAATCCTCTGAAAGTGTGGAGGAGTACAACTAAACGGGAGACATGTTAGCCATACCAGCCTGGGAACACAGGGTGGGTACCATCAGCTCCATGGTCCATATACCATCAAAGCTCCAAGCTAAGCTCAATCTCAGATGAGTCAAATTCTACCACGTAGAGAAACAAATGTATGCTTAAATTGCTAGAACAGCAAAAAATAAGGCTGATTTTGCTTCAAAAACCTATTTTTGCTATTTGTGTCAGAAATTAATTGCTTATAATCTATTGTAAAATTAAATCACACAATTAACTGATTTCCACATGCACAAACAACACGTACGTGGGTTTTGAACATACAAAAGAAGGAAACAAGGTATAAAATATGGAGCACATAGCCGTGATAAAGAAGACTGGCCTGCCTATGACAGCCAAAACAAGAGTCTTTGTTATACCTGTGTTTAAATGTTGTTTTTATTCACTGGAGCCTGCTTTGTCTGGCTTCTCAGAACATTCATTTTAACATTTCACAAAACGCTAGAGCATCTACAAAGCATTATTTTTCAGGTCGTCCAAAACAATAAACATTGTCAGTGTGCTGGGTTTACTTCGACATACACAATGCAGTTTGTCAAGGAAAAATGCCAATGCCCGGTCCTTCATAACGATCATACAAGCATCCCAATCTTTACTATACATCAGCTTTCTTTATGAGCTACAATCTTAGATATCGCACTGATATCTGTGGAGATATCAAATTAGAAATTTGGTATTTTATTCAAATTAAATTAATGCCACAAACCTAAATCAGCATACAATAATATTCATTATTATTATTTTCTTGGTAACATTTTATGAGTATAATATATATTCATATGGATGTGGATAGAAAAGGGAGACTACAGAATTTCCTTCATGAAACACCAAGTCTGATGGAAAAAAAATTTGCAGAAGAGTCCAATCTCATTTAAATATGGTGCCTTGAGGTAAAAAAAAATGAGGTTTGTATTAAAGATATGATTATTAGAGGAAAAAAACAGCAATACAATATGGATTAATGCAAAACATTTAGATACATAAATAAGCTGTAGAGCAAATATACAAGCATCTCTGGAAAAGTCTGAGAACATTTCAGCAGGACTAACAGTTAGTCCAGTCACTTTATTCTCATCCTCTCTCTTTTTGGAAACAAAGATGGACATGAACTTTAGAGCATTTATCTATGCATCCCTGAGGTGTCCATTCACGTCCTGCAGCTTCTCCTTTCCTCTCTACATCACTCCTCCTTTGTTCACCTGCCAATCACACTGCTGACCCATTTGAAGTCCATGGGCTTTGTCTGTATTGACTTTTAAATTATTGTCTATTGGTTTGTTTCACTCTTTAAGAAATGCTGTAATTGTTGTAGTAGGCAGCCGTTGCATCGGCCAGTACAGAGATGAGACTGGTTTCTGTGGTGCTGCTGGGGCAAGTAGATGCTGGTGTTACCTGGATGTGTCCTGTCACGGTCATGCTGCCCTGTTCAGCGTGATAGTTGGTGGAGTTCAGGTACTGGTCAAACTCATCGCGGTCCACCTCACCCAGCAGTTCAGCCTGGCTCAGCTGGTCCAAAGTCTCCAAGTGACCCTGCTCAGGTGGGGGTGAGAGTTGCCCTAAGTGGCCCTGGAGGCCGTGGTGCACTGGGACTTGAGAGAACGAAGTGCTGTAGTAGGACAGTGGAGGAGTGGGAATAAGGTTGGATCCACTACATTGGTGTGGCATGGGGATGTGATTCAGATGTGTGCTACCACAGTGGAGAGAGGACTGATGGGAGTACTCGGGGTGGTACGGAGGAGGGCTGCCCATGTGAGCTGGGGTGGGACGCTGCTCCTCTGGGCCCGAAGCAGAGGATGAGCAGGAGCTGGTGGGGGGGACAGAGCTGGATGCTGAGTAGTAGGACGGGTGCTCATGATCTACCACATCAAGAGGGGACATCTCAGGTGGAGTGGGAAGGCCATAAGGATACGTGTCAAAATTGCTGCTGGAGTTTGCAGGGTCCCTGAAGACCCTCACGCCAGGCAAAGTTGCACTGGGGGAAGAGAATCCACTGCTCCCACCGACAGTACTCTCTTCTTCTTTGTCCAGGGGGTGACAGCAACCTCGCGGGTCTGACAGAGAGCTCTGGTCAGGGCCAATGCCGGGCAGGAGGAAGCCTGGGTCAACACGCTTACAGATTCGCTTCAGCTGCTTCTTCCGACGAGGACGGTACTTGTAGTTGGGGTAGTCCTGCATATGCTGCACCCGCAACCTCTCAGCCTCCTCCACATACGGCCTCTTCTGCAAGGGAGTCAGGGCCTTCCATGACTTACCTATCACAACCCGGCAAAAAGTACAAATGTTAGACACACTGCTGTTTCACTCACAAAGAATTGTACTTGGTATTATCACACTAGAATTCCAACATCTTGGAAATATATTTCAGTACTTATATTCACATTTTATAAAATATCTTTTTTATTGCTTTTACAATGATACTGAAATTCAGTGTTCCACAAACCATACCCAGTCGAAGTTAGTATTTAATCTCAAGAACCAAAGATCAAATTTCTTGTAAATCACTAAAATGATGGTGAGAATTATACTTTGAGAGAGGATGAAATGTTGCTCTGTATCTTACTTTTCAAATTAACCAATATTCTTACAGTTGTTAGTTATGGTAATATGGTTACTATAAGTAACCCATATTGTTTTGTTGTTGTTGTTTGTTTGTTTTTATGCTCAGTTACGTATTACATAGTAAATACAATTGCTGTTGCAAGACAAGCTAAATTTTTACTAATGCAGACTACAAAGCAAAACAATTTTTTAAAACGCGTTCAGAAGTAATTATGAATTTAAGACCTAAACAGACGCAAGCGAGATTATAAATACCGTTAAATAATAATAATAATAATAATAATAATAATAATAATAATAATAATTTATTGTAGTTTCTATGATTTAAGCTGATTTAAGCTGATAGTTCCTGACACCCCGCCGTAAACTTCCACATCATCTGCAGTATCAATAACACCGTTTGCAATTACTGATCCGCTCAGTTACAGATGTAAATAAATTAACAGGTTTTGTACAAAAAAGGGGATGATGTTTTAATTTTTTAATTTTTATAAATGTTTTTTTTAAGCTGCAAAACTAAAACTCGCACTAAATTTAGTTCCCCACATGGGCAATTTATTACAGATTCAGACCTTTATATAATAATAATAATAATAATAATAATAATAATAATAATAATAACGCATTATTTTTAAAAAATACAGGAAATGATTTAATTTAAGAAAGCTGTGATATTAAATTTATCCAGTATCGGGACCCATTAAAACTTTTAGCAATCTCAGTGTAAGAAAATAATAATAATAATAATAATAATAATAATAATAATAATAATAAATGAGAAGAGGAGATAGACATTTAAGAAGAAGAAGAGAGGATTATAAATATTTATAGGCTATCATTTTTAAAGCTTACCCAGCATTTTGCTGAGCTCTGCGTTGTGAAGGTCCGGGTTTTGCACCGCCAGTCTTTTGCGCTCGTCTTTAGCCCACACCATGAAGGCGTTCATGGGTCTGCGGATGCGGGGTTCGGGGGTTTTATCCGCCGCTGCTCGGTGGCTCGTGCGGCCGTCGGCTGCGTCTCCATCCGTGGAAGCGCACTCGAAGCTCTCCGGCCATGTCGAGTATGCGCTAATCAGAGCAGCCATGTGCGCACTCCTCTCTCTCTCTCACTCTGCCCAATCTCAAAACTTCACCTGCGGTAATTAGTCTCAAACTCTCTCTGAAACTTTTCTCTGACTTGCGCTCACGTGCGATTTCACCTGCAGATTCGTGTGGGGAAAAAAAAAAAAAAAAAAAAAAAGCCCCGGTAAGACCTGGCTGTGTGCTGGCTGTGTGTGCTACTCTGCTCTGTGTCTGTCCTTCCCTGTCCTGAGTGATGAGCTAGGCTGTGTTTGTCGGCTTGGGTGAGAACGGTGTGCTCGGTAGGACTCCTCCTCGAAAGCAGTGATTCACTCTTTCCCTGTGCATGGGGAAGCGCTTTATATTTGAGCTGCAGGTTCCAGCACAGGCCCCGCAGGACACGCAGCTCCTCCTTGATTGCAACTTGAGACGTGCGGAAAAAAAAAAGAGTGGAGGAAACTACCTCAACACCCTTTGCTCCAAAATAAGTTTCTGCTTGTGTTGTCGTGACACATTATTATGATTACTGAGGTGCAATGACAGACATCACCTGCTATTTGCAGTTCCAGTTGACAACAATTAATTCAGAAATAATGTCATCTTAACAAATAATCTAAACATGTGTTCTACCATCAGTGTGTTCAATCACTGAGCGATTAGGGGGTTAAGTTCTGATGAAGAGTTCTTAAATTACTCTTAGGATTCACTGGCTTCTGAAAAGTTTTTTCATGATCTTTCTTTAGGACCAGATAGCTGGCATGTACACAGTCTCAGAAAAAAAGGGTACTAAACTGAACCTGTCTCTTGTACTAGAAAGCACAATCCTAGAAAGACGCATGTATGTTTCAAAGCTTCACTCTAACAGGTCATCAAGGTCCAGTTATGTACTTTAAACCACTTTTAAAGATTCATTATATCCAGATACAAATAAAGTAAAGATACAAATAATACCACAGTGACAAGGAAATACACAGTTTAGTACAATTTTTTTTTTTCTGAGAAAGTAGGCTATGTACAAATTAAAGGTGCAATAGTCAATATTTTTCCTTTCTTACTAATCCAAATATTGTGGAAAGATTATGTAGAAATGCTAAAAAAAATTAAAAATAGTTTGAACCATAGCCTCAGAACAAGTGTACAACATAGCTGGAAAAAATACAATTTGGAAACCTGCCTTCCAGTCTGGAATGTTTGTATTTGGATTGACATCTTGTCAGTCATTTTATAGACACGCCCCCAATGCCACTCCACATTCTCTTAAATCATTATGAGATGAAGATTCGTGTTTATAGAGCTACTTGGCTTTCAAGCGCTTGATTGTCCGAGTGCGCTTGAAAGTGATAGTCCTTGCTAATGGTAACTCTAGTTAGTATGCTAACTCTAGTTGAACCATCATAAGTTTTGGGGTGGAGCTTGGTGTACATGGGTGGAAACAGGGGTGGGCTCAATGAGTAAAAAAAGATTATTCAAATCTTATTCAACTCTACCCATTTAACCATTAGAGACCTTTTTTTCCCCACAGATCTTACCTATTGCACCTTTAAGCTGGAAATCAGACTGCCTTCTCCATTTTTTGAGTAACTGCCTGGAGTATTAAGAGCAAGATGTCAGAGATTTGAGTTTAGTTATCAAACCTGTTCTTGAACACATTCAGAACTGTTCCACTGGTACCTTTGCGCAAGACTCAGAGGTGTGGTGACGTCAGCGTCTCCATTCATTCAGCTGTCGACTGTTATTTCAGCAGGGCGTGAAAATTACGACAGTAAAAGTAGCTATTTCAGAAGGCCATATCAAATGCTTCTCATATTTTAAGGCAGAATATGTAGTCTAAATACTGAGCAAAGGAATGATCACCTCGGCTCGGGCTAATGAATCAAAACAAGCTACACTAAGGAAAAAAATGATGAACTCAATTCTCAAAAAAAGTATTATTTGACCTTGTTGCTGAAGTAGTATCTTTGTATATACTATTGAAGTAGTAGGCATTGTATCTTTAAAGCTTTACTCAAAAAAAAACACCTTTACATTAAGGGAACACCAGTGGTTCTTACCATTCAATTACATACATTAGATCACTTTTAAAGATACACTACTTTCATATTTCCAGGTAAACTAAAAGATATACTTTTGATGGTACCACTTCAGTGACATGGAAAGGTACTCTTTTCTTCTGAGAGTGTAGAACCCTGAACAGCTTTTCAAACTGTCTTTTGAGAACCCTTGTGGAACCTCATTTCCAAGAATGCATCACCAGTTTCTGAAATGTTTACAAGTAGCCTAGGCACTGTAAAATCTGAGGATGGAATGAAGTCAGTTTCCTCACTGTCAGCAGAACTCTTCTTATCAGACAGAGGGTTCCTGCTGACAGAATATTGAAGTAATGGCCGCCCCATGGAAGCTGTGGAGCAGACAGGAAGTGCTGGGAGAAAAGTGCAGATCATGCTTACGCCCATTAATTCTGGTACTCGAGGAAGGCTCAGGTTGTTGCCAAACCAAGATATGTTCAATATTTCAACATTTTATTCTTAGTTTCATTCAAAAGAAGTTACAAAAATAAGTTAAGATGTATATAGTGGCCCATTAAAGTGTAGTCTATTAGCCTCCCCCGCCTAAACACACACACAGGAACAGGAAGTCTGTGTAAATTTGCCACAGAATAAGGTCCTTCACTTCCTGTTCTCACCACCCTTAACAGAGATGACAGTCAGGATATCTGTTTGGGTGTTGAAAGATGCACATGAGTAATTCCACTTTTTTCCTTTTTGCTATTTTGGCTCTGATTTCCTTTCAAGGAAACCAGAGTTTGATCACAAACCAGTCTGTCTCGATGGGAAGTACAGGCATTTGCAAGCTCTCCTATTATTAATTCATCTGAGGCACAATGTAGTGATCACTTGTAAATTGGGTTTATTGTAGTTCAAAGTAGTTCAACAAAATCTGTAAAAGGGCGATTCTGTCCCACCTGTCTTTAGGCGCAGTTATAGAAGTACAAGGCAGCTAACTGTGGTATGACTAATGATCTGATCACAAGAACTCTGTGCAAACATTTTTTAAGGCTATTAAATAAAGGGAAAAACCAAAAGGAAGACTTTGCACTTTGCTAAAGGTTTTTGCCAAGCTAAAACTCTCTTACACTAGAAGTAGTCCTATTCTATCCCATACAGAAAATGTACAAGGAAGACCTGCATCACTGGCTTTTCTCTGTACTGGCATCCAGCTGAGTCAATGAGCAGCTGAGTCACTGGCTGACTCATGAAGAGTGACAGCCTACCTCTTCATAAAGCACTTAAACAAGCATTTAAAAAAAAACTTGACTTGTACTGTTTTTATTGCTGTACAAACACTGGCAAAAATGTAAATGGCTGTGAGGAAAGGTTGGGTTTAAACCAGTCAACAAGGCTCAGAGATTTACTTAGAGGAGTAAATGTCACTGTCAAAAGCATTGGTGATGCATGACGTCTAATGGCTAAGCCCTGTGCGGCACGTCAGTCATTCACAGTGATATAACAAACATATCTTTCTTGTGTCTTTTTACTAATTTATTTTCCTCAAAAACTCACATTCAACTTCTAAACAACATTATTTAGTTGGAGTTTCAGTAGTCTTGTGTGATTATTTCATACATTATATATTGCATAATATTCTTGTCCCTAAAAATTATTCATTATTCAAGCTGAATAAGTGTCTCAGCAAGTCTCTCAGATTTATGTGATTTTGTTTGAGGCCAAGTCCAAAGACTATTAGAGTTGAATTATACTATAGGCTGCTAGTGAATTTTTAGGATAACCCCATAATGGGTGGCTGAGAGTCAACAGCATACAGTCATCCAGTATACAGTCCAGTTGTACCTTTTCTCAACTGTGTTCGATACGGCAGGTGTTTTCCCCGTCTTCACTGAGGCACACACAGAAGAGCTAATATCGATAGCCAGGGTTACCAGGTTTCAGCAACTACATCTCAAAAACGACACAAAAGGCCTAAAACTACCCCAGAAAATTCGGGTATTGGAAAAAGGATAATTTTTTCTTCTTTTTCTCAGCCCTTTCTATGCGAAACAAAGTCACCATGGTCTACACATACTGCATATCTGAGGTACAGACATTATTCACTCCATAATTCCCTTTTCCCTCTCCCAAACTTTGCAATATTTCTTAAAAGAGAAATTATTCTGTACATCATAGGCAAACTGCCTGCATTTACAGCTTGCCTTTGTTTGTGGAAATGTATTAGATTTAATTCGATTACCTGCTGTAACGAAGATCTCGGAGGCCATGGAGTATTTTAAACTAGACCAATTTGGCATATAAAATGTGACCCTGGCAGCCCTCTCATTAACTATCCTTTCCTCTGCTCCTCCATATACATGAGGAAGCGTGATTCGTGCAGTAATACCTCTATGGAGTCTAGAAATTAGAGCAAATCAATGAAACATCAGCTTATATCTGTCAAGTAAAGTTACTCAGTTACTCAGATAATCATTAGTTAGTTAGCAGGAAGGTATGGCCTCAAGATCATAAGACATTTTCTTGACCATTTGACAGTAATCAGGCTTTATATAGGCTTTATAATTATCTTACACTATATAAAGCAAATAATATGGCACGTTTGCTACACAATCTCAGTGAAAACTCTTCTTAGCCACAGTGAACAATCCGAAAGGCAAACATTCTCCACTGAAGCGTCAATCTGTCAAGGAGAAAGAAATCATGTTCAGCACTGCTGATGAGGTTTTTTTTTTAAATGGTAAGACTTCACATTAAATTCCAGGCATAATTTGCAACAGGTTGACATTTCATTTTATTAGCCCATGTGTAAAATTCATACAATCTAAATCATAGCACCATAGCATAACAGAGTTCATGGTCTTATAAGTACTCAGTCCCATCACTGAGGGACAACCAGGGAATTAGTCCTAGACCCAGGGCATCCACGGACATGTGAAACAGACCAATTTCTTCACTGGTCAAAACAGTGATGTTAAACTACTTACAGGCCTGGACATTATAAACAGTGGGCCTGTAAGTACATTAACATCATTGTTCAACACAATTCAGAGAAAGTCCCATTTCGAAAGTCAAATTAAGGAAAGACAACTGAATTTAGCATCAATTGATGCTGTCCATATGAGGTGCGAGTCTCAACATTAAGGCAAAAAATTTCCACTTAAAATACCAGTCTTACATTTTAATGTGACTACTCATCAGCTTTTCATGGGCGAAGTATGTTTTTAAACACTTAAGTGTGGGCTACAATCCATCAGCAGCTTCATATATCATACCAGGAAGAGGAAAACTATGACGGTAAGAAAGAGGATGCAGGACTATTTTAAAAACAAAGAAAACTGAAAATTGATTCAGACTGCTGCACTGCTACGACACTCTTCCCATATGCCTATAGACATTCAATAAGACATAGGCAGTGATTTATGATATTTAAAAACCTTTAACAGACGGTGCATGGGTTTTTCTTTTGACAGTAACATCTGGGATTACTCTTGGAGCAAAAATGCAATTGAGACATTTAAGGCGAATTGCACTAAGTGATGCTGACCAAAGTGTGTAATTTGATGTTCATATGCAATAATCAAATAAAAATGTGCTAATACATAGTTTTATACAATTGAAGAGATTTTTTGCTATAAAAATGGTTTTCCATGGTAAGACATACAATCAGACCGACAATGGACAGAATGAGCTTTAAAAAAAATTGCTGATGTTCAGTTTATTGAAAAAATACAGATAAACCTAAACCCAATCACGTATAAAGCCCTAATTGTCATTTTTCTTCTTTTTCTTGTCCTTTTTAGATTTCTTTTCTGCTACTACTTCTGTCTGCTCTTCCTCTACATCTCTCTGCTTCCTCTTCTTTTTCTTTTTATCCAAAACCTCGGTGTCTGTGATATCTGCTTTATGGTCTTCGTTAGTTGAATCTGTAGGTGTGCGAGTAGGCGTTTCTTTGTTTTTCCTTTTCCTCTTTTTCTCCGTAGAAAGGGCCACTATATCCCCAGCTGTGCCTTGTTTTGCTGCTGCGACGCAGCACTCCTCCACTGTATCCTCCTCTCTAGCTTGTCGCTCTTTCTTCTTTTTCTTCTTCTTCTTGCTGTCCGAGTCAGCCTGCTCTACAACAGCAACCTCTTCTGTCACTGGGGTTTGCTCAGTTTCTTCCACCTTTTCCTCATCGTCGTGTTGGTCATTCTTTCGATCCTTTTTCTTCTTTTTCTTTCTTTTTTTGCTCTCCTCCATGTCGCTGGTGTCGGGAGAGTCCTCGGTGGATTTGGGTGTCGCTGACTGGGATTGTGGGATGCCGTTGGTTTCAGGAGTGGAAGCAGAGGACTGGTTCTCAGCACGACCTTTCTTTAACTGAGCCATCCTCTGTGCAAAGTACTCCTGCATGGTCAGAGCACTGGTCACTGTGTTGAGTTCCACCTCGGGGTTTGATGGACCATTCTTGTCATCGCTGTCCTGCTCTTTCTCCTCCTGAGAATCACTACCGTTGCTTGCCTGTGGAAACAATGAAATAAATCCTCAGGTTAAGCATGACGTTATGGATGTAGGTGTTCTCCTGGATCTGATGCAAGAATTTCTACCAGCTTAACAATAACCACCAGCTTAACAATAACCACAATCTTTATTTATATAGCACATTTCATTTTCAGCCCAAAGTGCTTTAGATATCAAAAATGTAAAAAGTATTTACGAATATTAATGTATTAACTATGAGAATTACTACAAATTATAGGTATATTTACCAAGATTAAAAACCTAATAACCCAAGATCTTTAAACAGAACAAATTAATAAGCAATTTAAAACATCTATAAAGCTGGTGTCCCTAATGTTCTGTGGAACACTGAACATTGATGTAACAGTGGGCCTGCCTCATCTAAGTGAAGTGATTGGGATCAGTATTAATTTTGTCGATGAAAACTACTAAAAATAGATGTTTGTCAACTACCTTTTTTCCATGGCAAGAAATAATTCACCCATAATTCAACCACTCAAATTTCGAACAAAACGCATTTTCCGCAGCTAATAAAAACTAAACATAAACATCAGAAATGGGCAACTTGACAAAGTTGAAATCCACATCTTTAAGCACTCACATTGCAATGGAGATTATACAGAGGAATGCCTTGAGACTCCAGTCTCCTTCTGTGTAGCTATGCTAACATTAACACTTTGTGTTTGTAGAAACATGCTGTCATACTCCTAGCACAGGGTTAGGCGATAAGATGATCCATGATCTGTTTTTACAGAGAGATCATGAGTACCGTGATACTAAACAGAGTTTGTCAGTTGCGCTGAAAACACTCAGACATGGCATCTTATTACAAGCAGATTTAAAACCCATCAAGTGCTAGTGTTTCATCAGAAGTTAGGAGAAAGAAGTGTCTATGTAGCTTTTATAAGATACAATTTTAAACCTTATGGTCTCTGTTTGGTACATAGAAATATTACCATAGACTCTACCACGGACCACTAAACTTCTCAATGTAGAAGTCCTGCTGTTTTCTCTTGCCTGGACTATTCTAATACACTCTTCTGTGCAATCACACACAGACCTTACAATAAAAAACCCCACAAACCACATTCAACATGGTACCAATTCACTGGCTACATGATTTAATCGGGAGGCCTGTGTCTACTAAAATGCAAACAGATAATGACTACATGATCGTGAACTTTCAATAGAGCAAAAGGCTAACAGACAAGCAGAAATGAAGTTGTAATTTTAGACAAATTTGTCCATAATCACACATGCAGAAAACACTACCTGTCACACAGCACACGGGGTCCTGCATAACTAGAGATGCAGAGTGAGGGAGGACATGGCAGTTAACAACAGGATTAACCTGTCTCACACACACACACACACACACACCCGCATTACCGCTCCCAAAGAACACATGGCACAATTTAGGGGGCATTAAAAGTTCATTCGCTACTAGGACTGGTTTAAGTTTTAAACTGATCACAGGTAATGCTTAGAAATGAATAAGAATAGTTAGTACTTATTAATACTAAAACCTTAACTTCTAGTCAGCATAGTGACTGTATCTCTGAAGAGCATGACATTCCATCATTGGTCCCCCAACACAACCTCCCAAAAGTTTTGGTTATAATCAGTAAACACAAATGTCCACATCTGTTCAAACTATAGGCTGTTACATATATGTGATACCACATGAAGCCAGTGCCCTTAATTACCTAGTAAAACATTACTATATCAGCAATTTTACTGTATTAGCAAGACATTTATTTCCTGAATTTAAATAAGAAAAAACTCATCATGTTAATTTAATACTCATCATGTTAAGTCAAGTAGAAAACATGAGACATGCATAAGAAAATGGAAAACTAGAGCGTCTGGTTCCTCCTTTGCATTATCTGTGATTCCAATCTAATCTACACTGTTAGCATTGTTGTTTCATCTTTGAAATATTAATAACCTAAACTTTATCTTTTCTAGGACATACGGTATGTACACCTGTTTGAGTAACACTTCACAGGCTATTGCTTTAAAAAAAATTATTAATAATTCATAACAAATTAGTTTATTTGAAAATACAATACCCCAACTTAACAGGACCTGGTTCCCAAGATATTTCTCTTTTCATTCTTTTTTTTTTTTGTCTTTATAATTTTTAAATAAAAAATCTAATTAAAAAAAAAGTAGTTGTGCAAGAAAATTTTTAGCTGATTTAATATAGTTTATTAGTATTCTGACTAGGGCTGCACAATATATTGAAATTATCAAAATATTGCAAATTATCGCGATATGCATATGGCAAGGGCTTGCGATAACTGAATGATTTTAATACTTCAAAAAATTTATAAAAAGTCAAAGTTTTAGGGAGACAGAGATGGAAGAAAATGCTTTCTTTTCCTCAAAAGAACATGAAACGTGTACGTTGGTTATATATGTATATATATAATTTAAATTGATTTTACACACTTATAGAATTATCATACCACGTATCGCATTATTTAACAAATTATCGCATATTGCATTTTTCTTCAATATCGTGCAGCCCTAATTCTGACATACAATCGCTAAAGACCAAAATTAAGAAGAGTCCCATTTTGAGACATTGACCCTGAAAACACAGAAATATGGAATTCGAGCAAATGATGATGATCCCGGAAAGAGGCTTGACATTGTGTTAGCGTTCAAGCAAAGAAAAAAAAAAAGCGATCTGGCAGCAGTATTAGAGCGAAACCTTTTTGTGTAGCACTACAAGCTGCCGAATCACAGCAGGTCACAAAGCGGCAGACACAATGACTATGTTGAAAAGACCACAGGAGTGCGCTTCAGATTAAACTGTACCCAGCCAACACTTAGTCACTGCAGCACCTCTGCCCCATTCGTCTTCATTTCGCTAATGGGCTGCTCAATGCATAATGATTTGGGGTGAAGAATACCCACTCTGAAGCTTGTGCTAAACAACAGCAGAGCTCTACATTATGTCACAGGCAGCCATGAAAACGGCATTTTTCAAAACTCCCATCAAGGGACCTTGGGGGGGGCGGGGGGTTGTTTATGTGCTCCTACTATAAAAAGAGCAACAAACATAACAAATGGAAACACTTTTTCTTGCCTTACAGACTAGCACTACTACATGGATTGTAGCAGATTAAAGCATGTACACTAATTTCAGTAGACAATACGCATGGCAGTCATGTGTGGTATTTATGCTAGCTCAAACCTAGCCTCAACTCGTAGCTCATTCTGGATGTACAAAGTTTTCTAGACTAGCCATGATCTCTAATGTCTGGAGAAAAACAAACACAAATAACGCCACACGCACAAGCTTTCCCTCTAAAGTGAGCATCATGGTAATTTCATTTCCTATTTTTATTTTTCCTCTCTTATGCTTTGCTTTCATCATTATTTTTTCTCTTCATTCTCTTAACGTTAAAAAAAAGTTCATTTAAAAGTGGACAAACGGGAAAATTATATGAGTATACAATATCTTTGAGGGAGTATGAATAATTTAAATGAAAAGCTATTACAGATAACAGTTATATGGTACATCATTAAAGGTTACAAGCTATTACATCTAAAAAAATCTGAAAAAAGAACATCTGAAAAATCTTTGAGGTGAAAATGAGTGCAAGCAGGTAACACCACACCCACAGACTTTCTCTCTAAAGCCCGCCCCATGGTAACATATGTTTGTTGTCCGTATGTTGTTGACAATGTTGTGACCATCGCACCTCTTTCACTCATCACACCCTAATTTGAGCTTTGCCTTAAACAAGGCATTGGACTGGCTTCGACATTTACAGCTGAGGTTATCCCCCCCTTACATCCCCCTACACCTTTAAGCCAACTTTCTGACTAGCATCTCCAGACACAGCACCCGGTCCCACGAGACCATAATGTAAAAAAGATCTACAAAACACCTGTAATACTGTATTATACAATTCGAAGACCACTGAGTCATTTCAGCTAACAGTTATTGCTGCTTTATATTTTTCCTTAACAAATATTTAAAATGAGCCCAGTAGGAGAGAAAGTGGAAAACCACAGTTTTAAATTCATTAAATGAAAGTTCTAACTTCTCCCAATTTTTCCTCCTGAAAAATCTATAACTCCCAGTTGGTGTGAAAGAGAAGTGAACAAGAGTAGTGAAGAAGTGATTGGCCATGGCAGGAGCTAACAGGGGCTTGGTGAAATGTCTGGGGGCCATTTGAAGAGTTTGAACTGTGAAATTACTCTCGGGAGGAAGAGGAAGGAGGGAGAGAGGCAGAAGAAGAGGGATGGAGTGAGCGGGGAAATCCTCTTCATCAGAGAGCTGTGTGTGGTTGCGCGTTCGGGCCCGCTTGGGGACCGCCATTAGCCTTATCTCTCTAATGTGGCGAGAGAAGTGCTGCTGGTAGCATTCCTTCAGGGACTTGTGGTGTACACATACACACACTGGTAGTCTGGCACAAACAAACAAAAGCAAAAACACAGAGGCATGCTGACATACAGACAGTGTAAGCCCACCTTACATGACTGCGCTTAAGCGTCTAAGAGGTCCCAGCTGACAAAGAAACAACTACAAGGGGGGAAAAAAAAGCCATCTGCTTCTCCTTTTTAAACTCCCTCCACTCCGTCTCGTCCTTCTCCCTCCATTCTCTCCATTCTCTCCATTTCTCCTCCCTTTCCCTCTCCTTGACGCTCCTTTTGGCAACAGGGAGGCCCCAGGAAGAGGATGCGTTCTCTAGACTGTGTGCAGCACTCAGATAAGGCCCCAGCAGCGCGAGCCACTAGCTCTTTCCTGCTCACCGCTCCCCAAGCACATGCTGCTCTGAGGAGGAGGAGGAGGAGGAGGAGGAGCAGGCAGGCCCAAGTGAGAAGCAAAGGGATCTGGGACAGATATGGGGCTGAGAGCTGTTAATGGCCTCACAAAAACTAACTAACCAAAAAGAAAGAAAAACAAAAAAACCAGAGCTTTCCACCGAAGCCAACACATAGCAGCAGAGAGACCCAGGCGACAACGCAAAATGCTATTATGTCGAAATGTAACTGGCTGTTTTCTTTTTTTTACAATACCATCTAAATTCAGTATTACAGTACACGAATTTGCTGCTGAAAACGGCAACAAAAATCTCCAACTCCGTGCTATGTCACAGTCTCCCTAATTTATAAACGAGAAGCAATATCCCTCGCTGAATAAAGACTATGCTAGTTTAGCATTGCGAATGCTGTGTCAGCAATGAGAACTTCTAGTGTCCAGGGACTAAAGACTGCATATGGTGGCGAACTACTGCAAAGATATAGTGCTATATTTAACAGAGGGGATACTGCCAAGTCGAGAGAGGTCTTCATATTTGAAATTAGGCTGCAAGCATGTTGCAAGATGCTTCTTCAAAGGACTTCTTCAAAAATGCAAAAAAAAAAAATTTAAAAAGTATATACTGAGCATCAATGTGATGTGATGAGAGAATATCAACAAATAATACTAAGCTGTACTCAATTTAACCATTAAGGACCACAGTAATTGATAAGACAGAAAGGTTGCATTTTGAAAGGACGAATGTGTTTGGCCATACCCTTGAGATCTTTCCGAGGGACGCATACTGTTCTTTACTCATGCCAGATACTTATAGCAAATCCTAAAAATGGACTATTTTGCAGCGGTCCCTGAATGTCACACTGTTTGCACAGGCTTTTACTTCCCTGAGCTGTTCTATTCACTCAATCAGGAGCTATATAGGGAAAAATATGGGAGCATTTATGTCCTGTGAGAGTTGCACTAGGTGTACGCCAAATAAACCTGAACCTGGCCCATTATGGGCACAAGCCGATAGATACTATCAGGGCAATATTGGGAAGAAGGCTGATTGTGTGAGCATGCTCTCATTGTCCTGCCAGTATTATAAATTTGGTGGTGGTCTGGGTGTATGGATCGGCCCCAGATTACCCAGACTACCCTCCCTGATGAGGAGAGAGAGGCTGGCGCGCCATCCTTCATACCACTCATGTGGGTGGACAGCAAAACAGGTGGCGCCCACGCAATACAGAGCTTCACCCGGCTTAATTGGGACCTTAACACCTCATATTACAAGATACTAAATGACCCTGAAATTATCATTTGGAACACACCATCTGACTCTTTATCTGTCTCCTGTATTTATCCTAGATAAATTTTCTCAATAGAGGAAACCAGCATGTGACTGATATTCGTAGATATATTTGATACGAAAAGCTTTCCTACATCTTTAATTTCACTTCCTTTCCTAAGAATGTAAATAAATTAGAGATTCAAATGAATAACCTCAGACAAGCTCACCACGGTGCCATCAAACAACTGTGAGGATAATGAATGGAAAGTGATTTCATTTTACATTAAACGATATGACGACAGAGGAACAATATTCCCAACAAGGGGCTCAGCTGCAGCCTCTTCACAGCTGAAAAACAACAATAGCAAAGAATTTATTTCACAAAACCTGGAATTAAAACAATTAAAACAGACTAGGCTAAAAATATTTAGCACCTAATTAAACTCAATAGGCTGAAATATTTAGCATCCAATTAAACCAAAGAGGTTAAAATAAATAAAGTAATAAAACGGGAGCAAAACAAGACAAAAGAGCTTAAAGCTAAAGCTGTGTCTCCTGAGGCCTGGATTAACTTCCCACCAGAAACAAATGACCACAACACTCTGCATAGGGCATCATCACTAAATTCTGCTTGCTTTACATTGTAAAGTGCTTGCCTTTCCATGCCCCCCAAGGAGCTGGTGTGTCAGCCCCAAGATGGAGGAGGCACTGTTTTACTCTCCACGCTGCCGTGATTTATTCGATTAAAAAAGGGCAGTGATTAAACATGAGCCAGGGCCTCCGGAACAGCAGCAGCTCGGAGGAGTGGCAGGCAGTTAGCTTCCTCTGCTGCGCTGTAATCACCCTGCCAGGGCAGTCCTGCCCAGGCATGCAGCTACCGCGCCACACGGCTATTCCTGTTACCGCGCGCTGCCTTTTGTTTCCCTCCACAGCAGCACTAATCTGTACGTGTCAACAGATTGGCACAGCTAGACAGTCACAGAGTGAGCCATCGGTGGAGGGGGCGGAGGGGGGGGCGTTCAGGGGCATGGAGAAGAGGGAAGGGGAGGACAGGGTGGTTGTCAGTTTGGCTTGTTTCTCTATTATTCCATGGTGGCAGAAACAGAGCCCTGTCAACAGCCACGAGGGAGGCCACACTTTTGTTAAAGCCAATTAGATGTTATCTGATATGAATTAACGCTCCCTGCCTTCAAACAAAACACAGTGTTTGAGGTTAAGCGGTCAGACAGCAATAGTTGAACGTGCCGACTCACATGGCTTTGCAAGTTTACCTTATTGTCTGCTCATCAGCTCACAATGAGGCTCAGGGGCACATAACTGAATGGGCATCTATTTCTACTAAACCTCTCTTCTGATATTTGCATTACATACATTGTTTTATTTATATAAAAGTACTATTTACAGAAAAAGTTGAATTTATTGGGGACACTGAATTCCTGGAAAATACAAATTCAAATGAGCCAAATAAGAAAGCTTTAAGTTGAAAATTAAGCTACCAAACACTTTCACATGATACTGTTCAGTGTTTATGAGAAACTGAGCAAAACTTTAGGAAATTACTGCCAAGGAGAACAAATCTCTTGAACAAATATCAAGCAAACAGATGGCGAATGGTCCCTATTTTTTGCTCTCTTTAAACTCCCAGGATGTCTGTACCAAACAGTCAATGAACACTGAATTGAGTGTGTGAGGAGCTGGATGAAAGAAAACTATGTTTGGGAAACTGTAGTAAAAATGTATAAAAACCATAAAACTTGAAGAAATGTGCTGGGATATTTACGTTCTATGAGAAACGTTGTGGAACAGCCGTGAGTGAAATGCCTACTCGTATTGAGAAGGAACAAATTTGTACTAAAAATGTTTAATATTATATACTGAATATCAAATGTTATGTACTGAATATCAATTAATACACAAAATGTATGTAATGATGAGTGGGCTGAGTGAGTCATGGCAACACACGCCTCGCTCAAAGCTTAGCGCATTTATGGAGACTGATTTTCAAAAAAGAAAAGTGCCAACAATTATTTAACCAGCTGTTAATGTTTCTGGTTTCTTTTAACATCGGGAGGACATGCTGTACTCTTAGCACACCTAATATGCCTAAAATCTGATACTAAATAGCAGTTTAGGCTATTGTAGTACAAATGTGCAGGTAAGTCAGTAATTCTAAATGCAAACAAGCCATCACTCACAAACATCCACTGGGAAAACGTAGCTAGCACAGTCTGCCAACGTAAGAATTTAATAATATTGTTCCTTACAAATTTGAAGAATCATGAGTGAGTATCGTAATCTCAATTCCATGCCAAAAAACCCCATCAAGATTCACCAACAATCAGGCAGTAAATTTTCTACACAGGTTAGGCATTGGTGATGGGAGCACCACTGGTTTAAAGTTTAGCCTCGTCAGCAAACACTCAGTGGGCATCCCTGTGGCGTCCAGTGATGCTGCTGCTCCTCATCGCTTTGCCACATCTGCCAAGCGGCAATGCTGATGCGATCGCGCCTCATTTGGGGATGCAGCTGCATCAGGGGAATGGATAAGTGAGTTGTTGGACGATTCTTCAAGAGGACGGGCGTGGGTGGACCATGAGGGGATACAGGTGCCACCCGCTGGTCCTGCTGCTTTGTGTCAGCATTGGCGTGGGAGTGAGAGAGGTCGCCAAGGGTTACCGCAAACCCCTGGACACAAGCTCAATGGAGATATCAAACTGCCTCAAAGAAAAGCAGTGGGAAGGCCAGGTATAGCCAAACATGAGACATAAGTCCTACATTTAAATGAAGCACATAAAGCTGTATTTAAAATTTAATTTCAACCAATGTTGAGAGTATATCAGGATTACAAAAAAAAAAAAAAAATGCTGAAAATATGTCTAAATGAATCCGCATCAGCTAACCCAAAATTAATACGTATCCCCCCAATGCATGGGGAAAAATCTTAAACACGACTTAAGCATACAAAGTGTACATCAGCTTTTATCGGGATGCAAGCAACAGGTGGCCAAACACACACGAGTTAAAATAAACTATAAGACAATAGGTGAAATACCTCACATCATTAACTTAATACAAACATGGCTAACTATTGTAGATTTGACAGCAAAAGGGTGCAAAATGTTTTTAAATTATATGCACACTCAATAAATGTTCAAGAAATTAAATGTAATATTTGACCAGTTTTCTTAAAAAAAATCAACACATTGCCTTCACATTAAGTTACCTTATAAAGCCAGACAGCTATTTAATATACACAAATAAAGTGACAAAAAAATTCCACAAACAGATGAAATTGCAGGGGAGGAAAAAAAGAAACCAAAAGTGTAGGCCTCGGTGATCCAGCTTTGACGCACGCAGCAGTGGTAAAAAATGACTAAGTTTGGTTGATGTATGAAGCAGGCGGGAGTCCATTTATCAGCAGGCCCTCAGCGGTCGCCCGCTAGGGTCCCTCAAGTCACAGGCCGCAACGCTCTCCTTTTGACTGATTAATTAGCCAATCACGGGACATTTTTCACCAGCGGCAGTAGGGTTTTATTTCAGCTAATGCTGGGGCTTGGCTAACCGTACCACGTTCAAGCAAACTCGGCTCTTTCTTTCAGGCCTGCTGGAGTGGAGGGGGTGCGAGAGGGCTGCGGGAGATAAATCAAACCCACTCCTACATCCCTACACCCCATGCTGCAGCCTAACTAAACCCCCCAAGGGAGAGAGAGAGAGAGAGAAAGAGAGAGGGAGAGAGAGACTAGAAGAGAATCAAAGAAAGAAACATGGTTAAAAAGATATGACGATTGAGAGGTAGCTGCTACTGCTTCCTGCTCATTCACACCGCCTTTATCTGTAACTGAATGTTTATTCCCATAAACACACTCACAAACAATGACTGTTTCAAAAACCATCAAATTGTTTCACTTCAAAAACACAGAGCATTCATCATTGCTTAGTGTCTTACTGAGATGAGACCCCTAGTGTGAAATGTTCAAATCCTTGTGCTGTACATGTGCAATAGCCCCCCAAAAAAAAAAAAAAGAAAAAGAAAAAAGTATTCTCAGTCATACACATAAATAAATAAATATGCAAGGTGATGGAAGGAAAAACTTTAGACTTCTGAGACTTCTAAAAACTTTAGAGTTCTGTTTGAAGGAGTGGCGAATGAATCTCACAACTTTGTCAACTTTTTCGGTTTGACAATCACAGGCTGATCTGAACTCCATGTGTGGTCTGATGAATGGATTTACTGTGAATACCCCTCGGAAAAGTATGCACTTTATCCGGAACGTATTTTTTTGCGTGACTAAAATGTGTGAAGTTACCTACAGATTAATTCATCGGGTTTACCTAGCTAAAAGCTGTATTCAAATCTCTAGATTTTTCATTCATTCTGGTACTGCAGCTACAGAGAGAATTCTGGTCTGATTTTTTACTTTTAACTGAGTTTTCTTTAACTTTTAAAGTACATATTAGTTTCATTTGATGATTATGAAAATAAAACTGTCTGTATGTACTATATAGGCTAATAAATCTTATTTTTCTATTAGCTAAGTGCAAAATTAGTAATAAAAAAACCTTTCCCCATATTTCTGAATGCAAGCAATATAAGATAACTGTAACTTCCAACATCCCAAAACATGCTACCCAAAAACTGTGCTTCTGCTGGCATCTTACAACATACACTCGCTGACTCACTTTATTATGAACACTGTACCCCTGCTCATTAACGCACTTATCCAATCAGCCAATGAAGTGGCAGCAGTGCAATGCATAAAATCATGCAGATACAGTTTGAAGGGCTTCAGTTAATGTTCACATCAAACACCAGAAAGGGGGAAAATGTGATCTCAGTGATTTTGACGGCGGAATGGTTGTTGGTGCCAGATGGGCTGGTCTGAGTATTTCAGTAACTGCTGAGCTCCTGGGAATTTCACACACAACAGCCTCTAAAGATTACTCAGAAGTGAGCGACATTGGCGGATTGCCTTTTTGATGAAGCCAGAGGAGAATTGCCAGGAAGGCTACAGTAACTCAAATAACCACTCTTCACAATGGTGGTGAGCAGAAACGTATCCCAGAATGCACAACATGTCGAACCTTAAGGTGGAGGGGCTACAACAGCAGAAAACCATATCGGGTTCCTCTCCTGGGAGCCAAGAACAGGAATCTGAGGCTACAGTGGACACTGGAAATGTTGGCAAAACTTGTTGAGTTGAAAATTGGAAAAACACTGCCTGACTTTTACCCTCGAAATTTTCAACAGTCCAGTTTTGTGAGCCTGTGCCCACTGTAGCCTCAAACACAGGATGGTTTTTGTTTTTCGCACCACTCTGTGTAAACTCTGGAGACCGTTTGTTATGAAAATCCCAGGAGATCAGCAGTTTCTGAATACTCAAACCAGCCCATCGAGTACCAATAACCATGCTATGTTTAAAGTCACAGAGATCACATTT
>CM040472.1:6610868-6622708 GCA_022758105.1 Pangasianodon gigas | reverse complement strand
CTATGAGTAAAGAAGAAAATATACAGCTAAAAAAAAAAAAAAAAAAAAAATTAATAAAATATTTTCCTTCTGTAACTTGATACATTTCCAAGTGAAACAGCCCAGTGTTTTCATGTGATGATTACTGGGAGTGAAGGGAGGAAAGAGTCAAAGACGATGACGTGATATGACATTGGTTAGTGTTATTTTCCCTCCACCAAGCCACACATAATGAATTCAAAAACTGAAGATTACAGAAAAAAACAGACACCGATAGGGGTAGGGATGGGTGATATGACAAAAATATTACATCACAATACTTGAAGACATTTTTATGACTAAAGATATGTATCATAATATACAGGTTCACTAACAAACTGTCAGCAAAACAGAAGGGTTGAAAAAATACCTCTGAAAAATTGTTTGATAATACATACTACATACTAATAACTACAAAATAAATGATTTAACAATGAAAAGGAGAAAAAAAAATGTAATAAAATTTGATTGAATTTAAAAATATTAATAGGAAATCTGCTGCTTCCAAACTGTTAATGGACATAATTCTTTCATAAAAAATACCATGATATCACAGAGAAATGTGCTGTGACGATGATAATATGATATCTTCATATTGCTTAGCCGTATTGTGCACAATATGACCAACAAGGTAAAAAGGTCAAGTTTGATTTCAGCTTGTCCTTAAAAATTACTGCTCAGGAAAGAGATGCTGGCTGTGGTTCAAGTCTTACTCAGGGAAGAATGACTAGGAGACTCCACTTACGCTAAAACTGCTACACGCAAAAGGGTACATGACCTGCTCCTTCTTCTGAAAGCACGGGGAAATGCACTTACGCATCATTAAAGTCAATACAGAAGTGACACAGAAGCAAAGTACGGGATCCTTGAGGTACATGCTGCTCTTTTCCCCACTGGCTCGTACAGTAACGGGGCATCCGGTGAGCAGGGGGGTGCTGGGACAGCCTTTTGTGAGTGTGTACGTGTGCACGTGTGGTGTGTGTGTGTGGTGTTTGTCAGGGAGCATTGTGAAACGAGATAAGGACCTGGCAGGAAGCTGTATGAAGAAGGAAAACCCCTGGTGCAAGAGGTGGGAAAGATCGCTGCCAAGACCAGGACCAAGCGATCCCACAGTCAGCTCTCATAAACTTCATCAAGAATGGAAAGAAGTCCCCGGTACTTGAACTGCTTTGACATCAGAGGTGCGATACAAGGCATAAACATGATGGTATACATGTTATCAGTCACAGATGACATCAGAGAAGACGGACTAGCCAAAAATGTGACTCACAACCTCAAGAAGCTTTTCCCGCTCAACATGCCATAACTACTAGCAGTGAAGTTAGTCATTAAATGATACACAGTTCCTGTGTACTGCAACCACTGTATAAAAACATCCTCATGTGCCCTGAATGCATCCAGTGCTTTGTGCGTTTACAAAGCACACACATGCATGCGCGCACACACACACACACACACACACTACTTCCTCCACAGGCCTAACTGGTCGCTCTTTTCCCGGGCTTGTGACCAGCCCTCACAGCAAAGCCTCATGGGATGCCATTGTGCCCATGTTCAGATTGGTTTTCGATCTGGTCAATAAAGTCCCTCCTGACCAGCACAATAGCAAACCAGAACAAAACGAGTGCTGGGGAAAAAATAACACACTGCCAACATTTCCAATTTTGGGCAAAGCAGGAACGGTGGCCATTGTGTGTCACCTGCTGGGTGAGGAGAAGGAATTATTCATGCTTAAAGGACTATCAGCTTTGGGGAATTATCCACAGCCTTCTCCTCTGGACTGCGCATGATGACGCTCAGTGATATTGATATTATGAATATCAATATTGATATCGTGATAAATTATGGCTCAGTATGTTTTTCTGAGATATTGTGGATATTGTGATATCTTTTTACAGTATGTTTTTAATAAATTTAATCACAATTTTATTTGAAGTGTTTTTTTAGCACTTGATCTTTAAAACTGTAAAATGTTCAAATTTTTACAATTGTTTTTTCCCTCTCATTTTCAGTGTTAAATATTTATTTTTTATAAATAAAAATATTAAAATATTATACCTATATCGTAGAAATGTCTTTGAGTATCAATGATATGATATTTTTGTCATATCACCCTCCCCTTTAATGAAAGCTTATAATGAAATGGAAATAACCTAATCTAAACTACATACATATCCAAAGAATGTAATATACAGCAAGAGCTAAAAGATTACCCAAATTTACTGGCATATGTTTAGGCAATATCCTGAATTTTTCTTCATTAAACACTGGTGCAATGCAGCTGCAAATCTCAAAACAGATGGGGTCAAAGGACAACCTGGGATATCAACATTTTTCTTTTTTTTTCAACTGTCGACTGTAAGACCTGTATATCTAAAGCCAAATGAAGAAATAAACAGAATAAAAAACCGCAAGAAAAATATTCACCATGTTATTATCAAATGTTCATGTTAAAACTAAAGGGTAAACATGCTGACGTTTTCATAATACGTGATCAGGGCATATATCAACCTCTGCAGAAGGACCTCTACTGGTTACATGCCAAATCAGCAACACCACACCAAGTTAACTCTAAAAGTCTTTGCAAGCCCCAAAACAACTTAATCCTCCCAACTTCAAACTAACTTCCCAGGGATTTGAAGGAGTTCTCCGAAATTAATTTTGTTCATTTCATCACTTCCTGTGCCCTGTAGGACAGCCGCTAACATATTCCCAGTGATGGGGCTCAGTCACATGCTGACCGCAGTAGTGTACCTGATGTGACCGTGGTGGAGGAGGTGGAACAGAGAGAGTGGGGATGCTAATCCGTTAATGGGATTTCTGCACTTTCCCCTGAACTGTACGCCATGACATGGCTAATAATCAGCTCACGGCCTGCCGCAAGCAACTCATCACCCAGAGCAGGTCAGCAGTGCTTACAAGGAGACTAAACTGGAGTTAACAGGTATCAGGAATATTGCTGAACAATCATTCATGCTTCAGTTTATGGCCAAAAGTTTGACTTTTATATCTCTCAATCACTGTTTCCACAGGACAAATGTTTAAAGCTGTGCCTCTTTTTGCTAGACAGAACATAAAAGACAGAAAGAATACAAAAAAAAACGTATTTTCTGATAAATGAATCGATGAGATATGATTATCTTACCTCATCCTGATTGCTCTGTTTGGCTCTTTTACCGAAGATGCAAGCGAGGTCTGTTTCACTGCGACTGGACAGATCCTTTCCTACGAAAAAAGGTTAAAAATGGGGTTGATATTTGTGGAAATCTGATATTGTAATTTACAGTAGTACCTGTATGTCATCACGCTTTTTAGTGTTTTTATCCATTGCTAATATTGGACACAGGGGCAATGCTTTCTTTGTGCTTTGATACAACCCGACTCATTAGCTTTCATAAACAAGCATCCTGAGGTGGGCATGGAAAACACTGGTGCTAGCTGCTGCAGAACAAAAACCTCTTCTACTTAAAAGTCTTTTGTTTATCATAGACATCATGAGCTTTCTGTAACATGAAAAGAAAACGTCTCTGTCTGAGAGCTGTTGACAAATGAGTATTTTTTTTAAAGGAGGTTCGACTGTGTAAATTATTGATTTAAATGGATAAGGGTCGCGGGACAGTTTTGAACTCCTGCCGAGAGGAAAGATTTTAAAGGCAAAAGAGGGCGCGCTACGTGGTCACAGAGGATGGAACGGACGAAGAAAAACAAACGGTGCATGGGCGGCCCCCGCCTCGCGCCTCCCGCTATCCAGCAGCTCAAAGGCTCCAGGAGAGTGCAGGCGCCCGTCTCGGCCTGCAGGCCTGTTCGTCCAGCTGCATCCTTTTCCTTAAAGCAGCTCCTGATAAGACTGCGTTATTTATTGCTCTAAGCGCTTTTGCTCTCTGCCTTTCAAAGGCGAGACCTTGCCTCCCTGTAACCAAGTTATCCTGTAAGCAAGCTAAACAAAAGTCCAAGCTCATTCAAGCTGCCTCTAAATCCAGTGCAAATCAAACAAAGCCCAAAAATGTGAAAACTCTTTACATTTTGCACTGACATCCATCAACATGAAGCCCACGCTGGCTGGTGCATTGGCAGTCAACATGCTATGATGCTATGATGTGCGTTTCTCAAGGTTACTGTTGAGTTGGTGATGAGTGCTGAACAAGATTAGCAAATCACACAAGCCTTTTAGGATAGACTTGCTAATCTGACAACCAACAAACTAATTGCCTGCCTCAAAAGACACCAAGATATTATCTGGGATTTGCTCTCACATTTCAAAGAAAAGACTTTCTGAAACACAAATCTTTTCGTTTGCATGTGTGGTACATTCTTGAACTGACAGAAAACGATCTTTGTAAAATGAGGAGCGTTTCTTTAACTGAAAGAGCAGTCAACATAAATAACATTTGCCACATATGATGAAGACTTACTAAGCCCTTTGAGGGGGAAAAAAAAAATAAAAGAAAACGTGAAATCAGGCCAATTATTTGGCTAACAGTCCAAAACTGGTTTATGCATCTACTCTGTAATAGATTGGCCTACTCAGTCACATGGATGATAAAGTGCTGTAGTTCAGCGTGCATCAAGAACTCCCAGATCTCTTGATAAATGGACGGCCAATTAAATCTGGGTTACTGGTTTACACTGCTAGTGCCTTTGGTGAGCAGTGGAGATGCCAGTGCCTTTCCCCAGAGCTGAAATACATCATCTGCAAGAGATCCAGGTGGAGCAGGATAGGACAGTCATGATGAAGGTGGCAGGTTGTTCGCAATAATCACCTGCTTCATATTCGTGAACATTTAAGCAATTATATACATTTTTTTTTTTACACATCATGACTCAAATTCAGCTCTGACTGCCAGTCTGTACACTGCTCTGGGTTTACTCAGGATGGTAGGCAAGAGATTACTGCTCCTCTTGCTTTATGTTCCTATTTCTGCCAAACTAAAACAGGTAACATGTCTACGCATCGCAGAAGAGCGCTAAGCCTCAGCAGATACAGCATCGCATAAGCACCTGCTCAATACTGCCTGCCTACATATGTAACAGGTTTATCTCTGCTAAATCCCTGACCTGACAGTACACAACACACTGCAACCAAAACCATGCCAGAAGAATTGGACATGATCCTGGTGCCTTTCCAAAGAGTGAAATCCACTGACAAATCCGATCTAACAAGACGAGTAATGTTGCTCAAGGATATGGCACTGCTTAAAGCAGTGAACACTAACTCAAAAAAAAAAAAAAAACATAGCTATTAGTCAGTCATTTCAGTTTAATGTTAGAAATTGATTGCTAGGGAACCACATTCGCGTCGATGGTAACCAGGACACAAAAAGCTGAAATTCTGGTTCTGCTCTGTAGTTTTAATCCCAACAGCAGGAAGAGGTGTGACATCATGTCATGGGAGACAGGGGCAACGAAGGCAACAGAAAAATGATCGCACCCAAATCCAATAACAAGGAAGGGACTTGAAACCTGAGCATTATCTCTTCCAGGGGGTAAACTCCTCAACGTGCATCAGTTATGCTTTGAAAAATAGACCCATGACTTTGTTTATTAAACTCAGCACTGCACTTTAGCCTTCAAAACACACTGAATGTGCACTGTGACAAAAGTTTCCACTCCATGACCACTAAGAGTTAAGAGACACAGAGGACAGCGAAGTTGTCCCAAGCCTGAGGCTCAGGAATAAGGTTTGTCTAAGGACATGCACTTTTATAAGTGATCTACCTTTGGGAACATCCACTCTCATCCTGTCTGCAAGGACAACAAACGTCCGTCTCATGGCTAAATAAAGTGCCTGAAATCACAACGACGACAGCAGCATGCTCCCAGTCTCGCCGTTATCTGTGACGCTCATTAGGCGCCGATTGAGGCCATTTTGAGCCGCAAATGCATCAGCCAGTGCTCTTCACAGGAAACAGGAAGTCGTGCTTTTAAGCTGTGTGCAACGGTGACTTGTAGGTGATAAAAGATGAGAGACCTTTCAACCACATTCCTGGCATTTTTCAAAAACATCAAGCTAAAGGGGAATTTTTTTTATTTTCTCGTTAAAAACATAAGCATGACCACTGACAAGGTCAGGAGCGCAAACGCTCTTTTTCTGTTACGGAACCTTGGCAGATTGTAACATTCCAATTTAACGTCAGATTCATGCAGTCAAAAAGAAGAAAAGGTTTCAAGTGAAGCCGGCGAGGTCGGGAAAGTCCTGGCACTTTCCAAAGCTAAATGCGCAGGTGGGTTCAAGCCCTTCCCTGGTTAAGCTGACCTCAGTGTCCTGGCAGGCTGATCTATTGCAGCACTGACCCATGAGCACTGCTGCTACTCCTGCCAAAGGACTCCAGTTCAAACCCTGGCAGCAAGGGATGACGACGTTAACATCTGAGAAACATGTTAATAAATACACAGGCATTTATTTCACAAACAAGTCAAGGGTAAGAATGAGTCTAGTCGAGGTTTACGGTATCTATTAACACAGATAAGTTGATTAAAAACATACAGTACAACACATGCGACTATAAACTAACAGCATATGTGTGGCAGCATGTGGAAACGCTTCACATGGTCTACTATCTCTACTACATCGTTCTGAAAACTACAGGTTGCCCTGAACTCAAATATGTTTCCCTTTTGCATATATCTCAACCAGAAGTTCCAATTCTACTGAAAAATCTGCCTACCTCTACATTTGTAACATAATCTACTAATGGGAAAACAACATTACTGCCAAATTTTAAAGAATTACAATTTATCTATGGGAAATGAGTGATTATCACCTCATCCACATCAGTATCTGTCTTACTGCCTGGGACGAAAGTCATTCAACACGAGCCTCATCATCGTCTCCTCACCTCTCTGCCCTCGTTAACACGGGTGGTCAAATAGTCACTGGTTCATTCAGTCAGTCCTGTTGCCTATATTTCTTATTATTAGGTCATTTAAAGATTTTTAAAACTTTGTACAGTGTGTAAGCGCTCTTCTCTGTTTTGATGATGATAACAGCGCATGGAGCGTCTCAGACATTTTGAAAACAAACAACTGATTTCAAAGTGAATTTATGGCGCTTATGTCCATTTCGCTATGGCACATAGCTATCCAACAACTTAATCAAGTGACATTCAGTGTGTGAGGTAATCACACCACCAGATTTTAGAGATCTTTATGCAGAATGATTGAATTTAGCAATAGAAAAGTAGTCTAAAACATTTCAATATTGTTTAAAAATAGTATATAGTTTAAAATGTATATGTTTTCTTAACCCAGAGCTGTCCAGGTATACTACTGACAAAAAAAATTCAATTTTGTGCAATGATTTTTATTATTTTGGTCTTTTGTCCAGAATTCACCCACAGAAACATCAGACTGAATTCCCAGGCCTCCACATATGCTCAAAAGTCCAAGACAGATATAACGATAAACAGGAAAATTTAACCCTTGTGTTCAGTTCCCTATTGAACAATTCCATTTTTAGATTTTCTAAAAACATCTATTTTAAACTCAATATTAAACTAAGTTTTATGATTGTGGAATGTAAATAATAGATTTAGGAAATGAGATAGCAACTAAAATTGTTTTTATTCATATTAATAAGAACAATAATTTTCACCAGATATATCACATTTGTTACTCTCAGCTCAAATGGCCCTTACCATCATCTGTGTAATATAAACAGACTTCTTAAAAAGACTTCATGTTCATTCATCACAAACTGAAACAAGCATGTAAAGCTTAAGTTTTTTTATTACTCATCAGTTAACTGATATAACACGAACTCTGCGGCAGTCTCACCTTTGGTGAACTTCATGTAATGGACCCTTTTTTTTGAGGTCTTGGATTTCTCCTCCAAACTGAAGCCTTGTGTCTGTTCTTGGCACGGCTCTGTACATACAGAAGAATTCCAGAATAATCTGCCATCAACATCAAATCTCGATGGTCACAATAAATAAATGCATTAATGACCACAGTGAAATTCCAGTCACTCAAAAGGGACCCAATTCTTCATTTTACTGTTCAGCTCTGAAACTCTTAAAGCGGATAGAAATTGCATGGTAAAGAAAGAGGGTTTATTAACACATATATGTATAAGCTCTTCCCAGAAGTTATAAGTGTAGGAACAGCAAACTACACAATGTGAGTGTTGAGCTTGTCCACTGTGTCCTGTCATACAACAGCACCACCAAGTGGTATTCAAAACAAAAGCGTGGTAAAATGAATCACTGTTAATCATAAAGCCTTAATTAATCATTTATTTTGATTGTCATTAACATCAGAAGCAGACTAACCCTTAATAGCATTACAACTAGTTAGCAAGCATGTGTTACCTTCAGTGTTGTTCTGCCCATGGCAGTTGTTCAGTTCAGCAAGAAGTTGATTAAAATCATCCTGATGAGCAATCCAGTTATCCTGGAAAATCACAATCGCACCAATTACAATGATTCAGCAGCTCAAACAAACAGTTCAAACACAGTAATAGAATTAAAAGGTACAGAAGATCAGTGCAGGCTCTCACCTCGTTGTTGATCGTGGTGCCTAAACCCAAGCTGTTGTTCTTCACTTTAACCTTGATGTGCTCTGTAGCACCCTGTTCACTTTTGCCAAGACCCTAAGAGTAAGTAAGTACATAAGTAAGTTTTATTTATAAAGCACATTTTAAACAATAGTCGCCCAAAGTGCTGTACATACATAAGAATAAAATTGAGACTAAAAATACAGACAATAAATAAAGACTAATTCTAAGAGATGGAATACTGATACTATTAATAACAATAACTGAAATTCAAACTGCAAGTGTGAAAAGATATGTTTTTGGTATGAAACAGTAACTGACGAGGCGCTCCTGATATCTAGGGGTACACTGAAAAAAATGGAATATGTGATCAGTCAGATTTAAGAAGAAAATATTACGTGTAGTTCACTAGTCCTCCAGGGAGCAGTGTAGTCAAGTTCAAGTTCAAGTTCAAGTGGAGATCATTGTCATTTCAACCATATACAAGTACATAGTGAAACGAAACAACGTTTCTCCAGGACCAAGGTGCTACATAAGACGAACACAGAACTACAAGGGACTTCATAATTTATACATAAAGTGCACAAGTGCAAACATGTGCAGACAGCACAAAACAGTACAATGATTACTGGGACAGACAATGGGCATAGTAAGTCCCAGTGCAGCGCCGACCAGTACACAGTTCTGTTTAAAAGTGAACCTAGTGACAATAGTGCAAAGAGTACAAGAGTACAAGTAGCTGAAATAGTGTAAACATAAGCGTAAACATAAGAGTAGCAGCCAGGCCTCGGCACTCGGTTTGATCCCCAGCACCGGTCCCAAGCCCGGACAAAAAAAAAATAATAAAAAAAAATAAATAATTGGGGAGGGTCGCATCAGGAAGGGCATCCGGCGTAAAAACTGTGCCAAATCAAATATACAGACCGCTGTGGTGACCCCTAACACGAGCAGCCGAAAGAAGAAGAAGAACAACAACAACATCATTACTTGTAGTTTACATAAAAATATTAAATTTCTCATCAAAACATGATTTCATTCCTTATACTAAATTTAAACAAGTTTCTAATTACTAGATTGAATTACGTAGAGGAAGCATGATGAATTTTCGTAGTATTAACGTAAAGCAATTACATTAAGAAATCTTGCAGGGATGTTGGCACTGACAGGATAAATAACTATAGTATGAAATTAATGCGAGTAAAGCTCGCAGTAGAATAGTGCAGTGGTAATGTGGCTGCTGCTGCACACCAGTGACCTGAGTTTGATCCTCAGTTCAGGTGAGAGCGCAGAGTTGAATTTAATTCAGCTGTGTGCAAACAAAGTGTGTTAATATAATTCAACCGATGTACGCACTTGAATCAAGTAAATTCAAAGAGCTTTTTTTTTTTTTCAGCGTATGCTTTTCCTCAGCCTTAGCACAGTGACCACAAAGGCATGGTCACCCTTTAGCTTCAACCAAGATGGTGGAACAGCCGGGCGTGACTGATCAGGAGACCTCACAGACCTGAGGAGGAGCTGAGTATTGAGAGAGCAGGTCCATGATGTAAGAGGGGGCTAGCCCATTAACAGCTTTAAAAACAAATAAAGAGACCTTAAGTTAGATCCTGTACTGAAGAAGAGTTTGCACAAATTGAGAAAAAAAAACAACACTATCACCAGTATGATATTAGGATCACATTGGACCACAGAGGTGACAGTTCTGGACAGAGATTCTCTACAGCACAGGTGGCTCAGGGTTTAAGTCGTGACCAAATGATCAGAAAATTTGAGAACTTAAACCCTTAATTGCTATACTGTGTATTTCAACTGCATCCCATTTCAGCTATAAGTTGCTTTGGGACAAAAGGATGAATGATGCAAATGTATAGTCGTAGACTACTGCTGGAAGACATGGCGGTATGATATCAGTGTTTCTATTAACATCATGATAAACTTATCTGAGTTTTGCAGGTATCTTCAGATCTCAATGCTTTTATAATGCTATTTTCACCAGATTTTTTCCCCAAATGTTATATTAAAAAGAATATCTCTACACGTGCGTTTTCTCATAATAAGGTTGCACTGTTTGTATTGTAGGCAGAACTAAATATTGAGCTGCATCATGTCAAGAACCACAAGGGTACATTTTTGTCATATTACCTAATCATACTTCAAACTGTGGAGTTTGATCTACCTAATTAGATCAAACTCCACAGTGCTATGAGAAAAGTCAACAAAAATATAGCACCATATTACCTTTTATTAATTGAGTAAAAACAGTCTGGGAACAAATACTAAACCAGGCACAACTTTGGAAGCAGACAGTTACAACAAATGTTTATGATGTTGACTAAAACATGAATCTCTGGTTAATATGTAAGGCAAAAAAACTTTGGAATATATATATATATATATATATATATATACAGTGGATATAAAAAGTCTACACACCCCTGTTAAAATGCTAGGTTTCTGGTGATGTAAAAAAATGAGACCAAGATAAATCATTTCAGAACTTTTTCCACCTTTAATGTGACCTATAACCTGTACAACTCGTCTGAAAAACAAACTGAAATCTTTTAGGGGGAGTGAGTAAAAATAAAAAAACAAAATAATGTGGTTGCATAAGTGTGCACACCCTCTTATAACTGGGGATGTGGCTGTGTTCAGAATTAAGCAATCACATTCAAACTCATGTTAAATAGGAGTCAGTACACACCTGCCATCATTTAAAGTGCTTCTGATTAACCCCAAATAAAGTTCAGCTGTTCTAGTAGGCTTTTCCTGACATTTTCTTAGTCGCATCTTACAGCAAAAGCCATGGTCCACAGAGAGCTTCCACAGCATCAGAGGAAGCCATCAGAGGAAGCCTTTTCTTACAAAGAAAAACATCCAAGCCTGGCTAAATTTTGCAAAAACACATTTGAAGTCTCCCAAAAGCATGTGGGAAAATGTGTTATGGTCTGATGAAACCAAGGATGAACTTTTTGGCCATAATTCCAAAAAGTATTTTTGGCGCAAAAAGAACACTGCACATCACCAGAAGAACACCATACCCACAGTGAAGCATGGTGGTGGCAGCATCATGCTTTGGGGCTGTTTTTCTTCAGCTGGAACTGGGGCCTTAGTCAAGGTGGAGGAAATTATGAACAGTTCCAAATACCAGTCAATATTGGCACAAAACCTTCAGGCTTCTGCTAGAAAGCAGCGACCCAAAGCATATATCCAAATCAACAAAAGAATGGCTTCACCAGAAGAAGATTAAAGTTTTGGAATGGCCCAGCCAGAGCCCAGACCTGAATCCAATTGAAAATCTGTGGGGTGATCTGAAGAGGGCCGTGCACAGGAGATG
>CM040472.1:6591734-6610768 GCA_022758105.1 Pangasianodon gigas | reverse complement strand
CCTCGCAATCTGACAGATTTGGAGCGTTTTTGCAATGAAGAGTGGGCGAATATTGCCAAGTCAAGATGTGCCATGCTGATAGACTCATACCCAAAAAGACTGAGTGCTGTAATAAAATCAAAAGGTGCTTCAACAAAGTATTAGTTTAAGGGTGTGCACACTTATGCAACCACATTATTTTGGTTTTTTACTTTTACTCGCCCAAGCTAAAAGATTTCAGTTTGTTTTTCAATTGAGTTGTACAGGTTATAGGTCACATTAAAGGTGGGAAAATTTCTGAAATGATTTATCTTGGTCTCATTTTTTTACATCACAGAAGCCTGGCATTTTAACAGGGGTGTGTAGACTTTTTATATCCACTGTACATATATATAAAGTGTTAATTTCCCCTATGTATGGAGACTTTTGGGACACTCTATATAGAAGAAGCATGAATTTGTCGGCCTGTGAAAGTGAAATACGCATACTCAAATACCCTTGGTAGATACTCAGAACACTGACACAACTGTCCGAGCTGCTGTTATAGAAAATTAAACACCAACTTCTGACCAGAATGAAAAATTCAACAGCGCTGTGGTATAAATCCAAATTCAAATTCTATTTGTCACACACACAACCACACACAGTGTAGTGAAATGCTTTTTACGACTGTCCGTGACATAAAACAGAATTTACCTAGAGTTAGAAAATGGGAAAGTATTAAAAGAAAAAGTATAAAAATATAATGTGAGGATTTAATGATGGGTGAAAATCCGATTTCAGATGCACCAGTTAATTACCTTCCCTTTAGACCAGCCCATTCGCTCCAGCATCTTCTGGCCGAACTTGGAGTCATCATTGCTCCACGTGCTGTTCCTCGGGTCCACAGACCACTTCTGCTTTCGACGAGCTAAACAAATCAACATCACAAGAAATCAGCTATCTGTCAGTTTATCACTATGAAGTGATAAACTTACACTGCACTCTGACTGATGGATTGGCTGAGATCAGACTCTTACTGTCCTTGTACTGTATGTGCAATATCTCCCACTATGTCACCTTCTGACTGCATACAATGTTTACAATGTTCACAGTTACTATTATTATTATTATTATTATTATTATTCCTTGCTTAGAGCACATTAACAATCTTGCACGGTATTTTGTTCAATGTTTACAGTTTATTATTATTTTTACTTGCTCAGACTGTACATTAATATTCACAGTACTGTATGTGCAATATCTCCCACTATGTCACTTTTTGACTGCATACAATGTTTGCAATGTTCACAGTTACTATTATTATTATTATTATTATTATTATTATTCCTTGCTTAGAGCACATTAACAATCTTGCACGGTATTTTGTTCAATGTTTACAGTTTATTATTATTTTTACTTGCTCAGACTGTACATTAATATTTACAGTACTGTATGTGCAATATCTCCCACTATGTCACTTTTTGACTGCATACAATGTTTACAGTGGTCACAGTTATTATTATTGCTTAGAGCACATTAACATGGGATTAAAGCAGAATCTGAGAGCGAATAAGCAAAGAGAGCAGCTGCCACCACTGTTAGCATACATGCTAACACATGAGCAGAACGTTAGAAAGAGGGAAACTCATTGATTACAAATAAGGCCACAAATGCCGCTGTACATCATACACCCTTCTCTACAAAGATATTAAAAAGAAAACAATAATATCAACGATATATGTACAATAAAGTATAAACTCACGCTCAGCAAGCATGGACATCTCGGGGTCCTGGAACACATGGGCCGAATCCGAGAGGCTGTCCTTCATGCGCCTGATTAAAAGAACAAGACTTTTTGTATTTCTATATATTTCTTTCTGTATTCCGTAATTTTCTATACGGAATATTTCATTTCTGCAATTACATAAACAATTTAGGATATAATTTTTTTAATGTGTCGTATACAACATATTCCTTGTTTCTATATAATTTAGACAGGCTTATTAGACGTTTTAATTTATTGCCAGCTTTTCAACACTAGATGGCGGAAATGAATTACTTTACTTAATGTCTTGTGTAGATTTCCAACTATTTCATGGTCGTATTCCACAGACTCTCTCAGGACAGTACAGTTTATGGCTTCAACATTATTTAAATGTGTACATTATATTTTGTCTATTAACTGGAGCTCTAGAGATTTTATTCCTGAACTTTCCATTGGCAGAACTCTTTAGCTCCAAGTCGATATAGAGGCCTATGTGTTTTTGAGTTACTGAGGTTTGGATTAAACTATATATACAAAATAATAAATATAATAATAAATATAATAACTTGATGGTTGTAATAATTTCCTCCACTGTAATTAAATTTAAAAAGTCACAGACCCCCTGCCTATATTTCACAGACCCGTGTTTTTTAACCATGCATGCATTTGGTATGTATATGACATATTTTGTAATATTTTAGGTATTGTGTCAACACTGTTATAGTCAAGTGGTGGATTTATGCTTGTACTAAGATCTCAGTGTATCATTCAGTATGTACACTATATGGCCAAACGTCTGTGGACACCTAACAATCACACCCGTATTGTGGTTCTTCCCCAAACTGTTGCCACAAAGTTGAAAACACAATTGTCTAGAATGTCTTCGTATGCTGTAGCATTACAATTTCCCTTCATTGGAACTAAGGGGCCCAAATCCAGCATAACAGTGCCCTAGTGAGGACATGAAGACATGGTTGATGTGGAAGAACTCGAGTGTCCTGCACAGAGCCCTGATCTCAATTCCACTGAACACCTTCAGAATGAACTGGAACGCTGACTGCATCCCAGGCCTCCTCATACAACATCAGTGCCTGACCTCACTAATGCTCTTGTAGCTGAATGAGCACAAATCCCCACAGCCACCCTCCCATAATCTAGTGGAAAGCCTTCCCAGAAGAGTGGAGCTTATTATAACAGCAAAGGAGGATTAAATCTGAATTGGGATGTTCAATAAGTACATATGGTTGTGATGGTCAGGTGTCCAAAAACATTTGGTCATATAGTGTATATCAAATCTTATATAGCAAAGACATGAACTTTTTCAGCTTGAACTACTGTCCTTGAGAGATAATGTAACTTCCTATGAATCATGAGTTACATTAACTGAGGAATTTTCCTTTATTTTACAAGGGGGGAATAACAGAGTTTATGTTGAATTAAATGACACAGTAAAACTGACATATACGATTTTTGGGCAGTTTTAATACGTTTGGACACATTTTAATACCTTACATGTTATGATTTTGAAAGACAATAAAGAATCGGAGGGTAATTTCCTTATTCTGCTGTTTATATCTGATTTTAAACATCTAAAATAATTTTTTATCATTTAATTTGGTATGTGTAGAGGGCCAGACACAATAAGAACAGAATTTATGAATCCCGTTGGAGACTGCAATGTGTATTTCACAAAAACACAAACATACTGAATTTTAATGTTATTCTTCGCTTCTGTCTTAAGATGTGTACTTGTGTATAATTCACTAATCGTTCTTTGTTCGTGTATCCCTTCCTTTAAAATAGGCAAATTTTATGGTTCTAGTTATGTTAGTTGTCCTGACAGAAAGATAGCTATAACATAGTAGTACTTTTTGATACAGGACTTTTTTTCTCTTCGCTGTAATTAAAGCCAGAAAGGATGGCGTGCCAAGTTTTGTATCTATATCTGGTACTAAAAATATATTTTAGCTGTAACCTTGAGTCCTACACCCATTATAGTAGGGTTGAGAGAGAAATGTGTAATGATAAGATTTATTTGCCTTGTGTCGAGAAAATCTTAAATAATCAGTAAAGAGCAAAAGGTTTATTTAAGACCAGTCAAATTTAAAATAGAATTGCTGAGCGCTGCAAAAAACAGTCACAAACTAACATGTGTATTCAAATGTTATACAAATGATGATAGAAGTTGAGTATGTAGTAATGTTCCTTTTATATGGATACATTTTCATCAAACAAGCATTATACTATCTTCATACCTTAAACCATTACATATGAAAATTAGGTTTTTTTCTGTATTTAATTTGATTTCCCCCCCATCCCAGCAAAAACACTTGGTCACCTGAAGGTTAAAAAGTTAATCTGCTGTCAGCTGTGACACAATGTGTGTGTGTGTGTGTGCTGAGAAAGAGGAACAAGAAAGAAAAAATGGATTTTTGATGGCTCACTGCAACCTACTGTCACACCCACTCTCCACTGACTCTGAAGAATATGACTAAAAGTTCACCAGAAGGTCACCATCAGCAGTCAGCATTTGGAGCAATTCCGGTAAACTGATTCTGTGTGCTGTCTTTGCAAATGTTAAGGAGAGGTTTTGCAATCAGATATTTTAGCATGCCTCTTAAATGTCTAAAGCAAGCGTTCTATGGATTATGTACGACCTAAACATCTTGACTATACTTAATAGGAAAATGACCACATGCTGAGATTAAGCTTGTGTACTGAACATAAAGTCATCTAAAAGAACATCTTTATATGACGGTGGAGGATGGTTACATAGGGTTCCCATAGCAACAGGACACCACGTAAAAAATCAGCTGCACCACAGAGTGTTTTGGCATTTCCCACACAGACTAATCATGGGACTGAGCCAGTTAGCTCACTGCATGCCCAGCTTCTGTGTAATAGGCCTACTGTAGTCTCTACCTCTCCTACTGGCTGAACAGAGGGTGTGTGCATCTTGCGTAACACTTCATACTAAACCAGGAAGCACTTGGGAAATATAATAGCTTGGTATTTTAGGTTTAATTCCAGTCATCCATCCATTACTCCTGTCCTTGTCCCAAGGAGGAGACTTTTCTGACTTTACAAAGCAGGTCTATGAAAATCAGCATGGCTACTAGAAGGGTAGTTATTTCAATCATGATTTGGCATAACAAAAGTAAAAAAAAAAAAACATGCACAGAAAGTCATCTAAAGAAACGTAAGTGCCTGACGTGAGTGTTTATCCCTTTCACATATGTTGATTGATCAAACTGGTTTTACACTGTTACAGAATTGAATAGAGTATATGAAACATGCTTTCTGGCGTGATTTAAATGCCTCTTAAAATAGACACATTAGTTTCCAATGACTGAGCTCTGAATTCACTCTGAGGTCAAGGAGAGAGCAATCTTCCACACATAATACTTGTATTAAAAAAAAAGATAATTAAAAAGCTTACAAATGAAAAGAATGAAACTTCATGTTCAAAATATAATGCTGTAAAACATGCTTATTACAGAACATATGTAACACTGTGTAACAGAAGAGGGAAAAAAACCAGAAAAAAGTTGCATTTTTTTTTATTTTTCATCTTTTTTGCATTTCTGCCTGTTTACACATCTAACTAGAGTGTTTCTATTCAAATAATATGCACCATGGACAATATTTTGTTGAGGAATTTTTAATGTAAAAAAGCTGTTAATAACTATAGCACTTGAAATGTCCTTACGACATCTGATCATGTCTCCCAAAAATGAGAACTTTTAAATACTGTTAAATATTTCAATACGGTTAAAGCTTATTGTTATATAGAACAGATACATAATTAATATTACAATATGACAGCAATAAGATAATATTATTACTGTTAATATATTTTAATGTGCACTTTTTCTTGGGAAAAAAAAATCATGTTCAGTGTTTTGAACATGGCTAAATTAGTCCCCATCACAGTGCCGCCATCACATAACACTCGACACAAACAAGACTATTTGCCTTTATTTATCACAGTCATGTGTTGCACTGCACTTGGACGAGATTATTTAAGACTATTTGCCTGCCTTATCTTGCTCACATTACACATGCTGCAGACGTTCTCTGGGTGCTGTGCCAAGTGGCCTGACTGTTTGGCGTGCAGGGAATAACTACTGTGTTCTCACTTTTCCAGTAACTCAGAAAACAGAAGTCATCAGTTGCAACTCAACACAAATGATGTTGCTGTTTGAAACATTCTGTACTTTATTGGGACCAGCAATGTCTTGTACATAAAACATGCAGCCTGCTGTGTAAGACAATACGAGAGACTTTTCTCAGGTGGCAGGTTTGTAGCACACTTATGAACCACAACAGGAGTGTAATCTGGGAGCCTGTGTTAATCCTGGATATCATGATTGGGAAAAAGGGTTTAAGTCTATATACTGTAGATAAGAATATTATGTAACCTAGCAGTCATTTGAATAGACGCAGTGCAAATGAAAGCACAATCACACAATTAGTCCTTGATCTTGGCAACAATAACATTACACCTATATAGACATATCCTGTTTGAGCCTAAAAAGAGCATATACTGCTTTCGCCTGCCTAAACCTTATGTAACTGTTAGCTTTTTTATTTCATTAACAGATTTATGCAAAACATGTCCAACATCTTTATGCACTATTCTGAAAGTTAATGCATGAATTCAGGCTCAAAATGAAATTTTATCAAGTTTATTAGTATGCTTCTTAAAATAACACCTACTATTAAACTAAATTAGATAATTTAGTTTAAAGAAGAGAATTTTGACAACAGATTTAAAAAAAAAAAAAGGGCAAACAGACATTGAGTCATAAAATGTCTTTATTATTGCTGTTGTTGCAATCAGTGTATGGTTTGTGAACGTTAACACCAAAGCTCTAGCACCCGTTTCTCATTAGTTGTATTGAGATTTCGAATTGAAGCTTTATTGTTCTTGAAATATCTCTTGAAAAATAATCTAGCAGCAGCTCAGGAGACTGTCACTCATCAAGAAATTCAAAGCAGTTGCTGAAATTTGCAAATATGACGAGTCAAGACATGACCAACTCATTCCAGCATAATTGAGGAAAAAGGATTTGATCACAGACATTTTATGATCACAAAAATGTGTTGCTAAGTAAAGAGGCTGCCCTAACATTTTAAGTACAAAAAGGTATGATTGACATGGCAAGCTCATATGGAAAACATAAAAGATAAGTGTTTATATGGAAAACAGTGTCCATATCATTAAAAAAAAATACAAACACATTAAGTAGCTATTGGTGCAAGAGATCAAAAAAAAAAAAAAATGAAGCTCTTTTGCTTGTAAGGAAAGAAAAGCTAAATAAATAGATAAATAGTGCACAAGAGGTGGAGGAAAGGGGAAAAAAAAAGAAAATTCTAGTATTACTTATGCTGGCCCCCGCTTCCATTTTACATACATACACACACACATACATGCATGCATGAGCATGCACACATGCATACAATCACACACACACAAAGAGCATTCTAACGGTAGCTCAGTGGTTAAGGCTTGGGACTACTGATGGTAAGAGTGTGCGTTCTAAGCCCAGCACTGCCAATCTGCCCCTGCTGGGCCCTTGAGCAAGGCCCTTAACCCTCAACTGCTCAGTTGTATAAAACGAAATAAGTGTAATGTCCTTTCATTTCTGTATGTCGCTCTAGATAAGGGCGTCTGCCAAATGCAAATGCAGTACATGTAAATTCTTAGGCATGTAGCCATAACTTTTACACGTACAGTGAACAGGCTAGACATAGCGATTTTATTGTGATGGGAAACCTATGGAAAATTAATTAAACAATATACAGTTATTAACTTATTTGTATTTTTTTTAAGTAAGTAACTTCTTTTGGTGGTAATCTGTTCGGTTATCAGATAGTTAAGCTAACATTTTCTAGTATTCATCATTGCTAACACTTGTTTGCTTTTCATTTCACGAAGCAGATTAACATGTTGATATTACAACAAGTTGATATTACTGATGTAGTCCATGAATCCATTACTTATCAGAAAGGGCAGTGTTATTAATATGATAATGTTTCCATTAAAAAGTTTAAAGCACCCTCTATTTGCTAATAATGTTATCTAATAAAATACACTTAGCTAGATTTTGCCTAGCTAGCGATTTTGGTGTTGTTCGTTATAAAAATTTGCGACATCTGACAATGTCTTGTGTTGATTTATCCATTTGTATTTTTTACTGCATGGTTAACGATTAGCTTGCAGGACATTATTTGTTCGGTTGGTCATAAGTTAAAGTTTCCTGCTTTCTTATTTAACTCATAGTAGACATTTCTCAGTTAAAAGTAGCCTAACACACTGTTGTCTTCAGACCCACCAAACTGTTGTTAATGATTGGTAACATTCCTGACAGCAGATTTTAGTCTTTAAATCGAGCTAAATCGTTTAAGCAGTGCAGCCAGATAACTTTTTGCTCTATAACTGGGGTAACCTTGGGTAGCAATTTACACTCCAAGCCAGCCCTTAGCCCCACCACTGAACATCCGCCATTGGCTTTAATATTTCCTTTACTAATTAAAGGAAATCGAGCTTCTTAGCTTCCATGATATTAGAGCCCAAAGCTAACCAATGTCTGATTCTAATTTTTTTCATTTTTACTATTACATCACTTCAAAATAATAAAATGTAAATCAAAAGATCTTTGGGGGGAAGTACATGTTCTGGGCACTCAAGAATTGACAGTGACCATTAATATGAGCGATATATCTCTTATGTACATCTCTGTATATGTTTTCCTCCATATAATCCAGGCACAGAAGAGACAGAGAGCAAGTAATTATTTACAGACCAGGGATCTCTGTTCTCCATGGCTGTCAGTCTTTAGAATATGTATGTACAGGCTCTTATTTCTTAGACTTGATTCAGTTGGCTTGGGCAAATTGGGACTCTGAACCAATGAAGTTGAGCATCGTCTGAACCAACTCCGGCAGGTCGTAGTCATGCTTCCAGCTCCAGTCATTGCGCGCATTAGAGTCATCAAAGTTCATGGGCCAACTGTCAGCTATACGAGGAAATCACACATCAAGAACATTAATAGATCTTAATCCCTCAGATGACAAAGAACTTAATAATGGTAAGAACTCCATTCAGGCTTCACACTTGAATGAAATACTGTATAAAGTAGGGGTGTGTTGGCCAGCTTGACTCTTACCTATTGCCTGCCGTACAGGGTCAATTTTGTATGTGACTTGCAGGTCAGGCAGCTGTTTCTGGACCTCCTGCACCAGTTCATCAGGAGTGAAGCTCATGGCGTTGATGTTGTAAGTGCGCATGGACAGCGTCTCAGCTGGGGCTTCCATGATCTCGAGCGTAGCCCGCAAACAGTCGTCAATGTACATCATAGGAAGTCGCGTGTCTGGCTTCAAGTTGCACTCAAACTTGCCAGTTTTGACAGCATCATGGAATATCTGCACAGCGTAATCTGAAGAACAAAGACAGACTAAGACTTAGGATGATTTAAAATTTTATGCCTCCATATATTCTCTGCCACTTGCACAATGGAATTCCCATCGTTGATAATGGTACTCAGCAAATATGAGGATGCACATGTAGTGTGAAGTATAGGCTAAATGCTTAGACTGATATTTTATCAACACAGCTAAAAATACTTGCAGGGAATAGCAGTGTGAGACACACATCACATGAGCCATAAGCATGAGCCTAAAGCACACATATAGCACAGAATTAACTGGGGGTGTAAACTTCAGAACTCCATGTGATATGATTTCAATTCTGATTCATGAGGCAACAATTCAAATATTTAATGATACCACTGAATCTGCTATGATACAATACAATACGATTCAATCTAGTGGCCTCCAGTGAACAATGAATTTGTTCAGAGTAGGCCTAACGTTAATTCGTTTAGGACCTTGTAAATTAGCCTAATAAAGTATTTACACATCATTTTAAAAATATGAATTCTTTTTTACACAATAGTTGTTTGTCTTTTTTGATAATGATTGATTTATTATTGTTGCATTGATTAATTTCAATTGTTGCCTTTTAAACGGGCGCATCAATCCAAATCATCAGATCGTTACACTTCTAGTTGCGACTGAGGATACAGTACCTGTCGTACCACCACCAGGCTGGGAATCTGCAGAGATGATACCAGGGTACCGGAGACAGCGGAAGTCAAGACCATACCGGTGATGGTAGTACTATGGATGAAAGAACGAATGGTTGAGAAGAAATTAAGGTTGACTGTAACCAATATTCTGAGCGATGGCGACCAGGTGAATATAGACCACATGCACCTTACCTCGCCCATTAGCTCAGCATGGACCTTGGAGACACCATAAATGGTACGAGGTCGTTGCACACAAAGATCAGGAGTCGGGTTACGGGGAGAAGTTGGGCCGAAGGCACCAATCGTGCTGGGAACAAACAGTCGAAGCCCATGCTCTGCAGCAATGTCCAGGATGTTGTGAAGACCTGAGAACACAGACAATGGTTAACTGCACATGCCACTTAGCAAGACACATTAACACTGATTAGACTGAATGATATAAATGATTAAGTGAAGTTCCTTTCATGCAGTCATACCAGTTATGTTGACAGCCCGGGCCAGGGCCACGTTAGCTTCCCCAACAGCACTGAGAAGAGCACTGTAATGCACCAACCAGGTGATCCGGTTGTTGACAACAATCTCTCGCAAGTTCTTATAGTCCAAAATGTCAGAGTAGATAAAGGGGCCTGTATAGAGGTCAAAAAATATACCACTTCCATAATCAGAACTCATGTCTTCTTGTTTTATGCTGAGCAATCACACAACTTTTAATAATACAGAAGCCAGTGTAGCAAATTATCCAAATTGCCTTTCTGACCATACACACAACTCTCAGAAGAACAGAGGCACGAGTTAGAATGGTAGGCCTTATGCAGTATTTAAATACAGCTATAAACATACATACCTGTAGTACAGGTGTATAATTGTTATTAAAATATATTTTCAGTATTTTCAAAGATATGGACAGTCTTACTAACAAGAACTGCTACAAAGGCTGCTTTGTTTATACTGGTAACTGTAGAAAGGCGGTGAAAGACCTGCTCTCTGAGCTTTGAGAAACTAGGATACTACGGTTACATGAGAGAAAGAAACCAACGACAACACTCACCACTGTGAAAGACATGGGTGGGCGGTTTCCTGATATCTGAAAGGATCACATTGTTCTTTCCATACCTCTTCCTGTTAATCAAAATCAAACTTCAGGTTAACTTTTCCAGAGAACCCAAAACTGAGAAAAATGTTATGTATTGATCACGAGAATTATACACCTGTTACTGACAAAGCCAGCATGCATATCCATCCTTACCTCAACAATTTGGCAAGCCCAACACCTAGTTGCCCAAGGCCACCTGCAAGGAAATGAAAAAGCAGAACAATCAAATAACATTGAAAGTTGTAAAGGGCACCAGTTGTGCAATTCCTGAAGAGAAACTGATTTCCAAACAACGCGTTTGATCATGAGCCTTGAAATCAGGCAATGGCAAATATTGTGGATGTTAATCATACCTGTGATAAGGACCTTTGGATGATCTGTTTCAGAAAAGGACACAGAGTGAAAGCTGGCATCTGATGCATTGCTCACTTGTCGGGGGGAGAAGCTGACACGGCGCACAGCCACTGCTGAAACCTGGCAGCCACATCCAGGGGCCAGAAGGGCTTTCTTAGCCACCTTAGTCAAGGCACGGACCACTGGCATCTTCAGTTACCTATGAATAAAAGTTTGTTAAAAAATAATTAAAGTCCTGCTAGAAGATTTCAGTTGTTTGTCCAGCTGCCAAAGCACAAGGTGCTAGACCATCTTTACCAGCTGGTTATTTTTCTAGCTTCCTTATAACTTGAATAAACTTGACAATAAATGTTTGAGATTTTCTTTAAAATAGCTTGACTATAATGCCAAGCTATTTTTTAGTAGTGGTTTCCTTTCTACCAGGAATTATAAGTTGACACAGTTACAAAACCAGCTCAGCCTGAGTTTTGGCAGCTGGTATCTGGTCAGACCAAGCTGAATTTTTCAGCAGGTTGTATAAACAAAATTAATAAACTGCAGATATAACGTCAAACAGAGAGAACTCGATATGACAGATATCCTATGGTGAAACCTTATCTCTAGCAGTTTGGCAGTTGAGGGCTGAGTGGTGGGCTGGCTGAGTATTTATACTGCCCTGCCTTCGCGAGTGACCAATCAGCACTCAAGAAGGACGTGCGTGTGAGGCAATGCACATGACGCCAAGTGTTCGACTCTTGTCACGTGTGATGTGGCAATGACTTAAATATTTGCTTAGCGACAGATGCTACAGAAACCTTATAACCCCAACACATAAGTATAACCTATTATTCTTTCATTTAAAAAAAAAAAAATTACGAGTTTGTGTTGCATTGTGTTTTCTGTCTCATTGACCTCAGTAATTACAGTCTTTAGGAGCAATTTAGGAGCCTGTTACAAAAAAAAAAAAGTGATCACCAATACTCAAACCCTAGAATGAAAACCACCATGCATCTAAATAGAGAAAATAGAAGCATGCATGTGGAAACTAATTCTGCATGATTATGGAAATTATATACATTAATTTACAACACCTGCAGAGACAAATTACATTTTGGCAGAGGGCTATGACATAAATAATGCAAATAGCCATAAATAATCATGTTATAATCATGTTACATGATTATAACTACTGCATTTTTAAGTCCATTTACAACACAACAGGGTGTCATCTTCATCCTCATTCCAGTCACTCTAGGTTACACCCATACACTATTTAATTCTACAGCAATCAATACTCAATGAGCTGTTTTTGTTTATTGCTTCTGTTCCTGAAAGCACAGGCACAGAGAGAGAGAGACAGAGAGAGAGAGAGACAGACAGACAGAGAGCGAGACAGAGAGAAAGGCAGAGAGAGAGAAAGAGCAAGACAGAGAGAAAGGCAGAGAGAGAGAGACGGAGAGAGAGAGACAGAGAGAAAGGCAGAGAGAGAGAAAGAGAGAGAGAGAGACAGAGAGACGGAGAGAGACAGACAGAGAGAAAGGCAGAGAGAGAGACAGAGTGTAGCAATCAGGCATGCATGTCAAAATAGGACACAGCCACAGACACACACATGCACACACTATATATATATATATATATATATATATATATACGTCTGTATAGTTTTGAGCGCAGACTGAAGTGTCAGTGAGCTGTGGTCTGGTGCATATCCCAGTCCAGCAGCTCTGCAGTGTGTGCTGTCTTGTATAAGGAGGAAAGGACGACTCTCAGCTCAGCAAGAGCATTAAAACACACGACTGCGGCACGCGCGCTAAGCTAACGCTTACAGTGTCGCTAATACAGCAAATATTAGCAGTAAAAAATAACCAGTAAAGAGTAAGCTGAAATAAGACAGGCAGGCAAATCAAGAAACAGAAATCATGTTAATAATATATCACATCTGCACGCATTTCAAGCAATTCAGCCCAGCCAGAATCGGAAGCAATTCATTCATATGTAGTATTTCCTGATTTATGATCTATAAGCCTATAGTTATATAAGTATAGTTTTAAAAAAAAAAAAGCTGATTTCTACAAATAGTATTTTGCTTACCAATAAGCTAGTTTGAATGATAATGTGTGTCTGGATTGCTGGCAGTGTAAGATGCTTCCCCACGCTGCTCTTTAACAGGGCTTCACGGTTGCATCAGCTCCTGAGAGGAGGTTATATATATGTCTGTGTATCAGCCGCCAGCTGGCTTGACGAGAAGCCGGTCTCCGCTCTGATTGGTCGCACAGCGAAGGCGCGGTCTTCCCTCCTGACCACACCCACTTGACGTCACTGAAATGTGTGCGCGCGTGCCTGCTGCGGGGCCCAGCGAGCAACGTGGTGCCACATGTTCTTACACAATTGTTCATTTTAGTGAGTTTCACATTCACAGAATGAAATGGTCTGACTCCAAACCAGTTTTTTTTTTCACTTTAAAAATGATTTCAAGCATTATTGTAAAGCTTTACACAAATGTAAAGGTAAAAAGGCGATTAGAGCTTATAACATTGTAAGCAAATATGATATTATTACATAAAGTGACACTCCTTTCCTCTTTATTTTATGTTCCTCTTTGTTTTATTTGTTTTATTGTATTGTATTCTGGCACCTGTTACTATGTCTTTTTTTTCTTACATTTGAATGAATATTTTTCATTGTATTTTTCTTGTATATGGCATTAATAAAAAATAAATAAATAAAACATGGTGCCTCATGTTGACTCAGCATTCTGCCATTAAATACATGACTATGAATCTGCTTCCTTAAGAGGAGGGAAGGAAAGAAAATTCAACAAAGACAGTTAAAACCCAGAAGAACTAACTGCTTCTTAAATCTAACATGCTTCATCTTATGTGTGGCTATTAGTGGTGGATTGTTTTCTACCTGTAAACTGTTAACCATAGTTGTATGTAATGAAATGTATAACCCCCCCCCCCCCCCCCCCCCCCCCCCCCCCCCCCCCCCCCCAAAAAAAAATGGAAAAGGAAAAAAGTGAAGGCAGTGGAGGTTTAATCTACGAAACGGAAATTCTGCAGTAAAAATGTGACATTTCTGTATCCTCCCTATTCTTAACTCATCAAAGTGATAAGAATATAAATATTATGTAGTTAAATCATGACTAGGAGTGATTAGTAGTGGTTAAAAATTCACCTTCAGAGACCTGTGTACGCTATGAATCTGAAGAAGCATGAGAAGAATCAGAGAGTCAGGCCTAAGAATAAAAGCGAAAGAAAATGAAGAAAGTAGCCTATTTTAGTACACCTGCTATACGGACATCAGTTGAGACAACACAAAAGGCTGTATTCTGTGTTCTGCTTCGTTCACCTGATATAATCTAACAGTGTGTGGTCAGAAGCTTTTATCCGAGCTAACCTCACTGAAACTGGACTGTTGAAGATTGGAAAAAGACCATGCGATGTTTTTTCCAATCTTCAACTGTCCAGTTTAGGCGAACCTGTGCCCTCAGATCCCTGTTCTTGGCTGACGGAAGTGAAACCTAGTGTGGTCTTCTGCTACTGTAGTCCATCTGCCTCAAGGTTTGATGTCATCTCATTCTGAGATGCTTTTCTGCACACTATGGTTGTAAAGGGTGGTTATTTGAGTTACTGTAGCCTTCCTGTCAGCTCAAACCAGTCATGGCTGTTCTCCTTTGATCGTGTTTCTGCCCACAGAACTGCCACCCACAGAACTTTCCCCCCACACTATTCTATGTAAACTCTGTAGACTGTTGTGCATGAAAATCTCAAAGTCACTGAGATCACCTTTTTCCACATTCTGATGTTTGATGTGCTGATGTGCCATATGATCGGCTGATTGGATAATTGCATCAATGAGCAGGCGTGCAGATGTTCCTAATAAAGTGGCCAGAGAGTGTATATGATCTACACTAAGCGAACGTCTAAAAGAGGTCACTGGTCGCTGATTAAAACACTATAATACTTATATTAATCAAAGGATTTTGTATATTAATGGCTTCTTAATGTACAGTATACTATATGGTTACAAATCTGAAAATTATGAAACAGGCTTATTTAGGGAAGAAACAAATTTTAAAGAGTTAAAGTGATAAAAACTCTTCGAATGTCAACAGAATTGGAAAAATAAACCAACAAAAGTCCTGTAAATGACTCTCCATAAAACAAACTGGTTAATGACTCACTCCACCACATTTCCAGGCACACAGGAGGCATGATCTGAGGGCTTACTATTGATTACTGCTTGAAGTCAAAAACTTAGTGGTAGCTTTTTGAACCTGCTCATATTAAACAGGCTACGTGACAGCTCAAGTTCTAAAAAAATCAGTCTCTAGTACATGGAGGAGTAGTCAGAACTGCCAAAGTGAATGAGTGCCTTTGACACGGTGGAGACTGCCTCAAGAACGATGAGATACGTGAGCACACATACACCTCAAATGGTTCCTCGCACTGCTCGCTCCCCTCCCCCAGGGAAAAACTGACTGCTTCTCCTAAACTGAGCACTTCTTCCTCCTTCTTCTAGGAGGAAGCGCAAGCTGAAACTTACACATCGATATCTTAAAGTGGTTCATTTAAAGGAAAGGGTACAATCAACAATATCATATATAAAAATAATGAAGTCAACTTTAAATAAAAAGAGTCAACTTTAAAAATAATCAAGTCAACTTTAAATAAAAAGAGTCAACTATAAAAATAATCAAGTCAACTTAAAATAAAAAGAGTCAACTTTATATAAAAAGAGTCAACTTTAAATAAAGAGTCAACTGTATATAAAGAGTCACCTTTGAATAAAAAGAGTCAACTTTAAATAAAAAGAGGGGTCATTTCAGCATTTGAGGACAATCTCTGTCCCTTTGACATTTTAACGAATAAAACATACATACTTTACAAATACATAAAGCCAGCTGCATGACCAATTTCTGCATATTCTTTGTCAATAAAAACACTCAATATTTGATATTATATTTTCTTTTTATTTATTAAAAATCCTTTCAAAAGTTGCAAACACAGTAAAATGGCATGTCCCTGAGCTTTTCTGTTAAAATGAACTAATATTTAAAAAATGAAAACACTGTTAAAAAATGTAAGTTTTAATGCATAAAGAGTACAAAAAATATCATTTTAAACTTGTCCTCAACTTCCTGTCAACCCTGTTATAATGGAGAAAAACTGCAGGAAGTGGTAATCTGTTGACTTAAGTCACAGTTAAGTTAAGGCAGTGACTTCATTTCATTTCATAGGAGCATAGCATGCAAAGAATGGTAAATTAGCTCTTTGTCTGTCACTTTTTTAAACATGTTTTTGTACATTTGACACATGGGGACAAACAGAACTCTTCAACCCTACTGAATGTAAATCCTGCAGAAAACAAAAATATATTTGTAAAATTAAAAATACATGAAAATGTTATTAAAATCTTTGTTAAGTACATGGGCTGCCTGACCATGTGCTTCACCACATTGCAGATTTAACATGCTAATCGTCAACCCTGTTATCATCAGCCCTGTTAGTGCTCTTTTGTAACAGGGTTGACACTATTGCATTGTAGCCATGGCTGGCACACCGAAAAAAGCCTAAGTTTATTCACAGTAAATTAAGAAAATGAATTCACAATTGCATTCTATTTAAATAGTTAAAGAATATTTGCATTTAATTTCATCTAATTTCAATATTTAATTCATTTAATTTCAACATTTGCATTTAATTTCAGGGTGTATAGATTTCAATGGTATGGCTCCAGGCACAGCAGCAGAGAGGTAGGAGACAATACAGGGCAAGGAGAGATAGTGATAGTGATAGTGAAGTGACTTGTGGCCAAGTATGGTGACCCATACTCGGAATTTGTGCTCTGCATTTAACCCATCCAAGTGCACACACACAGTAGTGAACACACACACACACCGTGAACACACACCCGGAGAGATGATGACCCTGTGAGAAGGCAGCAGGATTTGGAGAAAGAGAGAAAGAAATGGAGGCAGGACAGGCTGAAAGGGAAAAAGAAGTACATTTTTGAACTGAGTGAGAGACAGCAGAGACTAAAAAGCAGAAGATGGAGAGCTACCCAGCAGAAGTGTCTTATGTTTACACAATTGCAATTGCAATTACAGCAGCCACAGCTACTTCAGCTGCAACAGAGAGACCCCATTTAACGCAAGTTCAGGCAGGGCCTTCAAGCTCAGAATCTGAGCAGTACTTTGAGGAGATTTCTTAAACAAATGCACATAGTGCAACAATGAACTGTCTATGTCATTCTCATTTTTTTTCTGTTGGTCAGAACCTTTTAAACTGAGATCCATTTCTAAATATTTTAAAACACTACAATATCATATCAGAATAAACTAAAAGGAAAATTAAAAGACTGATTTATTTCTGTAAAGCTGCTTTGTGACAATGTCCATTGTTAAAAGCGCTGTACAAATAAAATTGAATTGAATTGAATTAATGTTAATATAATGCCAGTGGTATTGTAGCGAGTTGTCTAAATTCAGAATAGTTATGTTCATGCTTACACACTGTATTTAATAATGGATTGTACCTTTGCATTATAAGGTCATTAAAGGTCATAGTGCTGATAATATGGACATGATCGTGTGTTTTTCTCCTCACAGGGAGCTGTACGGAAATGATCAACTCCCTGTGTATCACCTGATTTCTACAACTGGATTTCCATCCTGATTAGAAGGTGTGAGAACTTCAGGAATCACATCTCTTTTCAGGAACACCACTGAGCAGACCTAAGGGGACAGTGACACTGACATGGATGGAGTAGAAGGGTGTAAAGTGTGCAGAGCTACATATTGATAGCAGCCAGTAATTGTATACCACATTACTGAAATCTTGAGAAATTACATTTTAGAAAGTGTTTGCAATTGTGTGTGTGCGTAACTGCGTAATAACCTAATAATGATGTCTGTATAAAAATATCTGTGCTTCATACTGTATATTCATGAAAAAAAGTCTTTATACAAAGTCTTGACACTCATAGTAACATCACATATCTTTCTTTTTCCCCTAATGTAGATTGTCATGAAGAGGACGGACCCCTGACCCTTTGCATTCCTTACACCACCAATAAACTACACATTTTAAGATGTATTTTATTAATCAGTAATTAAATTGTTGAATGCAATATGCAATTGTGTATTTATTACAAGCTGATTTATATTTAAATAAAACAATCAGAAAGTATGTAAACAATAGCTGAACATTATTGCACGCTGTAGGAGGGTACAGGTTTATACAGTATGGGATTATACGTTATTGCACGCTGTAGGAGGGTACAGGTTTATACAGTATGGGATTATACGTTATTGCACGCTGTAGGAGGGTACAGGTTTATACAGTATGGGATTATACGTTATTGCATGCTGTAGGAGGGTACAGGCTTATACAGTATGGGATTATATGTTATTGCACGCTGTAGGAGGGTACAGGTTTACACAGTATGGGATTATACGTTATTGCACGCTGTAGGAGGGTACAGGTTTACACAGTATGGGATTATACGTTATTGCACGCTGTAGGAGGGCACAGGCTTATACAGTATGGGATTATACGTTATTGCACGCTGTAGGAGGGTACAGGCTTATACAGTATGGGATTATACGTTATTGCACGCTGTAGGAGGGCACAGGCTTATACAGTATGGGATTATACGTTATTGCACGCTGTAGGAGGGTACAGGCTTATACAGTATGGGATTATACGTTATTGCACGCTGTAGGAGGGTACAGGTTTACACAGTATGGGATTATACGTTATTGCACGCTGTAGGAGGGCACAGG
>CM040472.1:6566365-6587055 GCA_022758105.1 Pangasianodon gigas | reverse complement strand
CGGGGTCATTTTTATAAATTCAACTATTATTTTCTCTTGTGGACTATATGTAAACATCTTTTATGTGAAATATCTTATTCAGGTCAGCACTAAATAAACAATAACATGCATTTTGTATGATCCCTCTTATTTTGGTAAAATAATAAACATTTTGCAGATTCTGAAAGGGGTATGTAAACTTTTGAGCTCAACTGTATCTGCTGAAGCCACTGGTTAAACCTTTATAGTTTATCATGTTTTACATATCTTCAGGGTTATTTGTACAAGTAAGACATAAAAAAAGAGACTACTGCACGTTCAAGATCTTCATCTAATAATTTAGAGTAGAGGTAAAGTCAATGTAGAGAACTGAAGCTCAGCTATAGTGTTTAAACTATGGAGCAGATTTGGTGTCAGCGAAAAGCAATCCCACGTGAAAAAAAACATGAAATACAGTGAAGTTTTGCTTTTCAGTGTGAAACGTTAACTAATGAAATGTTAACTAATGAAATGTTAACTAATGAAAAGAAACACAGTTTTAATTATAGGATTATTGTTTTACACATTGTTGTCACAAGTGTGATTGATTTTTCTGTCTTAAAAGGAACTGCACAGTGAAACACAATGCAGCGACGTACACTGCTTTTATCAGTGGATCACATTCATTTAACACAACTTCAGCATTTAATTCTTACAAACCAATACCCTGCTGATTTGTTCCTCATTACTGAGATCAAGCAATGTAAAAGCGATGCAGTTAAGGTTATGCTTCTCAGTGTGGTACGTGTTTTGCATGTCACTAATGAAAATTAATACAGTTTGTGTATTGTGTTTTATGGTTCTTCACTGGCATGGTTGCTTCTTGCTCTGAAACAGAATCTTTTCCATATTAAATTGCACTAAATAAATCTGTCAGACAGCCTAATACACTGCTGCCCCCTAATGGTTCTACAAGAGAACACTGTACATCATATACACTCACTGAGCACTTTATTAGGAATAGAAACACTATACTAATACTGGGTAGGGTCTCTCAAAACAGTCTCAATTCTTCATGGTATGGATTCCACAAAATGTTGGAAACATTCCTTTAAGATTCTGGTCCATGTTGAAATGATTGCATCACGCAATTCCTGCAGATTCTTCAGGTGCACTTTCCTGCTGCGAATCTCCCGTTCTACCACAACCCAAAGGTGTTCTATTGGATTCAGATCCAGTGACTGGAAAGGCCATTGAAAAACACTGAACTCATTGTCATGTTCATGAAACCAGTTTGAGACGACTTTTGCTTTGTGACATGGTGCATTATCATGCTGGAAGTAGCCATTAGAAGATGGGTAAATTGTGGTTATGAAGGGATGCACACGGTCAGCAACATTACTCAAATAGGCTGTGGCATTCAAGCGATGATTGATTGGTATTATTGGGTCAAAAGTGTGCCAAGAAAACATTCCCCACACCATTACACTACCTCCACCAGCCTGGACTGTTGACACAAGGCAGGTTGGGTCCATGGATTCATGCTGTTGGCACCAGATTCTGACCCTACCATCTGTGTGACTCAGCAGAAATCGAGATTCATCAGACCAGGCTACATTTTTCAAGTCTTCAGCTGTCCAGTTTTGGTGAGACTGTGCCCACTGCAGCCTCAGCGTTCTGTTCTTGGCTGACAGAAGTAGAACCTGAAGTGGTCTTCTGCTGTTGTAGCTCATCCACCTCAAGGTTCGACGTGTTGTGCATTCTGAGATGCTTTTCTGTTCACCACAGTTGTACAGAGTGGTTATCTGAGTTACTGTAGCCTTTCTGTCAGCTCGAACCAGTCTGGCCCCTCTTTGTTCACCTCTCTCATCAACAAAGCTTTTCCATCCGCAGAACTTCCGCTCACTGGATGTGTTTTCTTTATTGCACCATTCTGAGTAAACTCTAGAGACTGTTGTGTGTGAAAATCCCAGGAGCTCAGCAGTTATAGAAATACTCAAACCAGCCCGCCTGGCACCAGCAATCATGCCACAGTCAAAATCACTGAGATCACATTTTTCCCCAATTCTGATGGCTGATGTGAACATTACTCAAAGCTGCTGGCCCATATCTGCAGGTGTTCCTAATAAAATGCTCTGTGAGTGTACAGACAATAATTTTATAAAGATTTCAGTATTAAAAACAGGTACTGTACTCCTGTGTTGTCATAAAAATATAAATGGTAAACTACTAGCTTTAGCAAGGAGGAAGTATGGTTGAGAAGAAGGAAATGTTATTAATGGCAAAGTTAATGCTATCAGTGCTATAGAGAAGTCTAATAGAATACACCCAGGCGGGTGTATAGAAGGAGCGAGAAAGGAAACCAAACAGAAATAAGAAAAGAGAGACAAAAAGTAAACAGACAAAAACATAAGGAAACTGGAAGAGCTAAGAGGCAATAGGTAAGAGTGTGAAAAGATTACAGTGAGATTAAATGCGTGTTCTCACCCTCCCACAGCAGCAGACTCTGCGGGGCTACAGATGGCCAGATCACAAGACTGTTGGCCTCATAGAGAGGGTTAAGGAAGCGTTCCAGCTCCTGAGGCCTGTTCATCCATGACCACAGGGACACAGTCTTTTGACAGAGCTCCAACTTCACCCTGCCTCATCATTATATTATACACAATACATTATACATATTCACAGGGCCATTACTACACATACAAAAGTTTCAGTGACTGCAGTTTCTACAGAGACTGTGATAGCAAACACATCACCAAGTCAGCACTCACTGAAGATCCTCATATATCAAGTACCATTCTATTTAATGTTTATTATCCACACTAGGTAACCTCCTAAGGGTTATGCTTGATCACCAACAGTAATAAAGCTTTCCAGTACTATATGTGGTCATTAATGCTGCCAAATTCCTCTAAAAACTGCATCTGATGTTTAATTATTAAAAATTTTTCGTCTTCAAATATTATCCTATAATTTTATTGAGTGGATAAAATTAGGTGAGGGGAAGTGAGTCACTGACCTCTCGGCAGCGCTGTTTCCCAGAAAAGTGCCAAACTGGGAGGCGTAAGCGTGTTCAAACAGCGTGACCAGAAAGTGTTCATTAAATTGAAAGGAGCAAGGAAACTGGCGCAGGATCTGCCACACACAGTCCAGGAAGAGCAAGAACACAGGTGCTTCACTCCTCGGCTTTCCGTTGGAGTACGCAGACTGGGCACAGCGCTGCTGGAACGGGTGACCTGCCTACACACAAAGGAAAAAAAGTCAGACAATGATGAAGAAACGACTTGTAATTTTCTGAGCCATATCCTACAGCTGCACACAAGGAGAATTTTAAATGCAAGGAGCTTCATTCTTTTCCCTCTCCCTTTATTGAAGCTACTGCTTTATGAGTTTCCTCACTGGTTGGAGGTGAAGTTAATCTCAGAGCCTGAAAGTTTTAAACTTTTGTGATAAAGGAACCAGACAGATGTCTGCATGGCAATATTGTGAATCACAGTATGTAAGGTTCAATAATATGATCATTATAAGGTGTACAACATTATAAATAATAGTTTCTTTGTGGTTAATCCACACTCATTAGGCACATTAATAGGAATGCCTGTACACCTGCTTATTCATGCAATCCACCAATTATGTGGCAGCAGTGTAATGCATAAAATCATGCAGATATGTCAATAGGTAAGATTCGTTTAATGTTCACATCAAACATCAGAACGGGAAAAATGTGATCCTAGTGACTGGCTGTGGTTTGAGTATTTCAGAAACTGCTGATCTCCTGGAATTTTCACACGCAACAGTCTACAGAATTGTGTGAAAAACAAAAAACATCCAGCGAGTGACAGCTCCGTGGGCGGAAATACCTTTCTGATGAGAGAGGTTAAAAGAATGGCCAGACTGCTTAGAGCTGACAGAAAGGCTATGATAACTAATATAAGCATTCTTTACAACCATGGTCAGCAGAAAAGTATCTTGGAATATACAACACATCGAACCTTTAGGCTGATGGACTACAACAGCAGACGACCACATCAGGTTCTACTCCTGTCAGCTAAGAACAGGAATCTGAGGCTACAGTGGGCACAGGTTCACCAAAACTAGACAGCTGAAGATTGGAAAAACTCCTGGTCCCCTGTTTTTTTTCCCAATCTTTAAATCCCCAGGCTTCCCTAGGTAATTGTAAATCCCTAACTAAGTGTCCCCAGCAGTGTCTCTCACCTGCAGCCACTCACGCTCCACGAGGACTTGGAAACCGCGGACTGTCCTGCAGCCTGGATCCAAGATGATCTGGGCTAACGAGGTGACCTGCAGTGTGGAGTCAGTGCCCTCTGTCCCGTGGACTAACACTGATGCACCCTCTCTGAAGTCACAAAGCCAGGGGGACAAACAGAACAAACAGTGGGGAAAAAACAGAAGTCAATTCACTGACTTGTAATTTTTATTGTACTTTTAAGAGTACATACCACAGAGAGAAAACAGTTCAGTAATGAAAGCTAACAGATTGCAATAGATAAAGCAGTTCCTTTGTGCAGTTAAGTAGTAGTAAATGAGGCGGTCTGGGAAAACCCATCGGATGCTGCTGTGGCTGAATTCTGGCACACAGCTACGACGACAGCTCGGGTTTGGGCCAAAATCGGGGTTTTTCTGCCCATAACATTTTACATTCCAACTTTAAAAAATCATACACGTATTTCACTGAAACAACGTGGAAATTTTATTACTATTTTATTACTATTTTATTATTTATAAAAATGTATTTTTTTATCCTTGTCTAGGTTCCTGCAAAGACCACGTTTAAAACCTTGCTAGCTAAGTGTGATTTCTTAACACAGTGAATGTCAGGCTTTGCTCAAATTGCTGGATAGATACAAGACGTCTAAAAACAGACATAATCTTAATAAATTCACAGTTTGTAATCTCACTTTTCACTTTTGGGGTAATCAGAGTTATTTGGGGTAACCGGAGTCATTTACAGAACTATATATAATAGTGTGGAATTATTTCTTATTTTTCCCTGATTATGTGATGATGATTTAAATATTTTAAGATCAATTCAATGTGATTTCTGCTTACTCCTGATGCATACGTGTCTTTCTTCAGTCATGATGTACACTTATCTGTTTTTTTGGGTCGCAATGTTTTTGTCCTTGATTATGTCTTCCTCTTATTAGCTATTCTTATTCCTCTTATTAGCTTATTAGGTATTATCACATACACATTAGTATACTACGTCGACACAGTAAGTCGACTGTGTCCAACTTATGTTTAGACTATAGAGTGCCCAGGTTGTCTTCATGCACGCAATAAACATTTACATTTACATCATTTGGCAGATGCCCTCATCCAGAGCGACTTACAATTATCTCATTTATACAACTGAGCAGTTGAGGGTTAAGGGCCTTGCTCAAGGGCCCAGCAGTGGCAGCTTGGTGATGCTGGGATTTTAACTCTCAACCTTCCGATCAGAAGTCCAACAGCTTAACCACTGAGCTACCACTGCCCATCTTTTTTATTATAACCTGGCTCTTGGTCTCCTGATTCTTCAGTTATCTAACTTCTGGTGAAACTGCAGTATTATGATCATCCTGAAAACATTTACAACAACAGAAAATGACAAAATTTCACAAGGTAAGAGTGTTTCCAGGCAGCCACACATATATCACAGATATGATCTATACTGATACTGAAATTATCTAAAATATTGGAAAGTAAGGGGCAAGTGTTTTTATTTATTTTCTGTCAAGATTTTTTTTTTTATCTACTGCTATTTCATTAATATTGTGGTCACTTGCCACCCTTTAAAAATATTTGTAAGTTTTCCTTATTTACAACAATGCAAATTCATTATTTAATTCATGTTCTAGTCTCCAGGGTGTTTATGGATCGAGGGTGAGGTGAATGACCTCTCCAAACAAATTAAAATGGATGTTAAACTCTATGTGTGATGGAACTTCTATCACATTTCTAAATGACTTCTAAATGACAGTGCCATGTGGTAGAAGGTTACATTCCAAGATGCTGTCTTATATAATATGTGGAGTGTTGATATTCAACTTTGCTTAAATTTTAACCAGATTTATTTCAGAGGCATTTGCCATATAAGGAGTTACTGCACACCTGCCAGCCAATCGGAATGAAGTACTTGCCATGGCTGCATTATAAATCACAGACAGGATGGATTTTTAGTACATTATTGCTGTATGCCTATATTGTTCTCTTTGGCACCACAATAATGTTCATATTTGCTCACAGAAATGTCATGCAAGAATAGAAAAATATAGAATCTAGAAATTAGCTCATAACCAAGACCAGAAATTACTCTATATTTAAAGACGCAGCAGCACAAAGTACATTAATGAGCTGTGCACCAACAGCAGCATGAGACACAGCAGTACAAGTGTTTTATGAACTTAATGATGATTGCAGGCTAGACACTAGCTAACCATTATTACTCAAATGGGCTTTGCAACAAGTGTAGCATGAAGCAAGGCAAACGCTCTTTAATTAGCTCAGAATGGAACCGCCAGTGAGAAAACAGTAATTAACACAGCCGTAAACTACTAACACACAGCTATCTTCTATAACGATTCTCAGGGTTTGAGAGCACATCTGTCCAAGACAGAGAAAGCAGAGATGAGACAGAGCACAGGGAATTAAACACAGTGAGAGTGTCAAACGCTGACCTGTCAATGCACTGAGCAGCCAAGCAGGCAGTGGTGAGGATCTCTTTTACATGGCTCTGCCAGTTGGAAGCCTCCAGTTTGCTAAGCCAGCGGTCCATGCTGTTCGAGTGGTCATTACACGCCTCCACCAGCTTTATCAGGCTCTCTTGTAGAATATTGGACCTGTGACAGATCATTTCACACATTACAACAATGGCTACAGCATACAGTACATGTTATTTTAGATCTATAGATCTAAAAAAGAACCAGTGAAGATTAACAACATTTTCCATTCCCTCTAGCTGAAGTCTGGTACTCGTGGTACACTGGTATAAATGAGACACCATAATGTGAAGTAGCACCATGTGATACTGTGTCCACAACCAAGTAAACAAATTAACATTGTGCATCAAATCACATACTTATGTACTATTTTAGACTTTTTTAGTACACACACCTACCGGTTTTCCTGCTGCAGTTACTGTTTGAATTTTAAAAACTTCTCATGTAGCCTTTAAATCTACCAAAAGGTCTGTCTTGAGTACCAGTCTTTGGATTTTGTAGATTAATGCATACTTTTGAATATACAGAGAGTGTTTTCGATTTGAGACGCCGATCATGACAACAATCACGCTGACGGCAGAAAGTTTTAAAGATAAACAGGGCTTATCAGTCTGTTTAGCACCGTTGCTCAGTTTGAGTTGAAAACTAGATGGAGGATGTTTTACTTCTGATGTGTTGTCTAGAAGACGTCGCTTTTAATCCTCGAGATGTATATAAGATAAGCAAGCAAGGATGTGAACAGTGCTGCTCATGTTGCAGCTGTGAAAGTGAAGTATACTTTACCGTAATGCATGGTAAATCTGAGCCACTCTAAATCTCTTAAACAACATGACGACAGGAAATTAATTTTAAAAACAGATGTTTTAATTGAATATGAAAAACGTGAGCTATTTTTACTCAGCCACAGGACTGGTTTGTACAGTAGCTTTTGTTTGTTCACTATAAATGTTTTTTTGGAAATTATCTGCATAGTTTCTTTGCTGTTTATATGATTCAGTTTTTCTGGCAAAATTGAGTCCAAATTTTATAAAATATGATATAAGATTCTAATATTCACTCACCTCTCAATAGCTTTGTGGATTCTCCTCCACTGTGGGTAGTTTGCCTCCTGTTCAAACCCGCCTCCACGGGCCTTAGCCTGCTGCGCTACGGCAACAGTGCGCGTGTCGATGATGTAACCACGTTTCCCTGCACGGAGCGTAGCGTTGATCAACTTCTCATCTTCCTTACAGCGGCGTCCATTTGTGCCAATCAGAGGCTGCCCTGCTCGCATCATCACCTGAGGACACAGACACTAAGTACACACCTAATCTTGATCAAAATACGCTTATTATACAAGACTCCCCAAAGTGAACAGCTGACCATGCCGTTCTTCTTGTGGTAGTAGCTGAGCACCGGGAAGCGTCCGCCGTGTCGAAAAGCAGCAGCTTTGCACAGAGTGTCATCATCTATATCCTTGGGTACAGCCACCAATGAAGGGTAGGAGGGGCAAACAGTGAAGTTTTTATTCACTTCACTAAGTCTCCACTCATCTGTCTGTCAAAGAACCATAAACAAAACACACTCAGCCAGCAGTCTACAACATTCTGTAAACAGCAATAGTCACTGTGCACAAAAGTGAGCCTATACCATCGATTCCAGATCTTTAAAGGCCTCTTCTGGTGAGAACAAGTGCCACCCATCATCAATGACCTCAAACATGGGCCGGTAGAAGAAAGGATACATCAGGGAGACTGAGTCGAGTGTGGACAACGCCTAAAGAAAAAGGAGGTGTCAGATCCGAGGTTCAGATTTTTCATGCCAAGTACATCTTTACCAGTTACAGGCCAGGCATCTCAACTCATTAAAATGAGCAATGTTTGGCTGCTTATTAAGCTCCTGGTATAACTGCAATATACTGCATATTACTGAGAAAGCAGAAGCTTGGAAAAGCATATAATTTCAGCATATTTTAATAAAATATGGGGCTTGATTAAAATATGGCTTGATTGGGGCTTGATTAAAATATAAGCACACTGATAGTGAACTGCCAAAGTATTAATATTGAATCATAAACCTTTATGATGCACAAATTCAATTATGTAAGGAATAAATCACAGCAGGTGTGCTGTTATAGGAAAATAATCAAATAGTGTGGTTACCAACCTAAAGTCCATTATTTTCCTATAACAGCAATGTCCAAAAAGTGTTTTATGCTTCTTACCCCAGCAATGTGCTGCCAGTTAGTTTTTTTTACTTAATTAAAGAATGACACATTTTACTTTTTTTAATCAGTTCATAGGCAGATTTAACATTGTGGAAAGTCCACAAAAAAAGTTAGTTCCTGTTATTGTCCCCTCACCAACCTCTCGTTCTTCCCTCTCTTGAAGTTAGTAAGAATAAAAAACATGTCATGCTACTAAGAAACGAGAAAGAGCAAGGCCCTCTGTCCTGAAGACTCTCCCCTGGCCAAACATCTACTGACTGTTATAAGGTACTGACACCCAAGACATTAATAAATGTTAAATAAATGTCTCCTTACAGAAAACTTTACCATATAAATGACTGTACATCTTTATTGCTTAGGAGACTGAGAATATATGGAGTGTCAGCCATCTAATCCACCCTGCCAGTTAGCTATTTCTACAGAACAATAACATATTAAAATACATAACAAAAAAATATAGAAAATGAATCTACACCTTCTGATCAATCACATTTGAGAATTTAACAGTGTTGTGGTATAAAAAAATAATATGATTTTACAGTGGACTCTGGGTCCCTGTTTCTACCACTCAGACTAAATACAGAAGGTTAAGCGTATAGTGTTAAGCATGTTTAAAAGCATGTGTACAGTGAAATAAGTGCATGGTCTTAAATCAAGCAACGTTAATAAATAATCAGCCTCGGCTGAGCTCGCATATGCATACATGCCTGAACATGAACGGAAAAAAAATGAGATCACAGAATCTGAATAAATAATTAAACACACTTCAATGGAGCTAGCAATGTTGAGACACTCCTCCATGCCAGGTATGTCCAACTGAATAATCCGCAGGTCCTTGCATTTCACGATAATCGAGCCAAGAGAGCCGACAAACCTAAGAGAGGAGAAATCAAGACAGAGGATTTCAAATGAGGTCCTTACTTTCATCCTGACAGACCATAGAGTAGGTATCGTAATTCATGACCAGTTCTAGGGGTAACATTTTAAACTATAACAATAACAAAAAAACCACCTTTATGTTATTATTATTTTTTGCATACATCCATGTTGCACTGTTTAAGCGAGATCTACAAGGGACCACAAAACATCATTTTACAGGTATTCCCAATTCTGATCCTGGGGAGCCAGAATCACACATGGTGCACATTTTCCTGCTCTAACACAACTAAAAGCCCTGAGTTTTCATTTAGTAATCAGTTTTGTTTGCAAACCTTGCATAGGCATACAATCAGATTCATTATTTTTTAACCTTGAATAAGAAAATAAGTACAGTATATTTATAACTACTTCTAACCATGCACTGTATATGAATAAACTCCTGGCAAAAAAAGTGAGACAGATTATGAGATGGCAGTTAATAAAGCATGTTTATTTTTTCTTACATTTGTGATACAGTGTTTGTAACACACGCTTATGTTTGTCAGGTCTGCATGTTATTATGCTCCAAATGTTATGAACATTAACATTTTTATTAACTTCTGGTGGAAGGTGCAGCCTTTTTACATTTTCATCTCACCATCGAGGGTAACTGCCTTCAGGGATGTGTCACCATTAACAACTGCCTTTTTTCCCATCTAACTGTAATCCTGCTCAGACCTTTCTCCTGTGGTACTGATGTCAGTCTGGTGTCCTGTAATTCTGTTTTTAGCTGTCACTTTCAAATCAAACCGTCTTCGCCTCTGCCACAGGCAGAACTACAACACTGAAAAATGGTTTATTTCTTGTTCTTAGATAAACCACTCATAAAAGCAGCAAATAATGCATGAGGATTTTTTTTTTTAAACATTTTTTCTTATTCGTTGTTGTCAAGGTTCATCTTCTTGGACCTTTTCAGCTCCAGGCTGTTTGCGTAGGAGTCTGGGAAAACCAATAGCAGACATGCTATGGCTGAATTCTGGAAAACAGCCAAAGAAAAATGATGACTGAAAATTTGGATTTTGACCAAATTTTTTCTGCCTATAACATACTATACCACCTTTACTTTAAAAATCATAAATTTTCACCAAAATGATGGAGAAATGTTTTTATTTACTTATTATCCTCATCTAGGCTTCTTGAAAATCTTCCTGAAAAGAAGATGTTTGTCAAATGCCATGACTGAGATTTATCTCAGGAGAAAAGACAGACGTAGGAGGGACTGATGTAGATACTGCTTATTAAGTGTGATTACTCATTTTCCAAATTCAAATCAAATTCAAATTTTATTTGTCACATGCATAGCCATACACAGTAAGACTTGCAATGAAATGCTTTATACAACTGTTACGACAAAATAAGAAAATATAGAAAAATATTAAATATAAAGAAAAATATATACATAAAAATATATACATGAAAAAAAAATAAATAAATAAAATATATGAAGGGATTAAAAAAGTGTATAAGAATATATATGGGTATGGATGGTGGCAGCAGCAGCCTGACAGTACAGATATAAAGTGCCAATATGTGCAGTTTTGTGCCATATGTGCCGTTTGTGCGATGTAATGTGCAATAATGTGCAATACTAAATACTAAATTGCAATACTAAAATAAATTAAATTAAAATAAATTAGTAACGTTATAAACGGTCATATTTATTTATTTTTTTATATATTTTATTTATTACATCTTTAAGTGAATATTATTACACCAGCATACTGGTGTCTTTCTGTGGAGTTGGATTCAAATCTTAAACATTAATTTTCACCACATGAAGGGTTTTCCTAGGCCGCCACACATATCTCAATGTAGGGATGTTCGTGTAATTATGTGTGGCTGTGTCTATCGAACAGAGCAATACAGAACATACGAGATTTATCATCAATAATTGTGTGGACACGTATTTTTTGTTACGCACAGATTTAAAATGTGTTCTAAACACTTTTTGACAAATGACACGCCTGGGTGTTATCAAAGCAATCAGGTGTTTAAGAGCAAGGAAACCAGCAAACTATAGACCCTGGACTCCACCTGGTGTAGAGCGAGCCTACCTCTTCTCAATAGCGTCGATGTTGGCGTGGAGCAGCCAGAGCTCCTCGGTGTTGTCCTGGCGTGAGGACAGGATGAGGTGGTGGCCGGTTAAACACAGAGTTCCCTCCACGGTGGGCAGAAAGGGCCGGTGCAGGACCACACCGTCCACCCGGGGGGTCTTTATCAATTCCGCAAACTCCATTCTGTGTTGTAGGAAGAGTCGGGCGAGGGGATAAAAACAGCTCAGCTCTCAAAGAAGAGCAGGGAGCACTGCCACTGGAAAACAGAAGATAAACAGTAGAGGAAATATAAGCAAATGATACAACATAAGCACAATAATATAGGCAGAATCACAACTATCATTCTACTCCCTATATAAGTGCACTAAATAGGGTACAAATGAATGGCTTACACCCTGTATAGTGCATCGTATAGGACATTCAAAATCGTTTAAGGTGGAAAATAAAGCTTAACATGGCTCAACATACTACAGTTACAACTACGAAACACTAAATTTCCCACACACACGTCAAAAACAGATGAACCAGCACAGTTATCGACATAGAGATCTGCTGTAAGGAAACTGCTTACTGTGGGTTAATATGTTAACCAACACACAATGTCATGCCTCTTAAACTTTTATAGTTACATATTATGTTGTGGAACATCCACGAGCAAGTTAGTTCCTGTTATTACTTATGTTATAGCAGTTATAAACCATCATTACTTCAGCAGACCCTCATATCTCTCTCCCTCTCCCTCTCTCTCTCTCTTTTTCTCTCTCTGGAAGTTAGTAAGACAAAAAAAATGCAGCTTGTCATGTAAGAGAGAAACCAACAAGTGCAAAGTCCTCTGTCCTGAAGACTCTCCAATGCTGGAAAACGTACTGTCTGTTACAAAGCGCTGACTCTGGAGATTCCTCCCATAAATGTCAAATAAACATATCCTTTCCAGAAAACTTCACCATATCAATGCTTAGATGTTTTTCTTTGTTAAATAACAACATGCTTTTAATCCATTTATTCTTCCATTTAAATTATGTGGACTGTCCACCCTCAAGTCCCTGTGAATTAACTGTTACTGCAGAAACAATAACGTGCTAGAAGAAGCACATTAATATAAACATGTTCATTGCCTTACAGCCAGCACTACTGTCTGTAGATGTGTCACGATTGCACAATTTGGATCGATTCATTGATTTAAAAGACAGTGACTGAAATCCAATAATGTGCAAACAGGCTAGCAGGGTGATTTGCCCATAACGCTGATACTGAAAACAGTCCTTCTCTACATTATCATCATTCACAAATTAATGGTAAGCCTACCGCCGGATTCTGAACAAAGTCGGATACATATGAATCCAAGGATACTATACTGAAGAGTAACGTATCGTATCGTATCGTATCGTATCGCAGCAGATTCGGTAGTTTCGTCAGATATGGAGTCGTTGCCTTATGAATCAAAATCCTCTCATATCATAGCAAATTCCATAGTATCATCAAATATTGAATCGAAACTTCACTGTGAATCGAATGATTCATGAATTGAAATCATTTGGGTTTAAATGAATCGAAATTCATTCATATAAATCGAAATCATTTGGCACCGCAGTTACATCCACAAATATCGAATCGTTTCCTTATGAATCTAAATCGTATTGTATTATAGTTGATTCAGTGGTATCATCAAATAGCGAATCATTTCCTTATGAATCTACATTGCACTGTATTATAACTGATTCACTGGTATCATCAAATATCAAATCATTATGCTATGAATCTACATTGCACTGTATTATAACTGATTCAGTGGTATCATCAAATATCGAATCATTATGCTATGAATCTAGATCATATCGTACTGTAACTGATTCAGTGGTATCACCAAATATCGAATCATTTCCTTATGAACTGAAATCGTATCGTGTGGAAGCCTGAGCTTTACTCCTCTATTACTGTCCCAGAAAATCAACAGCTTCTGACCAATCACAGTTCACAGTTCAACAGCAATGCGGAATGAATCATTTTATTGTTCATAAACACTGTGTGCTGTCAGAAGCCCGAAAACACAAACTAAATATCAAACACAGACACACTCAGGTTCCCCAAAGCATCCTGGCTCATGTTAGGACGCATTTTAGGACACACTTTAGGACAATTAGTACTTTTTGGATGATAAGTCTATCAGAAGATATACGGCCTGTGAGATTACTGGCACACTGCTAGCTAAAATGTAAAAACAATGAATTACAGATTCATAGAGAGGAAAATGAAAACTCAGGCGTTATGACAGAGAGCTAGAGAAAAAACTGAGACGCATTTAAGAGATTATTCACACAGTTTTTTTTTTTTTTTTTCATTATTTAATCTATAATACCTGTCACTACATCTAGTTAGCTTGCTAGCGATTCAGTATTTGGGTCGTAAATGCAGTAAATAAAGACCACGGACATGAGACAGAGTGTAAATCTCTACTAGAGCAAAGCAAGAAGCAGATTCCACACTACTGTCAAACACTCATCTGATAATGTTAGCAGAAAAATAAAACATAGCAGTGAAATTTCTTACGCCTCATCCACCTGACGCCTTTTCCTGTTTTGCTTTTTTTCCCCTTAGCTCTTTTTTTTGGATTTTACTGAGTGGATCACAGACCAACTGAGTGTTACATCGCCGCCTAGAGGCGTGGAGAGGAATGAGCGGCTTTTACCTCTCTGCAGACGCACAGGTCCAAGGCAAGATATCTCAGTGTGTTTCAGGCTTGGATAAATGGATTTCTTGTTGTTGTTCCTTCTTGTACAGCATCTCCTGGATTAGGATAAGGGGTTAGGGTTTAGGAGTTAGAGTTAGGCTTATAGGAGGAGTTGGATCAGGTCCAACTCCACCCTCTGGTCTTTTGGTTCTGCAGCAAGCACTATCCCGCTTTTACACCAGCGTTCTCAAACATTTTGCAGTCAGAAACCTTCATCCATCCATTTTCTGTACAGCTTATCTGGAGTCTGGAGCCTATCTCAGGGGACTCAGGGCACAAAGCGGGGGACACCCTGGGCGGGGTGCCAACCCATCACAGGGCACAATCACACACACTCACACACCCACCCATTCACACACTACAAACAATTTGGGAATGCCAATCAGCCTACAACACATGTTTTTGGACTGGAGGAGGAAATCGGAGTACCCAGAGGAAATCCACAAAGCACAGGGAGAACATGCATACTCCGCACACACAGAGCAGAGGCGGGATTTGATCCCCCAACCCCGAAGGTGCGAGGCAATAGTGCTAACCACCAAGCCACCGTACCAGTCAGAAATGTATTTAACTGTAAAAAAATAAATTCCACAGACTCCATCGGTACAGATTTATTTCATAAACATTATTTAAATGTCTACAATAGTTTTATTTATTTATTATTTGTTAAATCCATGGAGCTTACTCTTCATGAACTTTCCACCAACAGAACACAAGTGGTCCACGTTGATATTATTTACAGGCCTATTTGTTTTTAAATAATTGAGGTTTGGATTAAACCCATTCAGCAGTCAGACTGACTAATAACTATAACAAAACTGAAAAATAAATATAATAACTTTCATAATGGTGGGTGGAGATTAGTGGCAGCTCCACCACAGGGGCAGTTTGAACAGCCATATATATCAGTTGTTCAACAAATGTTCATCTTAATAAAGTCCTCATTCACAAGTCCATACAATTTAAATTCTGCTGAATTGTTCATTGAAGAGTCCGCATGGGTTTCCTCAGCGTTCTCTGTTTTCTTCCTACCTCCCAAAAACACATGCTAGTCGGTGGACTGGCGTCTCTAAATTGCCCCTAGGTTTGAATGAGTGTGTGCATGTGTGTGTGCATGGTGCACTGCAATGGACTGGCGTCCCATCCAGGGTGTATCCCCCCTTATGGCCAGTGCTTGTAGATAAAGCGGTTACTGAAGATGAATGTATGATCATGGCACATTTTTTGAAAACCTAACATTCATTCAGATTATTATTGTTAAAATTTTCTTTTTCTTTCTTTGTTTCTTTCTTTCTTTCATGTGTGTGTGTCTGTGTGTGGGTAGATAGTTGTGGGTGTGTGTGAGACACTCCCTATGATGATAAGCTCCTTGTACTTTTCAGGCAGGCTACTTACAAGCACCCACTTGTAAGTACTTCCTCTCTTTCTACGCATTTGCGGCCTCTTCATCTTGTTCTCTCTCATTTCACCTCCTCCCTCCTCCACTCTGTGTTTGTGCTGTCACGTCACAACCAAGAAGACATTTTGAATTTTTTTTTTTTTTTTACACTTCTAAAAAAGTGTTAACAATCACACCAGAAAAAAAGAGATTATCACTTCACACACACACACACACACACACACACACACACACACACACACGTATAGCAACACTTGTATAACAGAAACACAGCAGGATTCCAAATGCATGTGTACTTTGGGGAATTGTAGGTAGTTCTAAACAATTGAACCAAATTAGAGAAAGAGTGACTGGACATTTTAAGGGAATGAGATAAAAAAATATTATTATAATAATAAACACATATAATTATTTATCATTTCTAATATATATATAATAGAATAATAGATCCTAAATATGGTCTAGAGACTCGCCTGGTTGTCTGATGCAGCTGAATCGGGATTTGATAAGTGCCAAAGCGCCCTGTTGATTGGAGTGATAGAAGCACCAGGAGCCTCAAGGGAGCCAGCTGCGATTACACACATTGCATTATTTAGCTTGAGTTACATGTGTGTCATGAATCCAACACTCCCCCAAAAATATGTGGATCCATTTGCTCTCATTAAAAATGTATGGAGTTTGGTAGGGAAACAGATTTTCCTGACTAAGAACTGATATTTTAGCGGATGTAGCTGGGTGGATGTGAGTGGAGGTGGGATACAGAAGATAGAGACGGGAACCGGATCAGCTTGGGTCATGGTATATCAGTAACCTACACAGAAGCGTGACAATGCACAGGTCCAGAAATGATTGACAAGCTGCCTCTTTGAAGATGTTTTGTAATATTCTTGTCTTTGTGTTTGTCATTGCAATATGACAGGTCTGGCTGGATAAAAGCCCAAAGGCCATGAAGCAGTGCCAGCGTGCTTTGATGAGCCACCCGACTCGCCATGATGAACCGACACTCTTCATCTCACGCATGCTGCTTTGCTGTATTTGGGGTTTTTATAGACCCTCGTCACTGAAATGACCCAGCAGCTCTGGCTATTCCAGGTTAATGCTTTCAATCAAACATCTCCGTGAGCTTTTCGTTTCTGTGAAACACAAAAAAAGCCTCCAGCTGACAATGACAGAGTGAGCACACTGTCTTCATTCAACTGTTCTAATGTAATGCAGTCCTCAGCAACTGCCTGCACTGCAGACCACTGCTTACAGCCCCTGCATCCAGCTTTCTGCAATATCCGCACATACACATCGATATGTGTGCTAAATTAGCTTAATCATTCATATCTTTTTACATTCCTATAGTCTCATAACATGTCAAGCAGTGAAAAGGGGTGACAAAATTCATAAAAACCGACTGATTACAGATATTAATTAATCCTTCTCTAGTGAATTTAGAGGCCAGTGAACTGCACACTGTATCAACACACTCATTAATACAAGACTGCTGTAGTTAAGCTTATTATTTTATGGCATTTATGACTCAGCTTGGTGTAAGCCTGCTGACAGTCAGAGGGATGAATCTGGTCTCTACGATGTAACAGTTATATGGTCTTAATCCGGCTAATGTCTCCCTGGTGGAGGCACAGGTGTTTATGAATTATGACGCTGAGAAAGACGGATGGACAACATTGCAATGTTCTTGGCTGCTGTGTTGGGAAACAGAGTGCATGTCTTGTCTTGTAATCGGAGGCTAAATGACACATTGTAACTTTATCTGGGGTGTCTCTCTCTCTCTCTCTCACACACACACACATTGCACTTGTATAGCAGAAACACGGCAGGACTCCACCTGCATGTGCACTTTGGTGAATTGTAATTAAACCATGCACAGCTGCTCATCATGACGGTGTGCTTTTTTTTTGCCACTCGACTACAGTGGCACCAAATGTCATCCACATGGTCTCTCATGCTCAAAACCACATAAAGATCTGATTATCCATCTACACACTTTCCCCTTGTTGTTCAATCCAGAGTCACTAAGGGACTTCAGCACCACGGCCAGCTCAGCTTCACTGTGTTAAACAGCTGATTCACCATCACACCATATAACAGCACCTCACCACACACTGACACACACACCCACACACACCCACCCACATACACAAGGAGGAACAGAACAGTATCCAGAAACGTCAGTGGACAAGACACAACTATGATATGGAAGAAAGAGAAGGAGACATTCCTTGCACAGGCTTTGTGTGGACAAGATGCCTTCTGTAAGTGTGTGAACGTGCTCTTACATGAGCGCGTGCCGGTGATCACAAACCTCACGATTTTATTTCTGCGACTAGAAAGGGTTAACAAAAATACGAGCGGCGTGCTCACTACAGCATTACATCATTGAGCGAGCGCCCCCTCCACACACACACACACACACACACACGCACAGTTTTATGGTTTATAGCGTATCACTAGGTGGCATCATCAATGAGCAGGGAATCGCGTCTTGGTTAAGGGACCTCGACTGAAGAACAGTCCTAGCATTGGTGTGGTGCGGCTCAGGGAGAAGACCGGGCGCTCGCTGTGCATCGCGGCAGGGACACTTGCGCAGGTGAGGAACGCTGCGTCCTGCCAACACATCTTTTTTTTTTTGGGTGGGGAGGGGGGGCTTGGCTTGGAGCTTATTCTCCAACCTGTGTTCATATCAAAGCCATATACCAGGTGCGTCGTGGTGCATCTATCAGGCCATAAAACCAGGCTCAAGTCCAGCTGTGCGGAAGAAGATGCTCGGCCTGTGCGGTGTCAGGACGCGGCGGTGCAGGGAGCTGGCACTGGTCGACGCTGCGCCACGGTCACCCCGGACCTAGATGGCTACCTCGTTAGGCGCGCTCGCGCAAGACAGGTGTCGGGGAAGTGACGTCACAAGCCGCGGAAGCCGGAGGCGGGCGTTTGGGAGAGCAAGATGGCAGCGAAATCCGACGGTCGGGGGCTCGCCACAGCCACCGGCTTTGCCCAGCTGCACAACCTGGACGAGGCGGCGGGCGGCGGCTGCGGCGAGGACTACCCGCGGGAGGGCAGCTCGCTGCACATCTGCCACTGCTGCAACACGTCCTCGTGCTACTGGGGCTGCCGGAGCGCATGCCTGCACTACCTGCTGGGTAAGGGGCGGGAGGGCGCGCGGCCGGCGCGGGAGGAGCGCCTCTGGCTCGACTGCCTGTGGATCGTGCTGGCGCTGCTCGTCTTCTTCTGGGACGTGGGCACCGACCTGTGGCTGGCGGCCGACTACTACGTCAAGCAGGACTACCTCTGGTTCGGGCTCACGCTCTTCTTCGTGCTCGTGCCGTCCGTGCTCGTGCAGATACTGAGCTTCAGGTGGTTCGTGCAGGATTACACGGGAGGAGGCTTGGGCTCCGTGGAAGGGCTGAGCACCCGGAGAGCCACGGCGGGTTCCCGCGGCCGCGGCAGGTGCTGCCGCATCTCCGTCTGGATCTGGCAGACGCTCATCCACATCCTGCAGATGGGACAAGTGTGGAGGTAAGCAGCGCCGAGGGTTAAAAGTTTAGTAGCTAAAGCACACTTCTCCTTGTATTGCTTTTCCTTCTCTGAGAAGCCTCTGATCACTTTGCCTGGGGTTCATTTGTTCACTGCTTTTGTAGCTGTCACCTGATTTAACCCGAGCGCTCCTCTGTGGACTGTGCACTATAGCTCTCCATCCCTGTGTGTCTTTTACTTGCGCATTTACGCATTTTAGTGCTTGCTTTTGATGCTAAAATAAGACGGCTATAGACAGCTGGAATAACTCTGAACCTGACACGGTCAGTGAAAAGCACGAGCTCCTGTAAGCAGTGATGCTCTCCACTGATCGCGCCATCGTTAATTAGCAGCAGAGGCTATAGGGATGCTCTTCTCCTGCACTGAGCATCATCTCAGGTGAAACAGAGGTGCGCTGGTAGTAAACAGGCGAGCAGACAGTATGCTGGCTCGCCGTGTGTAGGTGCATGTGAGGATTCTCAGGCTCCACTCACGCTCCCCCTCCCGCATGAGAGAACATGGTTGTGCGCGAGCAGCGGCGAGACGGACATCTGTTCACACGGACACCGTGTCCCCTCGGAGCAGCGCGAGGCGCTACGTCACTCAGCTCGTTTGTTCTTTTCTTTTCTGTTACTCTCCTCGCGGTCTTTTTCAGAGGGAAAGCGCGCGTCATCCTGCACAAACTGCGCTCCTGCGTGATGCCTGCGACTGCAAGCGATAAGCATCAGTAATGAGCGCGCAGAGAGCGAATGTGTGTGACAGAAAGAGCACCAGGCTCCAGTGGCTGTGCAAACTTCCACTGCTGTGTGCCTTAGCCGAGGAAACTGCTTAGCTTTCTGCTTTTCCCGCAGTGTACAGACGCAGTGCCAGCATTCCCCGACGGCTGTGAGGAGTGTGTAGTGTGCAGTGTTTCTGCTCTTGTCGCGCCAGCTTGTTTCTTCTGTTCCTGTCTTTTTTTATTGGGTTTGTGTGCTTTTGTTTGATTTGCTGCGCCGTTTTTAAAAGACCAACTTCATTTATTATCAAATGCTTCACGATGATGGCATGATGTCATCGCTTTCAATGTGGAATTATAGCTCTCTCTCTCTCTCTCTCTCTCTCTCTCACACACACACACACACACACTCTCTCTCACACACTCTCTCTCTCTCTCTCTCTCTCTCTCTCACACACACACACACACACACAC
>CM040472.1:6519420-6566265 GCA_022758105.1 Pangasianodon gigas | reverse complement strand
TCTTTCTCAGCGCTCTCTCTCTCTGTCTCTCTTCACACTCTCTCTCTCTCTCACACACACACACCCTCTCTCTGTCTCTCTCCCACACACACACACACTCTCTGTCTTTATGTCACTCTCTCTCTCTCTCTCTCTCTCTCGCTCTCTCTCTCTCACACACACACAAACTCTCTCACTCTCTCTCATACTGATTGTAAAGTAATTATCAAATTATCAAATGTATGATAATAGACCACACAGTTAATCAAAAATGAAAGAACAAAATGACATCCAACACTGCTTTATTTTGACATTAATGCCTCCATACCAAACTAGATCAAATAAAGAAGAAGAAGCTTTTGTTTCCAACGTGCCGCCTGTGTAACCTCACTCTGTGAGTTTTAATGTGTTTAATCTTATATAATCCACCTATTTGGGACCACACTGGGCCACAATGCTGAGCCCTTTTTACAGTCATTCACACATTAAGGCCACCAAATTGGGCGGGATTCGTCAGAACAGCAATTAATTACTCCACTAAGCTTTCCGTCAAAGACATAACAAACACGGCGACAATTGTCTCCAGCTGGTGAGAAAACACTTGTGCCGAGGGTTTATTTATTCATGCACATCGTCCTGAGTCTCCCGAGAGAGTCGCTGATGTTCTATACTCACTCTCTGTTCTCCCAGAATCAAAATACTTTGTGTTACTCCTATTTTTATCTCTTTATCATATCGTGATGTTTGACGCTAGCCAACTAAAGCCATTTGTCATACTGTTTGAGGGCTGTTGCTATTATAAGTGACTGCCCCCTGACCACAAGGCCCATTTATAACAATGAGTGATGTAGCAACTTCAAGCTGATCTTAACAATAACTAAGTGAATAAATAAGTGTTTAAATGCTATTGCTGCTGATTTTTGAAAACTTGGGACAGGAACCTGGGGGTAGGTGATCTGGCAAAAATATAATATCATGATTTTTTTCAGCATGGATAATCATAATCATAATGCACGATTTTATCATGATTTTTTTATGTTGGTTTTTAAGACTTTTTTTTTGCAAGTTAATGAACAGAACAACTGCACTAATTTCTCTATTAATGTAAATATATAGTAAGAATAACCACTTAGGCCAAAATACCTTTTCAAACAATTTTTTTATAAAGTGCAGTTCCCAACAAAATATGAACATTTATTTGAAAAATGAAAACAATCAAGCATGAATACTGTATTTAGAAAAGAATGAAAAAGTACATCGCTTCTAGTATTTAAAAGTGCAATAAATGGAAAGGTGATTGACAAGTGAGTGAGTATTTAAAGTTAAATGTGTTTAAATGCTAAATACAATAGCTGAGTTGTTTTTACAGTTTTATTTAACATTTTTCAAAGAAGTGATTCGTGTTGCACAGTTTTAGTTTTTTTTTTTTTCTCTCAGCATTCGGTCTACAGCTGAGGAATGGTATACCATACCAATTACTTTTAGAAGTTATTTAAAACCCTTAAAATTACCATTTTAATGGGTATTATATCCTTGACCAGATACAGTGTCATAGCATCAGTGATGTCTTTCCAGCGCTTACTTGTTTTCTCATAAGTCATGCCTTTTTCAAATGCATTTGTTACATCAGTGCTGTTTAAGGCTCCAGTGGATTTACGCTCACTGTAAAATATCTACTGGCAGCAGAGTTGCTGTGAAATTTACATTTAGTACTTTATAGTATAGTTCACAGTAAATCACTGTAAAACATATTTACAGTAAAGTACTGTAATATCTTACATAGTATAGAATAAATAGAATAACACATAATCCAGTACATTTGCTTATTGGGCTGATGCTTAAAAAAAAATAACTTACAATTAAGGCAGAAGGTTAAGGGTCTTGTTCAATCAGGGCAGCTTGGCAGTGCTAGGATTTGAACACACAACCTTCTGTTCTATAACTCAAAGCCTTAACCACTGAGCCACCACAAGAGCGCAACCAGTTTGTATTGAGTCAACCACTTCGACCACTGTATTAACTCATGCTAACAGATGAATTTCAGTGATTTATTAAATCAAAGTTTTTGCTAGCATATAAAATTAAAGTCAAGCAGGGTTTATATTTGCCTAAAATAGTTGCTAAAATAAAGGGCACAAAAATGATCTACTAATTTGCGGATGTTGACGCAGGGTGAAATTTTTACCATTCTCACCCCTGCCAAAAACATTAGATAGCCCACAAATACATACTATACATTTACAGCAGTTTGTTACAGTGCTAATGCACTCACCATGTTATCTGGATTCCAGCATACTCTTTGGGGTGCTTTCTTATGATCCTTAAGATGGTGATAGGAAAGATGGGCATATAATATAATGGTGCCCAGCTCTGCGAGCAAGACCATGAGCCATTCCTGCTTACCTTTATCGGGCAAGCCAACAATGTGAGATAAAGTTAAATTGAAGGTTGGCTATGCCGTCTAGGGCTGGCTTTTTGAGTGTGCTATGCATTGTGTGTTTGAGCCCTTTGGTAGAACCACTGTTCCAAATGTATTTCTAATCACAATGGCCTTGGAGTGGTACATGTAATTTAGTCTGCTTTTCCTGATCAATTGTGATTTCTATTCATTTGTTAAAAGTATAATATTGGCTGAGGTATAATGAATTGAGTAGGTTATAAAGCATCACTGATAAAACAGTTATCTGAACTTGGCAAATGAAAACCTGTGTCACTGTGTCAAGAGTCTGATGGAGCAGCTTTGTAACCTGACTGCACTTATTGCTATCACAATCCACCATTGCCTGACATGCTCTCTGCATTTTCTCCACATTCCCAGGCTATGACCCTGCTCTGAATCTCTAGGGAGCACAGAGTTATCTCACTCTCACTCTGCCTCAGGACATAACAATAGCATAGAACAGGGCTTTCCAAACGTGTGCGCTGCAAACCCTAGATCTTCCAAGTTTTATCCGGGGCCCTTATCAAGAGAACATGTTTCAATTACTAATATTGTAACTATAAGTAGAAAGTCCTGGGTGGCATGGTGGCACAGCAGGTATTGTTGCCGCCTCACAGCTTGATCCTGAGCTCTGGTTGATGTGTGTTCCACCAGGTTTTCTGGTTTCCTCCTACCGCCCAAAAACATGCCAGTAGGAGGACTGGCTATGCTAACTTGCCCCTAGGTGTAAATGTGTGTACATGATGCTTTGCAATGGACTGGCATCTCATCGAGGGGGTATTCCCTACTCACACCAAGTGTTTCCAGGATAGGCTCTGAATACAATGTAGCCCTGACCAGCATAAAGTAGTTATTGAAAGTAAATGACTGTAAAACATCCTGGCGGCCATCAGTCAGTTTACATCATGTGACCTACTGAACCCAAAGCCCTACATTTGCACTTCAATTGCTTACTCTCAACTGGCAAAAAAAAGCAACTATATGGGGCTTCTAGAGGCACTGAATTCCTCACAAGCTTGATTAAAAAGAGCAGCACGACAGATAACACACATACCGGTCATTTGTATTACAAAAGCTGTCAGGTATGATACAGTACAACTAATGATGTTCGTAACTGAACAGCTGAATTGATAGCTTTGCCCAACACACCACACATACCAGTCATTTGTATTACAAAAGCTGTCAGGTATGATACAGTACAACCAATGATATTCATAACTGAACAGTTGAATTGATAGCTTTGCCCAAGCATTCTTGTCTGCTTACAACCTAAACAGAAACTCACAAGTTACAGCACTGTCCATGTACCTCAGCAGATCCTGTCCTCTAACAGCCTGAGAGAAGTCTGTAACTGAGAGATTGTGAATTATTTATAATAATATACTTTGAGAAACACTAATCTAATCATATAACATGGTGAGGTCTGTTATGTTCTGCTTTAATATTGGTTGATATACATTATATGGCCAAATGTTTGTGGACACCTGATGATACGTGTTTGTTGAACATCCCATTGCAGATTTATTCCCCCTTTGCTAGTATAACAGCCTGCACTCTTCTGGGAAGGCTTTCCAGTAGAAATTAGAACGTGGCTGTGGGAATTTCTGCCCATTTAGCCACAAGCGCATTAGTGAGGTCGTGCACTGATGTTGGGCAAGAAGGCCTGTTACACAGTCATCATTCCAATTCATCCATGCAGGACACTTGAGTTCTTCCACATCAACCTTGGCAAACCATGTCTTCATGGATCTCACTTTGTGCACAGGAGCATTGTCATGCTGGAACATGTTTGGGAGCCTTATTTTCAGTGAAGGCACATCTTAATGCTACAGCATATGACATTTTAGACAACTATGTGCTTTGAACTTTGTGGCAACAGTTTGGGGAAGGCTCACATATGGCCATGATGGTCAGGTGTCCACATACTTCTGGCCATATAGTATAGTTCATACTTCATCCATTGCCCCTTTGTAACTTTAAGCACCTTCCCCTCTTAGGGTCTCCTCACAGCCCCCATAACTTACCAAGCAACTTGGTTTAAAGAGCTGTGAGAGAGCTACTGTATGAACTGACTAATTCTCAAGTCAAGTGGGTTTTTATTGTCATTCCTGTATACATTAGAATGAAATGTCATTTCTCCAGAACCATGGTGCAACACATCTTACAGTAGCACAGTACACAGTACTACATAGTGCAGACACACAACAGTGTGGTACAGTAAATACAGTAAATAAACAGGACAATAAATACATAGGATAGTGCACATTAAGTACAACAGGACAGTGCTGTATGGGAGAACCAGTGCAAACAACTGTCTGTAAACTATTGACTCTGAAGAGAAGTGTAGCAGCAATATCAAGTGAGAGGTAGCAAATAATAGTAAACAAAAAAAACAAGCAGTGTCCCATAGCAGCATAATAAAGTGCAGCTGTGCAGTGATCGCTGAGCGAAGGTGGGTGTTGGGAAGGTTTTGACTAGTCAGGGTGAGAATTTTGAGAAGTAGCAATGTGTTAAGTGTGTTCTCCTGCTTCAAAACAATTCTTATTAACTCACCATCACATCAGATTACAAGGAAAAACAAATAGTTATTTAAGAAAAATGAAATGAGAAGACTCAAAGTTGCCTCTCTGATGTGGTTGTTGCAGGAAAGGCATATAACAGATGCCATTACAACTACTAATAAGGCCAATAGACAAAGATGGAAAGAGGAAGTGAGGTCTGTGTCACGTAAAGAGGGCAGTAACCTGACGTTTTCAGTCGTTTTCCGTTAAAAGAACTGCACTGCTTCTCTGTCCTCCCAGTCCACTAGTTAAAATCATAATGTGCTCCTTTGCCTTTCCTCCCTCTCCGCCTGTGTTCCTTTCACATAAAGCTCCACTTGACCTCCATTCCTGTCAAGGAAACTGGAGCATCTGTCGGCCTCCCCATTATTGCAGACTTTTTTTTTCTCCCCTGTCTATGGCGGTAAGAACCCAGCTTCTCAGTTCTTCTCACATCGTCTATCAACCCTCCCAAACTCAAACAGACACGTGCAGTGTCCTAATTCTCTCTGGTGTCCTCTACATATATAAAGCTGTAGTAGGGTCTTCTGTTGGTCAGCAGAGTTGATTTAGGCATGTGTAAAAAGCAAAAGCTGTTTGTATAAGAGACGTTATTCCCACCAGACCCAAACCATATTCATGTTTCTCTGTGCTGCTGATTGAATAGCACTCATGCAATTAGAATATGGTTGGTTAAACAATGCTAAGGTTTTCAGATAACTGTCGGGTTTTTGGGGGCCCGTATACATCATTTCTTCCTGTGCAGTCACATAAAACATACAGCTCACAGTCATACAGGATATGACTGGCAATACCAAAGTGTTAACTATTGTACATGTGGTTTTGTGTGATGTGTAATCCATTGCAGCCTCAAGATATATTTATAACCATGCAAGCCTACAAACACCCTTTAAATAAATAAGACAGGCTAAAGTGTGGTATATCTGTTCAAGAGCAATAGATGTAGTTCAACAACCTTCAAGTGCTATTACAGTGGCCACTGTGAACCCAGCAGCAGACAATTCAACAGTTTCCACTCACTCAACTGTGTTCAGAATAGACCAGCAGACACACTGAGTGTGTGCAACCTTCACAGGAAGAAAATGCATTTATAACATGGCCTTCCTCTAGTCATTTCAAGGCAACTGCTGAAAGAGATTCAATGACTCTCTGTTTGCACTATTATCATAGGTATTCTAAATGATATAAGACCATATCAGCTGTCTATGCTGGATAGCAAGTGCAAGATATTGCGCTATTTAAGGAATAAAACACGACAGGGCATGCTGTTAGAGAAAAATAATAAACGACAAGGTGGTGATGTGGGCTGATGCAAAGCATAGTAACTGTTATCACCAGAAAGTTGATTATTTCTTTGTAACAGAACGGCTGGCCTGTCAAAGTGTTTTATTCCACAGCAATTTGCCAATAATTATAATTTTTATAAATTTTTTGACACATCGCACTTTTTAATCAGCTTATAGTTACATTTAATATTGTGGAACGTCCATGAAACAAGTTCGTTCCTGTTATCATTTGTGTTATAATAGCTATAAACAGTCACTCCCGCACCAGCCTGTCTTTTTTTCTCTCAACTGAAGTTACTAAGGCAAACAGAACAGCTTGTGAAGTAACCAAGGAGCTGCAAAGTCCTCCATCCTGAAACTGTTTCCATGTAAGATAACTTAAAGTTTCTTAAACCCGTTAATGTGGTGTGTCTATCTTATGTGAGTTGTTACTATAAGAAACGATAGCATACTAAAACTAAACCTTGCAGCTGGCGCTGCTGTCCGAGCCATGCTGTTATAGAAAATTAATCAACACTGTCTGGCAAATCAGATTTAAGACTTTAACAGTGCAGTGGTATAAATCATCTTATATGCCAACAACTATGATGAATTATCACAGCATGTGTACGTGGACTCATTTCTGGCCCAAACTGTAGGGAGGGAGGATGATATAAGTGATGCAGTCACATGAATATCATCTGTAATGATCAGTGCCAAAATGCACAGTTGATGCTTATGACTAATTTGCTCATGTTTTTGCTTGTTGGTGTTCAGATTGTAATGGCTAATTTGTGTGCGCTTGTGTTGGCTTGGCTGTAAATTGTAGTGACTAATGAATGTGAGTGTGTTTACCGATTGGACCACAAAGTGTCATGAATAATTTAAATGTGTTCAAACTCACCATCTGGGTTTAATATTGGGACAGTTTTTTGTTGTTGTGCACCACCGCTCCTGACAACTAACATGTTTGGACAGCTTCTGAAAGAGACAGAGAGAGAAAGATGGAGCATGTTTGTATACATGTTACAATTTGACATGAATCAAACTCTTTTTTCCCCCACTTCTTGAGTAGTAGTCAGTCTGGCAAACTCCTGAAAGATTTCTCTGTTTTTCACTTTATAGAATAACAGTTTGTTTCAAGAGAGCCATAGGAGCAATTGTTTTCAAAGACTTTAGAACTACAGGGTCACATTTTTTATTATTTTTTAATCCTCAGCAAATGGTGGTCCCTGGCCATTTCCAACTTCATGGAAAAAAAACTTCATCAAATGCTCATTTCATTTTGGCCAATATTTACTGTCAGTCTTTTGTAAAACTGGAGGATATTTTGTTCATGCCTGAGTTTATCACATTTTGTTGTAGGGAAAAGACTAACACATTAGAGACACGTGATGTTTCATTATTCCAAATTATTAAAAAAACATATATTCTGAAGAAATGTTTCCTCTGAAAAGCTTCAGGTCTTGTCTTCTAATATCTCCTCTGATATTTACAATGCCAGTTTGGCTGGTGTAATCCTGTATATATCTTTAATAATGCTGCCTCACAGCTCCAGGGTCCCCGCTTTCGCATGTTCTCCCTGGGTTCTCCGGTTTCTTCCCATCTTCCAAAAACAGTAGGTGGATTGGCTATGCTAAATTGCCAATAGGTGTGAATGAGTGTGTGAATGTGTGCATGCATGTTGCCCTGGATAGGCTCTGAATGCACTGTGACCCTGACCAGGATAAAGTGGTTACTGGAAATGAAGGAATTAATGAATGAATAATGATTCTTTTCCATGTCTTGCCCTGAAGTGACCCATAAACACACATCGCATACTTCTCATTTAGATTTAAGAACACTTGCCATTTCTTTTCATGCTTCTTGATCCAGCACGAAGGAACTTTGCAACTTGATCCAATTTTGCTATTGGCGCTATAAGGGATCAAGCTTTGTTTAATCAGTGAAGTCTTTAAAGCAAAAAATAGAGGGAAAGTTTAACTTTTATCTGTGAGCTGAGAAGAGCAAGATATCCTCATAAATCCAAACCAAACAGCTCTGAAGCTTCGCCAGAGAGAAAGTGTCTGCTTACATATTTATTTCTGCTATTTTTGTAGAAGTGTGTAGGACAGCCGGATCCAATTTAGACATCCCAACACTAGTGACAGGGATTCCCTGTTTCTCTGCCTGGAATATTCACACCAACACTGCCTAAATTACAAATATACACATTAGGACTGTGACTACTATGTCACTGTTAATCCTGTTTCATTTGCTGAAGTAGAGGAAAGTCTCGAAAGTAGAGGTATTTTCTTGGAGTATTCTATCTTGGATAAACAGTTTCACAACTGGATGAGACAGGAATATGACAAAATAATGTAAAAATGACTAAGGAAATAAGGAAAGAACATATACAGCACCCATCAAAAGATTAAACACATCTGATGGAATATAGGAGAACAAGGTGGTGTAGCAGAAAGTGTTTGTGCCTCACAGGTCCAGAATTTGATCCTGAGCTTGGGTTATTGCTTGTGAGATATTAAGATATCTTCAGAATTGTATAATAGTTAAGTTGATACCAGTGAATTCAGGTAAACTCTTGCCCAGCCCATGACAGATCCAATGTGGCTACCTCAGGAAGCTGGTTGATTTAATGCAAGAAAGAAGAAGAAGCCTTTATTTGTCACATATACATTACAGCACAGTGAAATTCTTTTCTTCGCATATCACAGCTTGTTAGGAAGCTGGGGTCAGAGTACAGGGTTAGCCACGATACAGCACTCCTGGCGCAGAGAGGGTTAAGGGTTTTGCTCAAGGGCCCAACAGTGGCAGCTTGACAGTGCTGGGGCTTGAACCCCCAACCTTCTGATCAATAACCCAGAGCCTTGAGGGTTAAAACATTTATTCATTGGGGTAACACTTTTTTCATTCTTAAATGTAGTTATTCAGTGTCTAATATTTAATATCACAACTTATTCTATGTGCAATAATGGATTCCTTGCATTCAGTGTTATGACACATTTCTGTTTTGTTCCCAGCAGAGTTGTTTACATTTATCAGTACAAAGAGACAGCAACTTGTCCTTCGGGTCTCTCTAACACCACATCCACAACGAGTGTCCGCTGTGAGGTATTTTAGACAGAATATTTTCCCAAACAAATTAAGAAATATTCTGAGCACTACTGTGTCCTTCTGTGCACATCATCCACAAAAAGGTTAACAGCTTCCATAGCTTCCTGGTCCAGAGTGATCTCAGGAGACGATGGTTAGTAAACATACAGTATTTCGCAAACATTTCACCATTTTACCCCGTACAAAGTTATAATGAGGTAAAGTGTCAAAGAAAATCACACATAATAATCTAATGCATGTGTCTAGAAACTAACAACATGGACAGTATCCAGTTTCAAATGAAGACACTCCATTGGCAACAGCACAAGCTACTTTGTAGTGAACTGTGAGGGATAACATTAGCTTGGGTGTTCATTTCTGTTAATTTTCTTACCTTTGTGGTTGTGTATATATGATGAAGAAAACAGTTCACTTATTTCAGCTTCGTAGAAGGGGCTTTGCAAGTATTCTTACTGACTGTAAAACAGGAAATGCAGGAGCACTACTAAGAAAAATGTGGAAGTGTTTGTGCAATGAGCCCATAGTAAATAATAAAATATTAAATAATAGTAAGTCAAAAAAGTAAAGCCTTTTTGTGAGGAATGCATTTAGTCCATTTCAGTACTGTTTACACCCAGTGATTAGCTGTACACATACCCGTAGCTGGACATTTACTAAAGTGGGATATAATCTGTATCTACAATCCAATACATAAGCATTACATCACTACACCAAAATATTTATTTGTCACCAAGTAAAAGTGTAGAAAGCGTGTTTACTGCAGTGTTTTACAAAGCTTTGATTATAATTAAGATGATGAGTAGTTTGCTGGAGGCTACCAGGCTAAGCTCTGAAGCTCTGTGGTGTAGAAAAAGCAGAACATTTATCTCTGGGTGGAAAGACTGAAGTCGTGCCTTGGTGCCAACACTGACCTATTTTAAATGTGGTGTCATGTAGTGACCGTACATGTTGAAAGTGCTTAACTGTAAAGCTCAATAACAATACTCCCCACTTATGTGAATTAAGCGCTGCATAAACACCCACTCTCTCCATCTGTCTCTAACCATCTTTAAGCACATTCTCTCTAACTACAAGAACAACAGGGTCTCATAGAGCTACACCTCTCTTTTTTAATCTTTGTATCTTCGTCTGTTTTTTTGTTTTTTTTGTTTCGGAAGATTTTACACCCTGAGACTCTGGCATTGTAATCCTAAGCATCGCTGATCCCAAAGCATGACATTCTGGAACTCACATAGCTATGTTGTTAAAGATCCCATATCCATATTCCATACTAAACCCTAATCCAGGGATTGCTTTGTGTACACAAGAGAGATTTTGACCTTTGTGCTCAGTCACAGGAGATCTACCGGCAGTATTTTCTCCTAGCCAAAGGATTCCTTCCTTCATGTCTTGATTACACCATGTGACCTTTACAGAAGATGAAGCCTTTCTCTTCCCCTCCTGATGCACTCCTTATTAATGGTCATTTCAAAACATCCTATTGTTGATGATGATAAGACTGGTAAGGAAGCAGAAAAACATATAGGAGCTCCAGTCTAAAGTATTTTCTTTTTAGTATTCAGTGTATATATTATTCACATATTCAGTGGCACAGTAAGATGTTTTCTTCGAGAAACAATATTGTAGACTGACATCACATGGTCACCCATGAGCAAGCAGAGACAGTAGTATTAACAAACCACACCATCTTAACCTTGATACTCCAGTGTATCTTTCTCCCTTCCTTTCTTCCTTTCTTCCACATTCTCTCTCTCTCTCTCTCTCTCTCACACTCACACACACACACACACACACACACACACACGCACACAGAGTTTCATCCCTCATTGCTTCCTATCACTCTCACTCCCCCTTCCTTTCTTCCACTCTCCCTCTCTCCTTTCCTTTCTCTCCCCCACTACCCCCACCTCTTGTCGCTGGTGGGTGTTGGGAGGTGCCGACAGTTGTATTAGCAGTCGATTGTAGGGTCACTCACACTCAGCTCCTCCGAGACTCAACCACACAGAACAGTACAGTACAGGACAGCAGAGCACAGCCGAGCAGGGAAACTGAGAGAGAGAGAGAGAGAGAGAGAGAGAGAGAGAGAGCCCAGAGCAAATATTACCCATTGGTGCTTTCTGTGTATGTCTTGAAAGTCTCTCACTGAATGCACAGTGAAATGCCTTCACATAGCTCCAAACTGAAAAAAACCCAAGAAAGATTTCACAGTTCTTCAGCTTAGCACTATAGAGGAATCCATCTGGAAACAGGAGGGATTCATTTAAAGGGTAACCATGAAAACACAAAAGGGTGTTAAGACCAGAACAGCAGTATTTTATCCAGAGCAGCTTGCACTGACAGATTTTCTTTCTGAAACTAAGCTATAATATGTTCAAGCACACAGCGATGAGCACAGCGGGTCCATCCCCTGACTTTTTTTTTTTTTTTTGCCTGCACAGCCACAGCCTTTTTTTTTCAGGAACAGCACCAGCATTGGATAAATTTGAATGATTCCAGGCTTGACACAGCAATGTAAGAACACAATGAAAGGACAATGTTATTAGGAGCTGTAAGGATTTAAACAATGGGAATCATATAGCTGGACTATAAGGCACCTTACTGCAGTACCATAGCTGTGAGCTTGTTATGATTATCATTGCAATGTTTGCATGGTTATTTAGATTACAGAGAAACTAAAAGAACCACTCAGGGTACAAATCCCAAAGAATTCCAAATCCCATTGAAAATGCTTGAATTGCAGGAATGGGCTCACTAAGGGCCGTGCCACATCAAGCTGACTAGCAGCAACCAAAGCCGACTGAGGATTCTCTTCTGTTGCCTCATGACTTCAGTGAAAAGTCACACTCGCACTAGCAACGAATTCTACAGCTGCCAGCCGGCATCTGCACCTGAGTAAAAGGAACTAACATATCATACCAGGAGGTTTGAGAAATAATGAACAGTTAAGCAAAAATGAGTGTGTGTGTGTGTTCCCTTTTGAAAGTTGCATTCTCTTGCTTCTTTTCCTCTTCAAGCTGCATTCACACTAGCTGCACATGTTGCTTATAGTTTGTCTCTTGTGGGTTTGGAGTGAGCGATACTGCTGTCGCTTTGGGACGTGTCCTGTCTGTCAAGAGTTTTTAGAGCCGATGAGAAAGGCTAGTGGCCAAAATGTAGCCTACAGCACACGATTTACTACAGTATACTACTTAAAATATATTTAAAATGAATTCTAATATTTTAATAACGTGCAAAAGTGTGAAAATTGGTTGTTTGATGTATGTTAGATGCTAGGCATCATATTAGTTTTGATAGCAGTTTAGCCATGCAAGCTAACTGTACTAGCTACATACACTCACCACCATATGCCTCTATATCCATATATCTTCTGACTAATTAAACACAAATTAAATAATGCACTAATCAGTGTGAAATTTGGTTGTTTGATTTACGTTATGTGACAGCTTTCATATTAGATTTCATTTAATGAGAGGCCGTATATGACAGGATAAGATGAAAACACAGTTATAAGTTTTTCTTCCATTTTTTTTTTTTTTTGAATCAATGCAAGTTTATTTATATAGTACATTTCATATACAGAGGCAATTCAAAGTGCTTTAGATAAGTACAATCAAAATTAAGACAAAGAGCTTTAAAGGATAAAAGAGAAATATAAAGATACAAAAAACTAAAAGTTAAAATTAAAGTGCAAAGAACAATAAATTAGAAAATAAGAATAGAAATTAAAAATTAAATAAAAATGAAATTTAAAATTAGAATGATTAGAATGATAAAGTATAAAGTTTCAGTTTAGATTTAAAAGTATCTAGTATCAGGGCTCTTTTAATGTTCCCTGTCAGTTGGTTCCATTTAAGAGCAGCATAGTAGCTAAACACGGCCTCTCCTTGCTTAGTCTTTACCTTAGGCAGGACTAACTGACTAGTTTCCAAGGATCACTGCAGAATATCAGATAAATACACTGGTCCTGCACCATTAAGCGATTTATAGACTAGTAATAATATCTTGAAGTCAATTGGCAGTGTATAGGAATTAATTGCAAGAAGGAACTAAAGTTGTGAGAAGGGGAATGAAAAAATATTGTACCACGCATGCCATAAGACTGGTCCGAGGAATCATTCGAGCCAGTTGTTTGGATTTGTTGCTTTATGGTGTTGTATCTAATTTGCATAAAGTTGAGAAAATCTCAACTTACATATCGCTTTGTGAAAATGAGACTCCATAGAAAATGAGTATCCATAGAAAAATGAATGGCCGCCTGTTGCTTTGTCACTTGCTAGTGTGCAGGGTAATGCAGGGTCAATCACACTTATTTGCTAGGCTGAACAGCCAATCAGAGAAAACTTTCTCCCACTAATAAGTTCAGTCAATGGCCATATAAGTGCCAATGGAGTGGGATGCACCAAAAAAACTACGGGTGATGGTCAACTACCAGCACACAACAGCATCTGATGGCCAACAGTCAGTTTGGTGTGTTATGTACATAAATTATAGATGATTATATCTTGGGCATCTAACTGACTTACTAAGGCGGGTTCCATCTGCTCTGATGGAGGTTCTTGGTTAGTCTAAGACACTGCAAGGGATCAGAGCATTACAGAACAGGACAGTCAGAGGAAATATTCCTCTGAAATAACACAAATAAAATTAAAATAACATAATAACATGAAATAACATAAATAAAAACCATCCACTTGCACCATAAGCAGACTTACAAGAGGCTTCAGTATCATAACTTCATATCATTGAACAATGATCTGGTCTTGCTTTGGAAACATTCTTGGTTTTGGATACTTATTTCTTTGAGAGTGGGGTTTCCCATCCTGGTTGAGACTATGAAATCACTACTTGTGCTGTTCTCTGTTGTCTGGTTCTTTTTGGTGTCTGTCAGCCTGTAAAAGGATCTGTGAACTAAAGTAAATTCTTTTTTATTTCCCCATAGGGAACATATCCATCAGCCACAGAAATGCCTTCATTATTGCCGATATGAAACAGATGCTATATGGCTGTGGTGCGTAGTCTGTAGTGTCAGTCTCTATGCTCTTCAGCTCCAAATCAGCAGGGGATTGAGATGAGAGGAGGGTTACATTGTTCTGTAGCTCTCGTCATGGTAGCTGTAGGTTGACGTGAGGCTCCTGTGAGACTGTCTCAGGCTGTTTGTATGGCCTCAGGCTATACAGAAAGCTGCTCCATCTCTGAGGACATCACACACTCTGCACACAGACAAACACGCAATGACAGAGACAGACAGAGAAACAGAATGCATACATAGGCGTGGGTTCACCATGTTGTGCTCGGAAGTGAATTAAATAGACCTGAGTACAGAGATAATTATGGAGATACGAAGATTCATTGTAAAGGAAGTAAAAAGTTTTTAACAGTGGAACACACCATTCTGCTGTCATCCTTCATTGATTTTCATCGCTCACGTATCTCTCTGATTCATCCTCAGTGCTGTCATAATTGTTTGACGTGCTTTGTGCTGTTCTGTCTTCACCAAAACCTTTTGTTTAAATGTTAGTCAGAAAACCAATTAGTGTATGAGTAATGAGTAATGTATTCAAGATATGAGTAAATATCACATGACACAGCTGTACGATATGAGTCACAACATCTTGCTCATCTTCACTAACAACATAGCACATCTGACTTTTGACATGTGTGATCATTTCAGGATCTTCATGATAACAGATTTATAACTTTTGCTTCTCGGCAAAAATGAATAATAGCTATATCTTTCATAACAAACAAAGAAATAATAAATGAGAAAGCTTGGCTGGGGTGGCACTATGGATAAGAGCATTTTTTTCGGAAAGGGTATCTGTCAAATGCTGTAAATGTGGGAATGTTGGTGTGTTGGTGAAAACTACTGCACTGTATATTCTCTGTATTTGTGTGACCAGTGGTGCAGGTGGTAATGTGGTGCAGAACATCATGATTACAGAAAAGGATGCATTTTTTAAAAAAAATAAAGACATTAACAAGAGGTATGGTTTCACTACTGCAATATTGAAGTGACATACAATTACATTTCATGTACAGATTTTAATTAGTGCTATAACCTTACAGTCAGGTCCGTAAATATTTGGACATTAACATTGACAAAGTTATTGTTATTAATCACAATTATTTCTTACTAGTATTATTACTATAGTACAATTATTACTTATAATAATTACTTAGTAAGCAGACAAAAGGTCTGGAGTTGATTTCAGGTAAAACGCTCCAAGAACAAGCAGGAACTAAAGTCAGCTGCAGTAAAGGCCTGGCAGAGCATCACCAGGGAAGAAACCCAAAGGATTTGCAACCAAGTATTAAAAATGAAAATTTCATTCATGATTGTTAGTTTGTCCCTTAAAAAAAAAAAAGGGGGGGGGGGGGGGGGTACATATATAAAGTGCTGTAATTCCTACACTGTTCATAAATGTAAATATACATAAATTAAAGCTGAAAGTCTGCACGTTGAGCTCATATTCATTATTTAATTTCAGCTCCATTATACTTTGGTAGACAGCTAAAATAACAGTAACTTTGTCAATGTCCAAATATTTATGGACCTGACTATATTATTATGTATATTAACCATTCGTATGAATTATTTGCCATTGAGAAAGTAAACCCACACTTCCAAAAGCTTTGTAGTGAGATTTGTGGATCACTGATGTCATAGCTTGTTAGTCCACCTGCCTCAACACACAGACTGATCCTCTGTAACAGCCAGCACTGGGCACTAGAAAGGGTATGGAGAGGGTATGTAGGTGGCACGGGAGTGTCACAGCCCCGACAGTTAGAGCACTCATCGGCACACCCCAGGTGACAGAGCAACCTCAGAGAGTCTGACTCACTGGTCACTAATGACTCATTGACTGAGCATGCTCCGTGGGCTGCACTGTGGTGTTCTTACTGCCTGTAAGGTGAGAACAGCAGGGGGCTATTGCAAGTCCTAGACAAGCAGGTGTGCATGTCTCTTTCCCTCTCTCTCTCTCTCTCTCTCTCTCACACACACACACATACACACTCTCTTACGTTTTTGAATTATGTTTTTTTCTTATTTGCTGATTCCACTTGTGACATGTGACATTGATACATAGTTAATACATAGTTAATACGCCTGTTCTAATAAATACAAATTTCAAATACTGTAATTATATGGCTCTGTTTTAAACAGCTGGTCTTTTGGCTTGTGTGTAGCTCACTGCAGTGTAGTATGTCCATATTCATCTATATTCTGCTCACCTCTTAACATTATGCTCCTCCGCTCAGTGAAACCATCTCCCCTCCAGGCACCACAAAACTGTGATCAGGGGAAAAAATTAATTTTCTGTTTCCTGCCCATGGGTAGAGGATGGAGGGGGTAGGAGGTAGGGGGTAGAGGGGTGAGAGGGAGATTTTTTTTTTTTCTTTCTGAAATAGGCCGGCTCCAGGTGTCCAGCAGAGATAGAACAGAGTGAGTGTATGAGTGAGATTGTCAAGGATGGGTGCTTGAGCCAGTGTAGACAGTCAGAGAAAAGTGGCGACTTGTCTGGATTTTCTGCTGGCTGATGGCATCAACACCTCTTTGCTGCTTAAAGTGCTGAGTTTCAAGGGGCCTGTCTCCTCCAATTTGCTCTCAATGTCTCACTCAGACATTTTCTGAAATGGCTCCAGATTGAAGAGTGAGAGGAGGCTTGGGCTTTTTGGAGGAGGGTGAACTGATTCAAATGTCAGGCTGCCTTAGCTCTTGCATGAGAAAAGCTGGTTATATAACAACTGTGACAAATTGTAAGACAGCCTGTTTACACCATCGGTTTTGACACAAAAATAGAGATTGGTATTAATATTTTTAGGAATCAGGTCATAGGCTATGGTGTTGTGTTTCACAAAACAATTTCAGTCTGTTTCAGTGAGGTGGTCCCACTGCAGGTGTTCCTGAGAGCAATGGTGCTGAAACAGTTATCTCAGTCATCTTTAAAGATTTTACCCTTTTAGATCAGGGCTCACACACACACACACACACACCCACACACCTTTGTCCTACTTTCCCCAAACACTCTTTCCACCCTCTCTTCCTCCTCCTCCACACCACTGTCTTTTCAGGAAGAATGAAGGGCTATATACTCAGCACCAGGAGTTACCAGTATTTTAGTTTTGCTAAGGAAGTTGATTATTCATAAAATAAACTGTAAGTGAGTTCTCCTTAAAGAGTTATCTTTTAAAAAAATTATATTCTTAAAAATACTAATATTATTTAAAAATAAATTTGCTGATTTAATTGCAGATATTGTCATGAAAAAGCACATAAGTTATTATATACTGTATATATGATTATGCTTAGGTTGAAAGCATGGTTATGGTGTCAAAATCTTATTTAATTAAAAGGTGAAGAAACGGTCATATCTGAATCCATCGCCAATTCTGGAGCCACCACAAATCAACACGCCAATCCAGTCCAGAAATGAACTCACTTTCCCTCACCTGTCTATTGAACTGACCTGTTACCTGGTAACACTCATTTACTTCTATGTATTTATACCAGCTCTTTTACCACCGATCTTTATGTGGTTTGGTTTTGCCATTCCAGTGTCCTGTGGTTTGCTTTCTGTGTTTATTATTCCTGGTTTTTAAACTTTTGCTTTTGCCTATCGTTTTGATTTTGATTTCCGTGCACTGTAAAAAAAAACCCAACTTGAAAAAAGTTTAAATGACTGGTTTTGTTGTGTTGATTGAGCAAAAATCCATGAAAAGTCAGTACAGCTACGTTTAATACATTTATTCAACAAAAAAAAAAAAAAAAAAAAATTTTTTCATAAACTTAAAAACATGAGTTTTGTGAACAATGCTTTGCAAGTTCATCCAAAAAGCCTCTGCAACTCCCCTCCCATATAAGAGAAGCAAACGCCAATTTTGGATTAAAATCTAACCATTTGTTTACTATGAGACAATGAAAAAAATGGTCGTTTAGTGATTTTTAAAAGAACTTAACAAACGTGCCTACTGTGCATACTGAATTGAGCTTTTGCATCAATTGTGTAATTGTGCGTTCTCTGTTTACTGCTCAAATTATACATGAATGAAAGTTTTTTAAAAAGTGGTTTAAATCCACACCAAAATATACTTAAAAGGGTTACTGTAAAAGGGTTAAATAAAAAAGTAAGGAGTAAAAAGTGTGGATTCTCCATGGAAATGTGGTTGAGTGAGTGTTTTCTGTGAATTTTTTTCCCAAACAATTGATAATCGTTTTACAATATATTGCCTTTATTAATAATGTTTTATGGTCATTTACAGATTTTATCACCTTTCTGAAATGTGCAGACTTTGTGGCAAAAGTGAAGGTTAACCTATTAAACTCACCAGCTTGATCAACAGGTCTGGACTTAAATTCCTCTCGCTTGTAACTAGATAGCGCTTCTATTAGTTTCACTGCAGTAATATTAGTTACTGAATAATATACTTTAAGATGAACTGAATAATAAGCTCAGAGATTGAGGTTTAAAGGCTTAAATCATCATCTGTGTACTGGGTTGTAAATAGATTAAAAAAAAAAGTAAAATTTGAGGGAAAAAATAGATTAAAATCATACATATTATAAATTTAAAATATAAATATTTTTACATTTTATACATATAGCATTGGAATATCTTTGATTCCAAGCAATAAGGAAGCAAAACCAACATCTCAACAAAAACACGAACATTAACATTACTCCAGATCTAACACACGAGCATAAACAAAGAAACTTCGAGTGTCCCACATGCAAATACCATGTATTACATGATACTGGACTATTTCGGTGCTGAAATGGAACTGGCTGTATTTAGGCATGTGGGTGCACCAGATGAGAGCTGGTAAGTGGCAGGCTGGTGGACTGAATCACAGTGAATCACCCGCCAGTGTGTAGGCTCTCAGCACAGTAGTGAATGGAAATATGACCTAACTTATCATAGTGGGAGTGTGTACCCTCTTCCCACCACATACACAGCAGAACCCACTAATGCGGTGACCTATTAAAGACAAACTGTTAAAGCCTGCTTTCTCTCTCTGAGTGCTGGCGTGATGCTGTGGGAGCTCCAAGATATGGTGTTTATCTGCTTGGGTGGGTTTGCATGTACTGAAGTTCATAGTCATCTCTATGCCAGTATTACTAAGTGTCACTGATGTAATGCATCTGTCTGTCTGACTCAAAGGCCAGTCTGGAACACTGATATGCCCAGCATGTGTGGGGAATAGTAATGATATAACAGCGGGACATCATGTGTGGCTAGTTATGGTTGCGTAGGTTAATCCTTCTGTTTTCAGTTCTTAATTTACTTTCTGTTTGTCCTACTGAAATCTTGCAGTTATGGACATAAAGTTGGAGAAAAAAAGAGAGTTCAAGAATTTACATGGATAACTTTCTCCCATTTCATTCTCACCTTATTTTCTCCTGTTATTTCTCAGATTCAGTGTTTTCTGTCTTTTCCATCACCCTACATTGTCTTGTCAGACGAGTGTAATAATTCCAACCACATTGTCCTACCTTTACTTCCCTTCTCTCTCAGCCTGTACTTTTTCAGATTTTCACCCAGAAGAAATCAATATAGATAAGGGGTTTGTGTGTGTGTTTGTGTTTATATGTGCATGCCATAGATCTTAGGCTGGAGTGCATGAAAGACGAGAGCTCTCTTATGGGATTGGCTTAAATGCTAGTCGTGAAGGAAGTATAGTCATGGCTGGAGTTTTATGAATGAAACAAAGAACTTGGAATTGATCCCGTTTTCACTGACAGGAGTCACAGGTCTCTTCATTTTCATTTTCACATAGGGTTATGTTCAGAGTTATGTGTGCATAGTGAGGAGTTAATGGCATTCAGACATCAGACATAACTACTGATGTTGTGTTTGACCTAACTGGAAATTTTTGGCTTTTTTTTGTCATGAATTGATGTCATTTTTGACCTCTGCTTGTTGAAAAAATATACGGACACCTCCATGTTCGTCTTTTGTTAGCAGCAATCTAGCTATGTATCTAACTGTAATGAGTGATTTTTATATATTACTCTTCAAAATGAACTGTATAATCAGTGTTATACATTTAACATGTCTGTACGTTGATTGATCCCAAGCAAATACTATTATACACAGTATCAGTACAAGTAAAGAAGCGCTACTTTGAGTACTGTTAATGCTGTGAGCAGCCATGTTGATTTGATGTCACATGCCGAACTTGGGGTTGATGCGACCTTCCTGACGTTCCAAATAGGAATTCCGAATTCTTTGGCTTTTCCTAGTTGGAGGTTTATGAGTTTAGAAGTGTTGTTTTATGACCATTTTTGGCCAAAATTTTCTTTTCATCTTGAATAAATATAGTTAAGTGGTGTCAATTATATATGTATCTAATGTTAGCTAAGTGGTAGGTTTGACTGATTGGCTTATCTGCCGTTTTTATTATGAAAAAAGTAAGACTGCTGTTTTGGCGTATTATTGAGTGGTGACTCATTCTACTGTACTTCAATGTTAAAATGTGGAACTTTCATTTCATTCATTAACTCTAAAACTCAAAATCGCATAATGAAAGCAACACAAAGTACATCCTGTGCACATGACCTCAATTTTGTATCTCATTGTTCCATGCATCCAATTTACTACATCAGCACACCAAATAAATAATAATAATAAAATAAAAGAATAATTGTTTTTATGACTGGTTCTCTCACTTCTGCATTTCCAATTCTGCCCAAGCTTCATGCTGTCTATTGCTAGCAATACAAAATATTAGGCTACTTCTAGTTCTTCTTGTTAAAAACAGGACATGCTATATCAAGTGCTATTTTGTAGGCTGGTAGGGTGAACTCCATATTGTTAAATTGAGAATTTTAATGATATAAATTTACAGTGAATATATTTACAGTATATTAGATATCCACTATTAGATGTTCATTTGAAGCCTTGCCTACTCATTGAGAAGTCATTGAATCTAAACTGTATTTTCGCTTTTATGCTTTTATGCTGCATCATATTACATATTTTTAATGGAATTAAAAGAATGTTCTAGTCTTTAAAGGCAGCAGTCTAGACACAACTCAAAAAAAAGCTATGCACAAGAAAACTATGGCAACCTCAGAGGTGTGAACTGCACATGAGTAATTTTAACAGAAAATCTAGTTAAACACTTGCATAATACGAATCTGATTATGGAGATGTAACTTTTAAACTTAAGTCATTAACTCTCTATGCCCTTAGTGATGACCCAAAGGCATCTGTATTCTCTGTTGTAAATCCTCACATCAAAAGTGCTGTGAGGGAGCGAGTAGTGATACAACTTGTGAGAAGCATAACACAGATGACATAACCTCAGATAGAGATGTTACTGTTTTGTCTTATTATAGGTGATTTCAAAGTGTAGCAAGTCACTATTGCATCCTTCACACAGCTTCACGGAGGCTTCTTTAATGTTGTGTTAGTAACAAAAACTTTCTGCTTAAAGCAATTCCTATTTTATACTTTCGAAAAACAAATTCCAGTAAATTGCAATATAGAGAAATGCCCACTTTAATTTTTCACATTTTGTTTCCTGAACCTGAAAGCCAGTAGTTTTTTTATGGGGATGATTCCTTGACCAAATGATCTGCTATTCCTGACTCCACTAGATCAGTGCCACTAGATCAAAGTGACTCGAGACCCACTAGCCCTGGGGCATTGCATGCAGTGATGGACATATGCTTAGTGTTGAGAAAAGGCCTCAGGCCAGAATGCTGTTCGTCTGCCACTATGAAGCTGCCATGTGACAGTACATGCCTAGAACTGGCAACATGGCCTGCGGAGTGAATTGTGACGGATGCTGACTGTGGAAACCTGGTCCTAGAGGCACAAAAAAAAAAAAGAACAGTGCCTCACAGCACCACCAACACTTCTTTTGTTGCTGGAGGTCTCGATAATTGTAACTCATTACAGTATCCTGTAAATGGCAAACTCTCACAGGAGTGAAGATGTGTGAAACATGAAAACTGTGTGTGTGTGTGTGTGGAGGGGTTTACAGTAATGGTGCTTGTTTATCCCTCTGTGGTTGTTCATTATTCTGGGTTTGACGGAGTAGAGCATACAGAATATAATACATACAGAATATAATACTGAGCTGATTTTGTGCATTTTTGATGGAGAAATCCCCTCCGAAAGCTAGTGCGAGTATGCAGATGTTCAGAGGTGCACTCACATCTATCATCATCAGAAAGGCGCCACTAAGCTGTGAGGCGGGCGCCCACAAGCGCCTGGGGAGAAGGGAACACTATCAACATGGCTTCAAACATTACAGATGCGCTATCAAACGTTCTCTAAGCACTCTTCTTGCAAGAGCTCTGCATGACGAGGCGGCAGCTGCTTTTTGCTTAACACACACACACACACACACATTTTCCTCTTCTGTGCAGTGCTATAGTGAGAGTTAACCACAGTCTATATTCATATTCATCTCTACTATACCTCTTCCTCACTCATCCTAATTTACCTCTGTCACTCATTCCCTCCGCCTACCCTGAAGAAGCATAGTGGATATGTCCGGCAGGGCTTGAGAGAAGAGAGGGGCGGGGGTGGACGTGAAATGGTACAGTCTGATAGATGGAGCGGGGGAGAGACGGAGAGACAGAGTGTGTGAGTGGAATAGCAAAAGAGCCCCAGAGATGAGGGGAGAAGAAGGGGGGAGGTGAAGGCACAGAGCCAGAAAATTGCCTTGCTTGTTTGGTGATTAGTTTACCTCCTGGGTTCTTCTTTTCTCTTTGTGGTCTTACTCGCCTTTTCTTCCCCTCGCTCCTCATGCTTGCTCTCTTGCCCAGATCATCCCCCCATCATTCAGGTTGTCTTTCTTTTTCTGTGATTGCCACACTCTATAGCTCTTGAGCTTCCTCAACTTGTCTCAAGGCTGGAACATTACACTTTGCCTTGACACAGTATCTCATAAGCCTAGGCCTTATTTCCTTTTTAACACAGGAAAGGATGCATAGCTGCTTCCTAGTCAACTGATATGTAAGGGAAAAAGTCCTTTTGAAAAAAAAATTAGCATAGGTCTTTGTGCAGAACACAGCAGTGAAACCAGGCTTACAATGACAAATTACTCACTTATAAATGCAGACGCCAGCAAACACTCTGCAAAGTTTGTGTGCCTTAGAACTCAGAAAAGGTTTTGCTTGTGAGCTGCCACTGACTGCAGGCCATCGTAGGAGCACAAAACACCAGGAATCAGTTCTTTGTAAAAGAACTTTAATAATGAGCCACCATTTCTATTTACTATCCCCAATGTCAGTATCCTGCACTCTAGTTGGGTCAATTTCTATAGCTAGCAATCATCTGAAAGGCAACTAGGTCAAGCTCTGTCTTTTCATCCTGGCTTAGTCAAGCCTCTTGTTTGCTTGGTGTGAGCCGTCATTCTCCAAAGGAACAATAAAGCATCTCATCCGCTTCCATACAGTAGAAATCCCCCACTCTCCTACTTTCTGTTTAAAATCAATACGAGCTGCCCTGTGTTTTTCTGCTTCGTTCTCTTATTGTTGTCCAAATCATAACAACTAGCAAAAATCCCTTGTGTCCTTTTTGTTTATCAGATGAAAACCTTGTATCTTCAAAATGGTAACTTTTTTAGCTGCTTCAGTCATTCTGATAGTGATATGATTTTAAACATCCAATCTTTCATGTTGTGACAACAAACTGGGTTATGATGTTGTCTGAGTAGTGTCCTTATAGGAGGTATGAATCCAGATTTGACTGCCAATGGACTTACCAAATATTGGTCCATTTACTGCTAAAAGTTCACACGATGTAAAACATGGCATTTTCAAAGGGTTTTAAAAATTTGTTACAAGGTCAGTTATGAATGTCATATGAAATGTTTCACATTCTATTAGGAAGTGGCCCAGTGGTTTCTGTTAAATATTTTTCTCTCAGTATGTAATGGTTTCAATGATTAGGATACATTACATGTCTAATTAACCAAACTGTTGTCTTAGTGTAACATATCGCAATGAAATGTTAATCATTTCGAAATATATAACCATGATGTATCATTGCACAAAGCTTGAAATATCACAGAACTGTCACAGAAGTCCATTAGATCTGTTACCTCACCAATAGCATGCCATTTATTACCACAAGGTCACCAAACTTCTGTAGGACTGTAGAATCTTATTCGAAATCAGTCAAACATGTCTAGAAGCAGTGATCATCACCATTAAGGCTGTAGCCATTGTCATGTCCATGACGAGCCCAAAACCAGTACCACCTGTGATCTAGTCAGGACTGAATATCAAGGTGGTTGAGCCAAAGTCAAGATTGAGTCCAAATGAAAGCAAGAGTCAAGATCGAGACTGAAATCCATCAATTACACCATATGTGCTTTTTGAAAAGCCCATTCCAGATTTAGTCCCCCTTTTGCTGTTATAATAACCTCCACTCTTCTGGGAAGGATTTCCACTAGATTTTGGAGTTTGGCTGTGAGGATTTGCTCATTCATCCACAAGAGCATTAGTGAGGTCAGGTCATGTTGGGTGAGGAGGCCTGGCATGTAGTCGGCATTCCAGTTCTCTGTGGCAACAGTTTGGGGAAGGCCCACATACTGGTGTGATGGTCAGGTGTCCACAAACTTTTGGCCATAAAGGTGTATTTTTCAAGGCTAAGCCTTTACTGCAACTAATTAACTAATTAAATTAATTGCAGAAAACAAGCTATGTTTTCTAGAAGAAGGAATTACGTCTTGTCAAACATTGTGCATGCAAAAAGAAAAGACAACATGAGTACTTGAATGCCAATAAGTCTGAGACAAGTCCAAGTCAATACAGAAAATTTCTCGAGACCAGAGAAGTCCAAGACTGGATTTGAGTCCTACAGCCCTAGTCACCAAACTGTATCTTTTTCATTGTGGTATCAACATAATAAAAACCACAAACTACCGTCACAAACCATTACAAAACAACTGGGAGCTAAAAAAAAATCTTTAATGGTTACAATTTTTTTTTTTCAACAAGGCAAGGAATACCGACAGTAGCAGGAAAAGGTCACATGGGAAACTTGGCCATGTACAGTAAGGCCATGTGTGCTCTGTGTGGTGTAGATAAATGGACCAGTTAACAGGACTCTGAGCACAGTGCTAATCTACTACTCATATGTATTCAGCCACAGGAGAGCATAGCATCTATTTACAGGAGATCATTGCCTGGTAGAGCCATGGCCACTGTTTTTTTGGCTGGAGAACAAATTCAAAAGGGCAAAGCTTCTACCCAATTTGCTGCTATTTACAACCCCAGGGCAACAGTGCTGTGCATGTGCACGTTCTGACTGTGATGAAGGAGTAGCATGTAAAATGCTTTTTGTAGCTGAGGATTTCTTCTCAGGAACTGGGACACAAGGACAAAAGCATACAAGGACAGTGGATCTGAGGTTTGGCATACAGAAGTCGCATAAGGTCTTGAGACAGTTTCCTACATGATGGCAAGGTAATATTTCCTCATTACGAAAGTGAGCACAACTCTGTACTGATCATGATGACACAGTTCGGGTCTCTCCTCCCAAGCCTTGATGTAAACTCATTAATCAGAGACTAATATGGCAGTCCAGGTGACAGTGAATGGGAGGTCACGGATGACTGCATGGCCATAGCTTGCACTGCCAGACAGAAGCAGTTTTGCTTTCGTCACTGCCACCTCCCTCCTCCTCCCTCTCATGGTGAGCTCATGGTCATGTGATCAGCAGCCTTGCCGCCCCCATAAGCAGGCGGTTGCTAATAGTGACAAAATGTGGCCGTGTGGAGCCAGGCAGAGCGTGAGAGACTCAGAGCTCCGCTGATGACTGGGAGCTGTGAGACTGTGGGAAACACACACACACACACACACACACACACAAACACATCCAAGGGAGTCAAGCTTTTGTTTGCAAATAAAATCCAGCTTTATTGGATTCACTGGTATAAAACCTCTTCACTGGTATATTTATTGCATCAGTATTGAATTTAGCTTGAAGATTAGTTTAAACAAGGCCTACACTAACATATGTGTCCAAAAATACCCCGTACATCCTAAAGAGATTTTAGTATTGTTAATTATTTGAGCTGTCACCATAAGAGTCACTCATGCTGATTTCTCAGTTCCATTGGCGCATTAGTCACTATTTGACAAAGGAAGTTGTTTACTGCCAGTGAAACCTTTGAGGAGCTGTGGCGCTGTCACAACACTGTCAGTGAAGGTCTAATGTACTTAATCTGCACGTCTCTCTCCTTCTACTCTCATTTTCCTGAAGAGTTCCTTGTGTGTGTCTCTCTCTCACGCACACACACACACACACACATACACACTTACACAAACATGCATACGTATACGCTAGACAGTTGTATGGAGATGTAGTCAGTGATAACTTAAAGGTTATCTGCAGTGACAATGAGAATGGGGACGTCTATGACAACAACAACAACAAGAAGTTGTTTTTTTTTTTTTCAACTCTGGCTTGCTTTTAAACACTTACCCCTTCTCGATTACACATATTGTGTGAGTAGGGGACACACAGGAACATTCTTATACACGCACACATTACGCATTATGCATGCACAGATATAGGCAGTCCCATTATGGGGAAGCAACCAGGGAAGCTGTCACAGGTCCAGAAGTAGTGGGAAGCCATAGGAGGGTTTAATAGTTAATTGACATTCAGAATAAAACTGTCTGAAATATATCTATTTGATCACACAATGATGGTCAAAAATGTAGACCTATGCATCATTTGCAACTCATCATTTGCAAATTTCCCCTATTTTGTAAAATGGTTTGGTATGCTGCATTTTTCATGATAAGAGCTTCTACATCCACTGAAACATTCTTGGCTAATTATAGACATTTTTATCATAGGTAGAAGGTCTCTGGCTATTAGGTACTTTCATTCCTGCTTTCATGTCACATAAGTCAGGCACATGAAGAAAAAGAAAATGGGAAGAAGGACTGGTTAACTTGAGCGAGTGTATGGCAAACTTCTTAAACCACTATTCAGTATGGCATTAGAATGATCGATTCGACTATGTGTTACAGTTGTTTACGTTTCATGGGTTTTGTGTGTGTGTGTGTGTGTGTGTTTCCTTGGGGGCCCTTTTTAAATGGTCTGTCCCAGACCCAGGCAATATACATGGCAGGCCTGGATAAGGCTTACTCAGGTGCTCTCCCATTCTCTCTCTCTCTCTTTCTGTCTGTCTCTCTCTTGTTTTCTCACCATGTCTCAGCAGGCAGACCACACTGCTCTATTTGACCTTTCTATCACTTACTCTCTATCTCTCCATGAGGTGATTGCAGTGAGGTGAAAGTCAAATGCATCGCCTCTAATCAGCTTCATGTCACACTTACCCCTCAGCTAATGGTGTGTACAGCATCCCCACTATGCCTCCTTATTAAGAACGTGGCAGACTTTTTTGATTCACCTTCCTGTATTAGTCTGACTTCTGATCCCACACCACTCTATTCAAATGCTTTTTTTTTTGGTGACATTAGTTTTAACATCTCCAAGAATCCACCATGAGTTTTGCAACAATGTTTGGATTTGGCACGATATTTTTATGGGATTGAATGGAGTAAATCTGATTAGTTGTGAGAACCATGTAATCAGGTCCTGCTTGAGCTTTTCCAAGGGTGTGTGATTAATCAAGTGATTGATGTATTTGAAAAAAATAACAGCCAAAAAACAGCACAGTCTTTGTTTTGCTCCATGAGGATTTATGCTGTTATGCCTATTAAATGGGCATAATAGCACAAGTGTACTTTGTTACACACCATGTTGCAATGGCTCCCTGCTGGATTAGATTTTGTAAATTCTTAATTTCAGCCTGCAGAGATGTTTAGAAAAATTTCTTACTTCATGTTGTTTAAATACAGCAGTTGTACTGAAGCAGTCAGTTTTTTACATTTGATTTATGATTAGGTGTGCCTGGAAGTCTCAAACGCTTCACTCTGGTCTTTGTTTCATCTTCAACTATCCAGTTCCAGTGAGCCTGTGCACACTGTAGCCTCAGATTCCTGTTCTTGGCTGAGAGGAATGGAACGCGACGTGGTCTTCTGCCGTTGTAGCCCATCCATCTCAAGGTTCGACGTGTTGTGCATTCTGAGATGCTTTTCTGCTCACCATGGTTGTAAAGGGTGGTTATTTTAGTACAAATCAGTCTGGCCACTCCTCTAACCTCTCACATCGGCAAGGTGTCTCCTCCCATAGAACTGCTGCCGACTAGATGTTTTTTTTGTTTTTTACACACTATTCTGTATAAACACTAGAGACTGTTGTGTGTGAAAATCCCAGGAGCTCCACAATTTCTGGAATACTCAAACCACTCTGGTGGTTTGCCACAAAAAAGTCTGCCACAAACAACCAACAACTGATGTTTGATGTGAACATTTACTGAAGTTCTTGATCTGTATCTGCATAATTTAATGCACTGCGCTGCAGCTGGCTGCTTGGATAATTGCGAATGAGCAGGTATACAGGTGTTCCTATGAAAGTGGCCGTTTAGAGCATGTCATGTGGTGAAATTACACTTTATGTGGCAGCAAAGAGTTAAGCGGTCTTCTCAGGCTTACTTGAATCATTGTGTCTCCTGTCATAAATATTATGTGGGTTTCATTGATACATGGAAAGGCTTTTGTGTCCCACTGGGAAGTGTTTAAGCCCAAACTGTCTTAAAATGAGGCATTTTCCTGCTTCCTCCGGGGAGGATTGGGAGCCTTTAAATCTGCTGCTGTCACACTTTCATAAAAGCCCAAATTGAATTCCCAGCCATTTGTATGTTTTTTTTTCTCTCCTCACAGTGAATAGGACTGCAGCTATAAATACTTCAGACACAGAGTGCCAAACATATTCTGTATAATAAGGGGAACCTGAAAAGAGGCACAAAGTCAAGAGAGACGAGAAGGTAAAGAGAAACAAAAGGTGGTCTGGAATTGAAGCTTTCACAGCAGGTAGTGTAGCAAACCTCATTGACAGTCTCAGCAATGTTCCTTCTCAGCTTCATCGAGTGACTCACTGAATGAGTCATATGAATCCTGCTTCACAAACACATACCCGTCTCATCAATTACACAAACAAAATCACATTCGATATGCAGACCTTTTACAGTCAACCCTCTCCACAACTGAACGGCCCTTTTCTCATAACACACAAACGCCTGTATCCAAGGCAGCCGAGATGTCTTCTGTAGCATGCAGCAGGGGTTACTCACATAGCTCCTGATCGTTTCAATACAGTGTGTACCAGTCAGTATGTCTCCTGGAGTCTGTAGTATTCACAGTTCATAGTAATCACCTTGTGTTCCCTGTGACCATTGATGGCTGGTGGCAATATAAGATGGGAGGGATAAAATTACAGTTTTTTAAACCTTTCAATACACTGACAATGAATTATTAGGGTTGGACAATGCACTGTATCACAAGGTCTCAGTTAAAGACATATAGACAGCTGCATTCCTGATTTTTTTTAAATGTTTACAGTTGGTAATACCTTACTGGATCCATGGCGTGTTTCCTCCGAATACCAAACATGGTAAACAGAAACGGTGTAATCCTTTGATTCAAACCAAAAAACACAAAGTTTGCAGTTTTGTCATCTTTTTTGTGTAATTTGTACTTATTCTATTTAATATTAGTTTCTCCTTCAGTGGATTTTAGGAGGAAAAGGATGATAGGAATAAATCATTCACATTATTTGTGTTTATTACACCAGACACTGTATTTCACATGCACCTTCTTAGTCATTGCATTGTCGTGAATGTGTCAGCGAAGCAGACTGAAAAATATCAGCCCAAATGCACACAAACTCTAGGGTCGTGTTTTGTTCTTTGTAATCACCTGACACAGCCGTCATTGTTAGGCTGTATGAATTTACTGTCTGGGCTAGATAGAAATCAGCCCCAACGTTGCTTCTTCATGAAATTCTGTGTATTTTTTTTATGATCATTGGTGGTGTTATTGCACTTGGTCCTGATATTAAACCTGATATTGATGTCTGTTTATCTTTGAAAGACGGGGAGGCTTAGCCCCACTAGGCCATTCATACCAGCCACCCCTGCGTGCGAGCATCAGCTGCACCTGTCTATCTGTTTAATAGTTAGTTCCTGCACAGCGTGAGTGCACGTGTAGTTTAGCTTGTTTGCTTGTATGCATGCGTCTCTACTCCACCTTTTATCCCCTTGCCTTTTATACTTTAATTCCCATCTAGACAATGCCTGGTCTTCAAGCAAGACTTAATTAAGCAGAAACAATACACTACAGGCCTTGAATCATTAGTCATTAAAGGATGGGTGCAGTAGGATATGGGTTGGATCAGTGGCACAGACAGGCAGAGCACTTAGACATGGCCTGGCCAACTAAGCCAAGTACAGGCTAGCTAACGAGGCGTGAGCAAACGCTATGATCTCAGCACGAATAATTCATGGGAGCCATGTTTCAGGCCACAGCGCCGCAACAAGAGTCAGTGAGGAGCTTCAGACTGTCTGCACACTCAAATCTGACAGGAAAACCTGTTGTACATGCCTGTCAGTGTGTGGATGTGTACATTTTATAGTAATGTTGCCATATTTATGTTTCACAAGAGTTATGGATCTTTCACTTTAATTGCATCTATGGAAAAATATCCGCCTCCCATGGGAAGTAAGTAATTTAATTTTATTTATCTCATTTGCCCATTCATTTGCTCTCTCTTATCTTGCTTACTGTTGCCGTGCTTTGTATTGAGGTCTGAATATAGTGTTTCACTGTGTATTTGAATGAAGGATATATGTACAGAAGAAGGCAGAGTTACAGAATTGCAAAATTGCAGAAATATGTTTTTTGATTTGATATGTATCTGAACCATTACTTGTGATGCAGCATACACAGAAAGAACTGTTGCCTTGAAATCTAGGATAATTCATTGGTTATACCAGGTAACATATAGATATATACATACATACAAGTTTCAATCCATTAATAAAAATACAAAAGAGAGTCAAGGTGTTAATATACATGTATTTGACCAACTGAAATGTAACATGCTTCAAATAACAAGTTTTGCCATTTATTATAAATATTTCACATTCAGTGTAGCCTCCTCAAGGTCCCAAGGGGTACTTAAAGCAAATAATTTTCACACAAAAGTTGGGTAACCCCTTGCTTATAGAATACATTGTTTTGGGAAGTGTTAACTGTAAATGAGGATTTAAATGGAGTTAACTGAGGATTTCCTATTGTGTTGAAAATCACTATTATTTCAGGGAATAAGAGACAAGGGCATGTGTTGGGGGCTTTGTCTCCTAGCACCCCTGACATTTACAACACTAACAGAAAATGTCAGTGAATGCCAAATGTTACCTCGGGTTATAATGTAGCTCTTGAAAGGCTTGAGCTATTGATCCCTAATTTCTCTTCTATCCCCTTGTTCACTTCTGTCTCTCTGTTACTACTCTTATACTCTTATCCTTCAGTCCGGATTACTTGAGCTTCCTCACTGTTCTGTGCTTAGGCACTTGTTAAAGATCTAACATGCTGTGCACCACACATACAGTATGGCGGCTAATATGCCAAGCTTGGGTTTGCTACTAGAACGTAGCCCAGTAGTCTCACGCATGCCTATACTAAGTGGCCAGTGTCTGATAAAACACCAAGAGATGCAGCTGTCTATGTTTTTTTTTTTTGTTTTTTTGGTTTTTTTTGCTAAAAGCTGTTGCTGAAATGCAGTGACTGAGGCTGTTTCTGCTTCAGCTCATCAGTTTGTGTCCCACATAACAATTAATGTCGTTTGAGTAGTAATCTCTCTATAGTATAAAGTTTGCTGTTGTTTTTTTTTTTTAAAGCATGGCACGGGCTCAGGAAATGAATTACAAAAGCTCACTTAGTTTAGCATGTGCAATTTTAAACATATAATACAGTCAGGGATGGCTTGTGTAAATGGGCTAGCATGGCTAAGCTCCCCCTGTCTTTCCAAGATAAAAAGTCATATAAGGTTTTGTTTTTAGAATCCAGATCAGATTATTTGCTGGTAACAAAAGTCTTAAGCTGGGTTATTTTGGACTTTTGTCAAACCAAGTGCAACCAAATCACCACAAACGGTTCTCAGAATGATATGAAGAAGCGGGCTGGGGCTGATTTCTGCCTATCCCACACAGCAGTTTGCCAACAATTAAATTTTGTATTATTTAAATACAGCTTTTATTTAATTCTAGTTATAGATCATCTGCAAAAATAGTTAGGTCCTGTTACGATGTAGCGGCTATAAACACTCCTATAAACATCTCCTAATTCATCTCCTGAATAAGACCAAAAAAAAATCTTGCAGAAAGCTTCACATATCAACAATATGTTTTTAAATCCGTTTATTAGTCTTAGATTACGTAGAGCCTCTGTCATAAAAGCCCTTGTGAATTAACTATAGAACAGATAATGTATTAGAACGAGTGCATTAATGCAATCATGTGATTTCTTGCAGTTGGCACTGTTGTCAAAGCCATGCTGTTATGGAAAATTAATCAACATCTTCTGACCAATGAGATTCCAGATTTCAGAAGCATCTTGGTGGTGCCCCAGTTATCCATGGCCAGAATTGTTTAAGGCTTTGTATCAAAACATGCACTATGCAAACATGTAAGAAAGCAACATAATAAGCCTACACAAACTCACCATATGGTGCTAACCCTGAGGAATATTCTCGTATTGACCAATGTCAATGGTAAGGCTTAAACAAAAATTACACAACTACAGCTTTTTCTTCCTCTCTGGAATAGTGAAGGCTAAGGCCAGGCTATTTCTGTCCATTTCCAAGTTATTGTCTTCGCTTGACTGGCCTCACATCATTATCATGAACCAGGCTCTTCTGTTCCAGCAGAGATTTCCCAGCACTACAGACACTGGTGTGCGGGCAGGCTTTCTCTGACTTTACAGTGCCGTGAGTCAAACTAAAGAGCACTCCAAGTGCAAGCACGGGTAAACGAGAGAATTTCAAGTGGCAGAAAATAAAAAGAAAAAAGATGCCTTCGCGTTTTTGTTTTTTTTATTTTGATGTACTGAGTAACATGTAGTTTGCATTAAACTTGCTCTCCTGAAGATAACTCGCTTTACTGGAGCCCACAATGAAGCCTTTTTTGTTACCGTTGTTAGTGATGTTTGCCACCAAATGTTCCTTGCTCTTCTTCATAATTACCAGCTCCGATTGCAGCCATTACGCTCTGCCACAAACACAAAGATGATTATGGCTCTAATTAGCCACATCTGAGTGCAGAGTGGCAGGGAGTGATTATGTTTCTTTCAAAATACGTTCTAGTGATGAATTTCTAAAGATAAAAAGCATAAAGAAGTCAAGAGTCATTTAAAAATATTTCTTGTAGGACTCAAGAACATTCAAGGAAATAATGGTTACCTACTGTATACAGGATAAAATCTTTGTTAAAAAATTTTTTGGCCATAAAAAATATTATTAAATGCACTGCTCCTGTTTTTTCCCCCGTGTATTACAACTTGTATTACAACAGTAGTACAACTTTTTTCCACAAACATTTCTTAGCTGTGGAAAGCACAGAACTTCCAGACAAAATAGAGAAGAAGACTTTCACCTTCTCCATAGTGCTGTATAGTAGAACTCTTAAAAATTCTTAGCAGTATGCTTCTCAGATAAAATATGCTCATTTCTTTCCTTTCATACTGTAATGTGTGTAATTACACAAATACGCTTGTGCGTTTTTAGACAAATATGCAGTTCATCCATAGGGGCAGGTGGGGAAGAGTGCTCACTGCCCCATTTACGTCCATAGAGTTATTATTGCACCAAGTGTTCAAAAATACAAACTGCAACAAGCACTACCAGAGGCCCATTGGGGCAGGAATAATGCTGCTCCATGCTTGTTCTATGAACATTTTCAGTAGAGGAGAAGCAGCAGACAGGGAGGTTAATGGCAGGGTTGCCAGGGTGGCATTTTTTTTTTTTTTTCATGACAAAATGGGCTAGTTTAAAAATACTCTGTGGCCACCAATGTCTTGTTTTATAGCAAATAATCAGAATTAAATCTAATAACTTTCTGCAAGTAACGGCAAACCATTTCTATTTTAAGATATATTGTGAAGTTTGGGTAAGGTAAAGGGGGATTATGGAGTGGATAAATGTCCGCACTTCAGAAATGCATGTGTGCCACAGTGACCTTGTTTCTCATGCAAAGGCTGTGAAAAAGAAGAAAAAATGTGTCATATGTGTTTGGGGTCTGATGGTTGCTCCTTCAGGTTTACAGACATGTAGCCTAGTAAAGAAAGTCTCACCTTAAATCTTTTTTGGTTATGCCACTACTTGCTTCAAACCACATCCAGTTTGAAGTTATGCCACACACACACACACACACACACACACACACACACAGACACACACTCACAGTATGACTTCATTCATTCATGACTATTCATTCATTCATTCCTCATTAGTACATGCTTTATCCTGATCAGGGAAACAGTGGATCTGGAGCCTATTCCAGGAGCACTGGGTGTGAGGAAGCCATATACCCTGGATGGGATGGCAGTCCATCGCAGGGCACCATACACACACGTTCACACACTCAAGCCAGTCCATGTGTACTCGCATGTTCTTGGGAGGTGAGAGGAAACCAGAGAACCCACAGGGAGAACATGTGAGACTGCTTGTTTGATTTATTGTAATCTATATAAATGAGCAAGCCTTTACAGCTCTAACTGTATGCTGAAACACTCTGGAGGCAGCTATCTTCTAGACAACCAGAGTCATTACTCCTCAAGGCATTTTTGTATTATTTTATACATAAAACCCCCCAAAAAGGATTGGTGTTTAAATTCTCAGCTTTCTGCTTTCTGGGCCCCAACATACCCAAGAAATGAGAGGTGTACTGTTAAAGCTGAAAGAATATCTTTGCTAAATTTGCAAAATTCTTTCAGTGTGTTAGGCATCACATGGGTTAAAGAGTAAACAGTGTTTTTTTTTTTTTTTTCTAACTGTGCAGTAGTAAGTGCCTCAGAGCAGATGGCTCAGTTATGGCCACAAGAGTAACAAGGCTGTTGTTGGCTGCTGCAGCAGCACTCCTAGCTGCAAGTCACACATTCATTTCAAGCATCTTAATGATTTTAATTTTAATCATAATAATAAAAAAACATGTACTTGTCATAAGTGATGTGCATGTATGGCGATCCACAGAAGTAAAAAAATAATTACTCAGAATTAAATTAGACTTTTTATAAAATCTCTTACTTTTCCTGATTCCTTCATAAAGTTAGCGTTTTAGAAGAAGGAGTATAACCTAAAAGTCTGTTGATCAAATGAAATGTATAGTCACACCCAGTCAATCAACTATAGCATCTTACCCAACAAGAAAGACTGAATTTGGACTGAGACTTTCAGACATGTATGTACAGTATTTATATAACATAAGCATTGTTTTCTAATTAGGTCATTCTACAGTTGTGAGGGAATATAACAGATCATTTTTCTCTTTTTTCCTGGTCAAAATTTTAAATCAATATATTCAGATATATACATGGTCATAAAACTCTTTAGGCATTTTAATTTTAAAAAAATTGAAAAAATATTGCAACATAAAATTGTAACAAACCCATGTTTGCCAGTGATGTTACAGGTATTTGATGACAAATACTGAGTTTTTATGTTATTTCTAATCAGGGTTTATTTAGACATTTTTTTAATATTTTGTGGAATCATAATTTGTCGAATAATATTTTAAATGTTGCAGAATTTCAAACCAGTAAATTAATCATGTTATTGATTATTTTTGTTGTTATTTTGTAAATAAATAGGTTTGACCATAACATGTGCTCTTAATATTTAAAATGTGCTCTTAATGTTACTTCCTATTGTTTGTTGCCCAAAGCCTGGGACCAGCCCGATAAATTCTAACCTGACCCACCAAATGAATTTTGAATTTGTATTCCAAATTAAATTCATCTTGTGGATGGTAATTAAAAGATTCAGGGGAAAAAAAATCTACTAAAGCAGTAAACTCAGGGCCATAAAGTCAGCTACTCAGAAAATGTGCTAAAGATAGTTATATATCTATATATCTATATATTATCTATATATTATAAAGATGTCATTTTTCATCAGCAACCAAAAAAATCTGACTCTATAAACATGCATCTTTCCAAAATAATATCCCAGTTTCCAAAATGATATGCTCCTTCCTATTTCTATAATATGGACTATTTTATGAGATTAATAACTTACAATGTGTGTAGAGTTACGTACTGTATATACAGTATAAAACAGTAGAGATGGTAAAAGATCGGCATAGTACACAATGTTTCCAGTGAAACAGAACATTCGAACAAAAGTCCTTCATCGGCCGTGCAAACAGAGTGCTTCTGAGGTTGGAGTGAAACGAGTGGATATTCGAAATGCTTGAAGATGTAATAGCTGTAGTCTAAAAAAAAAAGCTGTAGTTTAAAAAAAAACGTAAAGATTAAAAATAATTATATATATTACAGTTCTCATCAATGATATGGATTTTTTTTTTGTTTGAACTGCTGTCCAACTGGACATGGTAAGACACCTGTATGGCCACGAATGCCTTTACAAACAAGGCAGTAGTTAATTATAGTGTTTATGTAATATAACTAGACAGGTAGCTATCTATAGATAGGATTATGCTGCTGAGCACTTGATAGTGCTGTGTTCCATCTGTAGCCCCTGCAGACTAATCTCACCTAAAAATAATGTTATATAGAAGTTTGTTAGGGAAAATAAAGTAAATGTCTTTTCAGAGAAGGTTTCCTGTGTGTGTGTATATATATATATATATATATATATATATATATATATATATATATATATATATATATATATATATATATATATATATATATATATATATATATATATATATATATATATATATATATATATATATATATATATATATATATATGTATGTATGTATATATATATATATATGTATATGTATATATATATATATAAACCCTGCAAGATAATATACAAGATAATATACAGCCTCTGCAAAATTGTAGCAACTTGACTAGCTGGCTAAGAGAGGAGAAAAAAGGACAGGGATAGTGTGCAGACAACATGAAAGGGTCAAGCATAAGGAGCATGTTGGGTGATCAGAATGGACATGTGAGGGAAGAGGTGGGCTTCAAGCCTGTCAACCTCCTGATCAACACAAACCTTACATGCACATTATTCTCTCCATCTTAAAATAAAGAAGGCATCGGTGTAGAATACAAACTGGCAAATCTTTAATAAACTGGCAATGTCCAGTCAGGGTTTTTAACCAAGCAAAAATTACACCTTAATTAATTAATTAATTAATTGCAAGAAGTTATAAAACATGAACAGTGCAGAGTCTGGCTCATGCAGGGCTTCAGCACGCAGTTACCTGTCTCAATCCTCAAAAGTGAACAAATGTATAAATATCTATTGGCATACAGAGCATTCACACACAGTATATTATAACCCACACTACACCACAAACCAAACGGAAAGTGTGAGCATGTTAAACAGTGGTCTGGAGGCTCACACCAAAAATCACTATCCTAGTTCACACTCAGCCTTGTCCTTAATCTTAATCTTCTCACACTAGGTCTAGTCTTATGGTTGCCAAGTTGTGCAACAGAAAAGTGTTCACCCTGTTTTCAGCAGTTTATGTGTTTGAATCCCAATGATGACACAGCCACCCGTGGCCAGGAGTCAAGAATGCAAAATCGGCTGTGCTGTCTGGGTGGGAGGGATGGCATACTCTCTCTCCCCTGTCAATCACAGTGACTCTAGCCAATCATAAACATCTGGAGGTCATGTATGTGGAAGAGGGAGGATTGTGCTTTCCTCCGAGTGTGAGGAAAGAAGCATGTTTTAGCCTTCATCCTCCCTGTTTGGTAGTTGTCGTATGAATTAGCAGGTGACCAAACTAGTGAGAGAAATTATAATAAATAAAAAATGTAATAAAATTATAGAGAACATTAACAAGACCATACATGCAATTTGTAATTTACACCAAATGCTTTGCTCAACCAACCAGCTAGCTTCTCTTTTGGGTTTTCCTCTGGATCTTTAACTATATAATAATTCTTTGTGAATGTCAAAGTCTATTTGAAATCTGACATGTAAACAGTACAGAGAGAGAGAGAGCTGGGGCATGACACTATCCCGGGCCAACATAAGAATTATTTGAATAGATATAGTTTAACTTAACTCATTATGTTAACTAGATAATTCATACTGGTCTCTAAATGCAATTCCAGCCCCATTACCACCCTAACCAAGATTACTGAAAATGAATGAATGAATGATACATGCCATTCCAAAGGGCTAATGTATTTTTCTAAATGACCTCACATTTGCAGAAGCTTAAGAAGCTCTTAGACAGTTGCATTACACATACAGCATACCATGACTGACATTCTTCAAATCTCCAGAGCAAATAATGTTTGCAATGAAGGGATCATTTGATGGGTATTTTTGTGGTTGTTGAGAATTTGCAAGTCAGTTTAGGCCAAAGGTCTGTTCACACTAATGACAAATTTGGGTGACACAGAAATGTAAATGTGAACCGGCTAGGCAGATTGGATCTGAGCAAAAAGTTTGAATTGAATAACAATTGTAAGCTTTTTGCCACTGTTCTACATTTCATAACTCTCTGTTGTGCATTCACACATGCTTTTCAAAATCCAAACTCAGGACATACATGGTATCCCTCAAATTAACCAAAGGCGTGGCCTCAGTCTTTAAATAGCAAGTCTCTCACATCTGGGAGGCAGGATTTTCCACTGCCTCATTAAAAAGCATGAAGGCTTAGAAGGTAGCACTCTCTTCATAGGCACTGGCCTTCACTGAACTGTTACTGAATTATATGATTATATTATGAAAATATTTGGTTAAAAATGAAGTCTCACTGATGTTGTTTGCTTTGTAGTGAAATTCCCCGAGAAATGTTGAGATCATGATATTCTCCAGAGAAACAGAGCATTGGACTCAGCTGTGTATCACATTCAGCAAATCTTGCAAAGTAGTGAAATGTACCCTCTAGTGGTGCCACAGACGCACCACAGCTATTTTTGTGTTTTAGCTTTAGTAAGCATTAATCCTGGGAGTGCCATTCACCTCACTTTGACCTTATCATCATATTTTAAATAATGATTCAATATCAGTTGCTTTTGTCCACCTTTCTCAGGATACTTAGATTACATCCATGAAAAAATCAGCTAATTACTCTCACATTCTCACACAAGCAGCAAAATTGGTCCACAGTCAGGTGACTGTTGTATTGTTCTGTAATGGTTCCTCTGAGGTTAACTTAATACTGAGCTCCCAGACGTCTGATCTCAGACTATCAATTCCAGATGGTTGCTAACATGGAACCCTCTGTCTCCATGGCATCTCCAGACAGATGCCTGCCTCCTACTGGCCATTTGCGTGTTGGCAGGATCCTCTGGACCTTCACACACCACACACCCACTCGGCATGCCCAAACTACAGTAATTTAATTCCAGTTTATAACTGCACATATTCAATTCAAATGGCTGATTCTACTGTAATTTCAATGAGTATGATATTTCAATAATATTTCAATAAGTAAAATTTTATTTACACATACCTCTTTTACACACACACACACACACACACAAGAAAGCCAAAAACAGAACTGGTAGGCTGCAGTCCTGTGATCACTGATTGCTCGATTAAGCAGTGATGTGTGGATTCAGCCATCACACTTTGATGATTGCTGATGACTCTGAACAGCAACGCTATTTGTCTTATGTGCCATTTAGGATAATTGTTCATGTCAAACGTAATGGTGCAATGTCTGCATGTTACCACCTTACTGTCAGATACTACTGTGTGAAAATTTGATTTGTTGCTGTGGTGAACAATTGCATAGTTAAATGCAGGTACCATAAATTATTTGCAATACCTAATCTGCATAAATCAAAGCTTACGAACATAAAATGTTCCTTCTGTACTGTAAATTACTGTTTTATTTTTCCACATACAGTATGTTAAAGGAGATCTTTCTTTCTTTCTTTCTTTCTTTCTAATTTATGGTTAATTCCCTGTTGTTTCCTCCAGTCTCAGACTATCACTGCTTTCTTTTCCTTGTGCATCTGCATCCTGCAGGTATATCCGGACCATGTACCTCGGCATACAGAGTCGCAGGCAAAAAGAAAATCAGAGGCGTTTCTATTGGGCCATGATGTTCGAGTATGCTGATGTGAGCATGCTTCGTCTCCTCGAGACCTTTTTGGAAAGCGCCCCACAGTTAGTGCTCCAGCTCTGCATAATGATCCAGAAGAACCGCGCTGAGACGCTGCAGTGTAAGGAATGCCCCAAGGCTCAGTGCTAGGACTGCTGACGTTTCAGCATCATGTTACATTTAAACTGCGTCTGTGTTTTGAAAACATAAATGCCACAGTGCCCTAATTTGTGTGACTAGTCGAATTGTTAGGATTTGACGATTTATGAAATCTTAGAGAATTAATATATAGCAAAAGTAATTTTTACAATTATGTATAGTTGCAAAACACTGAAAATACTACTGTTGTACATTATAGAGGTTTCTGATGCAATGTTTACTTGAAATTGTTTTGATTTACTTTTCAGAGATATGTCTAATTTATTATACACATTGCATACATAAGCTTTGTTTCTTGATTAGAAATTAGTTGAAGATTCACTTTTAAGTTTTTCATGCATACTGCAAAACATAATGCATTGGAGACAATTCTGCTTTTGAAGTCAGACTAGAATATGACTCCCTGGATCTCATGATTTTGTGTTGCATCAATCCATTAACAACTTTATATTAATGTACAGATGATGCACATCATTACCTTTCCATGCTGTATATTTAAAAAAATATGACTGACTTCTGTATGAGTCAAAACAGTCTAAGAACTGTTATGATTGACACTTTTGAGTATCCAGAATTTGTGGGGACAAGCCTTTTCTGCAGCTGAACAGATAAATGTAGGACCATTTCTCACGGTTGAGGTGACAGAACTCACAGCAACGCAGAAGTCTCTATGAACATCCTGAAGAACACTGAGTTGAGCAGGATGAATAGTAAACTTGGCTATGCTTTAAAAAAGATACATAGAAAAAACAAGAGGTAAGTGTTAGAGAACACATCTAGGAATATGTATGAACTGAAGACATGCATATTACTTTGAAAGAAACAAAGTAAGAGTTTAGAATTAGTTTGATGTAGTGCTCATTTTCTTATATTATTGCATTTTGTTTTGGCATACACTGTCACAATGCATGAGTAATGTGGCTATCATTTTAGTTTTCTTTACATTATTAAAAAAACTCTAGCTATTGTAGTCTTTTATAGAATGTACCTTATAACTTCATCCCATTTAAGTTTTTGTTCGAGACAAACCTTTGCCCACTATTCAGTATGCTGTACACAACAAAGACATGAATGGTCAGTTTTATTCTTTTTGCCTGTTTGTCTTCCTTCTGTCATTCCTCCCCACCCTCACTGCAGGCGTGTCAGCAGTTGCCTCTCTCTTGTCTCTCTCCTGGGTGCTGGCCTCCTACCATAAGCTTCTGCGCGACTCTCGCGATGACCAAAAGAGCATGAGCTACCGAGGAGCTCTGGTGCATCTCCTGTGGCGCTTCTTCACCATTTCCTCACGGGCACTTTCCTTTGCCCTCTTTGCCTCGGTTTTCCACATCTACTTCGGCATTTTTGTGGTGCTACACTGGTGTGCTATGGCCTTCTGGGTGATTCATGGTGGCACTGACTTCTGCATGTCCAAGTGGGAGGAGGTGCTGTTCAACATGGTGGTTGGTGTGGTGTACGTCTTCTGTTGGTTCAACGTGAAGGAAGGCAGGACTCGATACAGAATGATAGCCTATTACTCACTAGTGCTGGTGGAGAACACTGTCCTGACTGCCTTGTGGTATGTCTACAGAGACCCCGTCACCACTGACTCATATGCCGCATCTGTGCTCTGCGGCGTCTTCCTGTGCTTCGCCTCAGGAGTGGCCTGCATGGTCCTCTACTATGGGGTTTTGCATCCTATGGGTCCCAGGCTGAGGGTCCTGGCAAGCTCCTGCTGTGCTGAGCTCCTCTGGGGCCTCCCCCTGCCCCCAGAGGCTGAGCCTATGGCCCCGACCCCAGGGCCTCGTGGCTCTCAGGCCACCCCCACTCGGGGCATGGCTTCAGGGGAATATGGAGAAGCCGAGGAGGCTGCCACGGATACCTGCTTACCTGTTTTCCAGGTGAGGCCCACAGAGCCCACTGATGCAGCAGGCCGGCCCATTCGCCCCGAGGGGCCCCTGATTAAGATTGACATGCCCAGGAAGCGATACCCAGCCTGGGACGCACACTTTGTAGACCGTCGTTTGCGGCGGACCATAAATATCCTCCAGTACATCAGCCCCAACGCAGTGGGCATCAGGTACAGGGATGGGCCTCTCCTCTATGAGCTGCTCCAGTATGAGTCCTCCCTATAAAGGCACCCCCCCACCCTTCTCTCTCTCATACACACACACATACACACACACACAAATACACACACACACACACACAAATACACACACACACACACACACACTATCTGCTTCACCTCTCTCCATTTGGGTGCTTATTTTCTTCAGTTTGATTCAGTTATTCAGCCAAGTTATTAGAGTATTTCAAAGGTCTAAAAAAGGTCTAAACAGAGAAAATGTAACATTTATTTTCACAAATAAAGAGAATATTATTACAGAAATGGAGAACTAAGTAAAAAATAAGCAGTCCTTAAATGGGGCCCTTGTTATATGGATGTGTGCCACCAATATATATATTGGATAGTGTCTTTGTCCCTGTTAACTCTGAGATGTGCAAAGTCTCATGGGAATGATGGAGGACCATAGTACTCATGATCTTAATTTTCGGATTTCCTAGTAACTATTTTGTGCCTATTATAATTATGAGTGATTGTGATGAAATAGGGCCGAAAAGGGATCGGCACTATCTAAACAATCCAGCAGAGCACATTTGTTTGCAAAAGAAAAGCACACAAAGAGCATAGTATGTTTTATATTTCTTTCTTTATTAATAAAAGGGCAAAGGTTTCTAAGTTGCTCCTTACTGACCTCTGCTGAAGTCTCACAGATATTTGATTATCCATTACTGCCGTTCATTTAGTTTCCAATAATTAGATATTTAAAGACCCAAATTAAGAGTTATAACATTGTAATCACTGGACAAATAACACTGCCATAAACACTTTATTAATTAAGAAGGCCTTACAATATGAAATGCATTTCTGTGTTCTTTTCATATCCATTAGTGGAAGGAGTAAAATTTCATCAAAAAAGTGCATGAGTGTTAGGCCATGTTGCATAAACATATGTATTATTTGTCAATGTTTGCACAGTTTATTCGATATTTTGTGTATATGGATAAAAGCTTATTAACTGTAAGACTCATTTATTTAAACAATGTCTGTAAGTGATGAAATCCCAAAGATTGGAAGGTTCAGGGTTTAAATTAACAAAACAATGATCAGTAAAAACACCTGTACCTTATAGCTAAAAAAAAAAAGAAAGAAAAAGAAATCCTTGCGGTGCTCAGATTAATCTCTAGGATTCCTCCATCATTCCCTATTCTTGTGATGGTTCCCAATTGGATGGTTGTTAAAAATAAGCTATGAGTGGCACAACATTTGTAAATTGTGCACTATTCTTACTATGAGTTTTTCCATTAGGAAGCTTTTATTATGTTGGTGTGCACTGTAATACACAGAAAAGAAGGGGTTATTTTATCTGATTTTTATTATAAAGGATGCATGCTAAGGCTGTGTACTTTGATGAATAATTGGGTTCTCCTTATGTGCCAGCCAGTGTGTGAGTGTTTCAATGGTGCTGCTCTTTTGCAAAATAACTGTAAGAGTTCTGTCGCGTTATTGTCAATCTCTTGTACATAGAGCACTGCACCTCGTTGGAGGAAAAAGTACACTAAAAGGGAATGTGGCGTGTGATGAGTTTGCCATGAGGACTGATGACGCATATATATTATCATCAGTTGCACAACACAAACAGTTTTTCATTGCGTGCTAAAACCTTTAGAAATTTGTTTCTAATAAGTCTCAACAGCTTAATAGATACTTCTACTAATAATAATAATAACATAGGATGCCAAGGTTCACTGCAAAAATGGAGACATGGGCTACTACAGACCCCTTTGTGCCTGCTGTGATTTCAGAAGCAGACTTCAGACTGGTTGTAGTGGATGGGGTGATGGGTTTTTTGCCAAGGATGGAAAAGAATGAGTGGACAGACAATAATGTGTATGTCTTTGCACACACATTTCTATTCCACTGATCTTAGGGTCAGTTGTCCAACATTTCGGCTCCATCCTTGGTTGCTGCTTTGACCCTTACACCCTCCTCATGAGATTAAGATTGGGTATATTCTGATGCAAATATTTTATTCCCAAGACAGCAGCCAGAAAATCATTCGTACCAGAATCTAACAATTTCAACATGCTCTTTTAAACTCTCTTGCTTTTGTTCTATTGAGAAGAATAATTAGCTTTAGCAAAAAAAAAAAAAAAAAACCAGCCCAGCAAGTTTAAGCTATAGAGTAGATCCAGTAGCATTTGTGTGAATTGTGTAATATAGCTGGCTACACCTGACGAACCCAGAGACCAACAGCTTTTCTAGGTGCTTGGCACATTATCGCACTGTTGTTTGCTGGGATATTCCCTGATTCATGATAGTGTGAATGATTAAATGAATGTGATGGTTGGATGAGTTGGCTGCCTGGCACCCCCTGCTGTGTTCACACTTCACATACAGACTCCGCTACTACAGTATTAACAGTCTTACACGAGAGAGATACACATTTAACCAGGTGCAAATACACTGTGATTCCTTCTCTCCTTGCTCACTGCTATACCTGAAAGAATTTATATGGAAAGTTTGCATGGGGACTAAGTTGGCAAATGGAAATATGTTAATATGTTTAGATTACTGCCTTACAAGACAATAAATGACAGATGAGCTGTGTAATCAACAGACACTTAAATCCTTCACCACATAAAAGTACACAGAAAAGAGTGGCCAACAACAGTCCTGTATTAACAGATACTTTGTGGTGCCTTGATTCACTGGGTGCTTCTCTCTAGCCATGGCAGCCAGTACAGCAAACAACAATGCCAGTGTCTCTTTCTCTTTTCATATTACACACAGTACTGTAACCAAGTTTAACCTAAATGAAAACTGCATCGAATGGGCTCGACATGCTGACATTCCTAACCTTAAGAGGCTTGGTCTTTGCAAAACTAAATTACCAGAGAGATATGAACGCAAGGCAATACTTAACATCTGCTTGAATATTGGGTTATATGTTTTCCTAATATGAGCAGATATACTGACAGCCTCTTTATGATTTTGGTCAAATTGGATTTAATACGTAACTAGAATGTTCATTATTCAACAGGGTTCAGTTAAGTGATACACAGTTGTGAAGATGTTTAGCAATTAATTTGATGTATTTCTGTCTATGCCTTCCTCTGTCTTGCAAGATGAATGATCTGTAGTGCCAACAAGTTAACCTTTATCTGTCTGTTGTTTGTCTTGTGAACCAAAATGTCTAGCCAAATGGATTTCTGCCTGCAAAAATGTATGTAGGAACAATATGAGTAGGACAATTATGTTGTATGTAGACAAGGTGTTGACTGGGTTAATTGTGGAAACCTGTATCAAGGATGGTATAGGAAGCATCAAAGTTTCGAAAGGCATATAGTGCTGAATTCACCCAGAGACTGCCCTGACATCAGTCGGCTTCCTAGCATGTCCACAGAATGCCTCGTGCGGTGAAGCGTCCAATATGTTTGCATGTTAGCTTTCCTGAGTGCAGTGTTTCACTCTTTAACTGGGTTCCTTCAAAGCATTGCCAAGTAGTGGCTCATTGCGCCAGGTTCAGTTTCAACCTGTACAGTTGTGCCATCTGTATTAAAACAGAGCCAAATGTTCTTTAGACAAAGTAAATTAAAAAAAAAAAACAAATGGTGCATTTATGTTCGTCGACCTGGTGCTTACAGACGAATTCTAAAGGTGCTACCACAGAATGTGGACTGCAGGACTCCATGTCGCGGCTCTCAGAGCAAGGCAGCCATCTGAAGGATCTGCTCCTTTAATCTCACATACTCTTTAACTCTGGAAGAACAAGCACCTCAATACAGTTTACAGCTGAACTTCAGTCTCTTAAATACGGTGGCACTTATTATTTCTCAACATGCACAAAGAAGCAACAGTGGAGGAAGAATTCAAGTCATTTCATCTGTTTTTATAAACTTACCTTGTTTTGTATCTGCGCTAGGGTTTCCTTTCCGAGTGAGAAAAGATACAAATCCATCATTTCGACATTCATTCAGAGGCATAACAATAATGCTGATAAAAGGAATTGCTGACAAAAAGAAAATGCAGAAGGTGATTGCTGTGGTGTATATTCCTGTCATCTCTATGTCCAGAACCTGTGTGTATCTTTTTTTTTTTTTTTTTTTTTTTTTTTTTTTTTTTTTTTTTTTT
>CM040472.1:6499109-6519320 GCA_022758105.1 Pangasianodon gigas | reverse complement strand
GTATGATGTACTTGATGAGTATGTAACCATATCCCAGAATTACATGGGGTATTTAAGAGCATTGATAAAATTATTCAGCAAACGATTTGCTACTGTGTGTAGCATTTACTTCTCTGACTATAATATTTACTTATGCTGAAAACATAAAGAAAGGTTTATTTGATGTTGTCAAATATAAATGAAAGTAAATTGTTTCACTGGATCCCCATTATTTGAAAATAAATCTGATGTCCAGTATTGTATAATGCCCTATGTTTTAGGGAACAACATTAATGATGTTAATAACACATGGTGCTACAGTTGTTTTTGTATACTTTGATTTTTAGATGAAAAAAAAGGTATATTACAACAGAAGAGAAGAAAAAAACTTGTCAAGCTTTACTGTCAGTCATTAGATGAGACTTTTCAGTTAAGACACAAAAAGGAATATACAGCTTGAGTGTGTGTGCAAATATACCATAAGATGTATACTGTATACACATGCACAGTTTGCCCAATGACAGATCAAAAGTGGTTATATACAGATGTATATGTACAGATGTGTATGTGAATGTACTGATATGATAGAGATAGACTTCCCAGAGTAACATATTGTTGTTTAATAAAGAATTATTACATTCTATAATTCACTCTATCATGACATTTCTTGCTCCTTTTTATAAATAGAACAATACGACTTACTATACATGTAAAAAAAAAAAAAGATTATTTGGTGTTCCTGGGATTTCAATTGTCCTGGGTCTTAAAGTGGGGTCCATGACGCATAGCCAGTGGCTCTGTGATTTTCTTTTTCTTTCTTTCTTTGTTACATTGTTGGAATCCACCATTATACAAGTTATTATATGTATTATTGATCTCCTACAGCTATTATCCTAAATAATTTACATTTACATTTATGGCATTTGGCAGACGCCCTTATCCAGAGCGACTTACAGAAGTGCTTTGAAGTCTCTATCAATAAATACTTCCTGATACTGGTTCGCCAGGTCACAGACTAAGAATACCATCAGTCCAAAAACTCTGTTGGGGAGACAATACAAAGTTTTCTTTTTTTCTTAAAGTGCTAATTTAAGTACTTCAGGAAGAGGTAAGTCTTTAGAAGTCGTTTGAAGACTGCCAGTGACTCAGCTTCTCAGATGTCTAGGGGAAGTTCATTCCACCACCGAGGTGCCAGAACAGAGAACAGTCTTGATGCATGCCTTCCTTCTAACTTACACTGTCACTTGAATTTAATGAGTTTAATAACCCCAAAACAAATAAACCTATGAATAATGTCAGCTTGAATTTAATTATAATTTCAATTAAAAAAATGTGTTTTGTGAGTGGAACGCTCAGGAAATAAAGAGCTCTGCTGCTTCAACAAATATCCAAAATATTATTGCACACATTTAAATGAGACTAATATAATTGAATAGTTGGATTATGCTTAATATAAATCTGTACTTACTTTATTTTCTAAGCATAATCCAACTATTGAATTATATTATTAAATATAATAATAATAATAATAATAATAATAATAATAATAATAATAATAATAAATGTACATATCATATTTCATGATAATTTATTCCGTTTTATCAATACAATAATTAAAGACGTAATAACCATTCAACCCCATTACATTCAAAAAATGTGACGGGGTTGAACGTCTATGAAAATGGCTAATAACTGCCTTAGCTAGCAAATATCATACCACCATACCACGGTATTCAGTCAACATTTGTTATAGTTTGCACCAAGAAAAATATATATTCTGTACAAAATCAATCACTGTGATTTTTTCCCCATAACAGAGTTGAAATACTGAGCTTGACAAGGTCCATATAAGTGTAAATATAGTGAAATACTGATAGAGACTTTAAGAGAAACTTCCCTCTGTTTGAACCAGGCAGTCAAAAAGACTTTGATGATGTCACTTCCTCAAATATGATGTCAGAAAGATCAAACCATTATTTTTAATAAGTTGAAGTTTGTAATACTTTGACAAATTCTGCATTTTCTCAGAAAATCCATAATGTTCTACAAAAAAGTACATGAAAAGTTAAATCATGATAATTACATGTTAATAAAAGCAAAAGTTAGGTGTAATTTTTTTTTTCATTCTACATAAACCATTAAAATGTAACAGTGAAGAATGGGGACATGCAAAATGGCTGCTATTGCAAATATTGAAACACAAACATTTTTAAAAAAATATGATTTTATGTATATATATATATATATATATATATATATATAGATAGATAGATAGATAGATAGATAGTACTACACGTTACGAAATATGCAAATCTACTAATTAATGTGACTGGGTGGAATATCTGCAAATTCTCTTGTTAATTATATCAGTAAAGTCTTGGGGACTGAAAGGGCTCTGAGACTGTGCCTGATAAATGGGTCCCTTTAACTATTAAAAAAAAAGAGCCCGTACTCTAGACCACTATTGAGTACAAAGCATTAGTTTATTGATGAATTTATATTACCATCTTGCTTTGAAAATAGAAATAAAGATTATAGTACTTACATTTTAGGCCAGTTGGTGTAAAATTCCAGTCATACTGGAACATGTCCACTATCCATCCTGTAGCTGTAAACTTTCCTGCCCTCGCAAAGCATTCTGGGTAAAGCGTCCTACGCCCAAAATGGCGGCACGATTGAAAAGTTTGGTGCTGTTTTTGTTCTAGTTTGAAGTTTTTCTTTTTTTACTTTGTCTGCTTTAGTTCTTACACAAGTACCTGCCCTGAAGTGAAGAAGGAAGGCTGTTTTCTTTTTAAATTGCCATAAATAAGTGATAGAGCTGCGGTTTTATTTCAGTTTGTAGAGTTTCCGAGCGGGGGAACACTGCTCAGATTAGCGTTACTGAGAGAGAGAGAGAGAGAGAGAGAGAGAGAGAGCACTGGTTACTGAAGCAGCGCGATTTTCAAGCCCTGATAGTCTCCTCTATCCAATTAAACATGAATAGCACTTGTACATAGAGATGGGGGATGATGAAAAGAAAATTAAAAAGGTAAGTTGTGTGCCTGTCTGTCAGACTTTGTGTCATGTTTTAGCGGTGTAGCTAAAGACTACTTATTTACAGGAGCAGGCTAGCTAGCCTCCTAGCTTAGCCACAGAGCTAGCGAGTTCCCTAACGCTGCGTTAAGCAAGTATAATACTGTTGAACCGCTGCATTCAGACTGTTGGACTGTGTTATTATGGATGCTATTCATATTAATATATGCTCGCAGACTATCATGCAGTGTGTCCTTACTAACAGTGGTTCTGAAGTTTTATTTGAATAAAAATAACACTGCCAGAGTAGGGGTTCTCAAGCCCTTTTGCAGTCAGGGACCCCTGTAAAATTAATTATAAAATCAAATGACTCCATCTGAACATAAATCAACTGCTCAAATATTAGACTCATTATTAAACTGTGTAGAATAATATTTAGGCTAATTTTCTTATTCCTTTTTAACTTTCCATGGACACTACACAGTAGGTCTAAGTTGATATATTTATAGGCCCATTTGTTTTTAAGTTACTGAGGTTTGAAATCAACCCATTCGATTCAAGTCGACTTACAATACACAGATTATGCACATGAACACAGGAATAAAACGACGGAACATGCTGTTATAGAAAAATAACCAACAGTGAAGTGGCCTGACATGAAGCGGAGTAACTGTTACCACCCCAGCATTGATTATTTCCCGATAACAGCACTTCCTGAAGTGTTTTATTCCTCCATTGCTCAACAGCAATCTGCCAGCGATGATGTTTTTTAATGTATTAATGAGTGGCACGATGTACTTTTGTATTTGTTTATATTTAAACATTTAATGATGTGGAACACCTACGAAACAAGTCAGTTCCAGTTATAACATCACCAGCCTCTGGTTCTTTCTCTCCCTTTAAGTTAATAAGACAAAAATGAAGCTTGTCATGTTACTGAGGAAGTGCAAAGCCCTTCGTTTCTGAAGACTTTCCAGCTTTAGGCTTTCTCTGACTGTTACAAAGCGCTGAGACTCCTTCCATAAACATCTCCTCTCTGAAAGCTTCACCATATAAACAATTACGTGGTTTTAATCCGGATACAATAGGTTTATGTGTAAGTTGTTACAACAAAAAAAAATCACACATTAGAATGAGTGCTTTAATATAAACCTGTGATTTGCCTTACAGCCGGAAGTGATAATCAGAAATGCTGTTACAGAAAATTAATCAACACCTTCTGACCAATCATAATGAAACATTCAATAGCCCTGTGGGATAACTAATCTTAAAGCACACTGTTTTGCAAAACAGAAGTTGATTACGTTTTTACCCAGGAGACTGATATCAGTATTGTATTGAAAAATGGAGTTAAAAGTTAATTCATTATTAGTACGTCATTAAATATCTTTGTCATTTCTGTATTATATCATTTTGTCTGTGCTTTATCTCTGTTTATCTCTGAATTATTTCTTCAGGACGTTTGTTTTTGTGCCGCCCCCAAACATTAGGGATATTCCCGAATGTCCGTTTAATTATCTCAGTAGAAAACACAAGGGGAAAGACTGCCTCTGATTCCTGTAGTGTAAAACACTGTGAGTCCTAGAAAACACTCCTTACCTTATCTTGTGTAATGACTGTTAGTAGATATAAACCTGAGCATGTAACTCTGCTAGTTTAATATCTTGTTATAAGATTTTCATATCCTACTGTAAATTTGTAAGACCTTATTTCGTAATCATGTGCTGCAAGGAAATATTGTAGCATCTTGAAAACTTCACTCGGCCGTGTCGTGTGTATTCATAGGCATGCCAGCCCTGCCTTGTAGACTTTCCCTCACCATACACAAGGGAGAATAAAGGGCAGGGCTTGCTAAAGACTCAGACAGGATATGACTCCCCCGTGACTGCCTACTCGGGAGCCAGGGAAGGAATCTCCCTAGTGTTGTTTCTTTTTCTTGTTAATCTGGAAAACAATAACACTCCTTCAGCTGAGCTGTCATCGTAGGGGTTTCTCAGGGAGTTTACAGACCATGTTGAGGAAATGAGTGCCGATTGCTCCGTCAGCAGGTGTGGCAGGCTTCTGGAAGCGCTGCTAGTTTTTTTTATTTTATTTATTTCTTTTTCTTTTTCAGTCTCCTGTGACTGAAATCAAATCCATTATTTGGATTCAGTTGTTCACACACTGTAATAACTGCACAGATCATTAGGTGACAGGACATTATGTTATTTTAATTGTTAATCTTCAGAGGATTAAAGAGCCTGTGGAAATTGTTTAGCGGTGTGTGTGATTTGATCCCATATGTTGCTACATTTCCTTTTGGAAATAGGAAGTTAGGGTGGGATGTGTCGAGGGCCTGACTGTTTTCCCATGTCAGTGACCAGCATTCCCAACATGCATCATTATGGAGGACACACACGACTTTAAGAGTAATTCATTGGTAAAAAGGTGGCCTGCAACAATTTGGAGATTACACAGATAATGAAATTTTATTGACATGGATTTTTATTTTATAGTCGATATGTCCTTTACTTACCTAAAAACAAATACATGTTATTATGTAAAACAGCTCAGTCCTTTATTTTTGTATAGAATGTAATACACTACTGAGGCAGTTGGAGGCAGCAGAAGCGCTACATTTTTTTATTTTTTTTTTTAACATCATATAACACTGTGTGTGTGGGATGCTTTGATTTGGTTCATTTATCACAAATATAAAGAAATATGGCATTAAACACCTTTATACCACAGCTATAACTATAACAAAAGCTCTCACTGCAAGGCAAATCACAGGTTTATATTAATGCACTCGTTCTAATTATGCGATTGTTTCTATACTAACAATTAATTCACAGCAGCTTCTGTGCTAGACACTCCACATAATTTAAGACAAATAATAAACAAAATGTCTTTGTCATTTAACAAAGAAGAAAAAATGTAAATGTATAATGATGGTGAAGATTTCTGCAAAAAGATGCTTAGATAACATTTATGGAAGGAGTCTCTGGCGTCAGCACTTTGTAATATAAACATTTTCTTCCATGGGAGAGTCTTCAGAATGGGAGACTCTGCACTTTTCTGTGCTTTTTCCCCCTCTTTTTTCCCAAAGAAAGAACAAAAGAACCTGGTGAGGTAACAACTGTTTACCTCCTTTAATGTAAGTGATAATAGGAACTAACTTGTTGCCACCGTGACCCCCAATAAGATAAGCAGAAGGAGAATGAATGAATGAATGAATTTGTTTCATGGACATTCCACAACATTAAATGTACCTATAAACAGATTAAATGTATGATGTGTCATTCTTTGATGTGATGCTGTAATGGGAAAATAATAAGGGTGGTAACAGCAGCTGCAGTTTTCGTCTGACTGCATTAAACCAGCCTGTCATTTATTATTTTCCTATAACAGCATGCCTCGTTATGTTTTATTCTGTTCTTTATTATTATTTTATAGACACAAGAAACAGACCGGCTGATTTAACTTGTAACACATAGGCTGCTCGCTCAGATTCTAACAAGCCAGACACCATCAGACTGAACAGGTTGAGGGGTACTTTAAAACAAAGGTCTCTTCTTTCTGGAAAAATAAATGACTACAGTGAGGGACTGTTATTAAATTGTGGTTTTAGGTGAAATAGTAGAACTGGAGTATTTTCACTTGAACAGTACAAGCATGGTGCAGTGCCATGGCCTTTCATAGCAACATATTGATGCATGAACATTTAAAATGAACGCTCATACTATTTTTGTATTGTTTTTATGATCATACAGTCAACATTCGTACTTCAATGAGATGATTAAGTTTAGCCTGTTTAGTTTTGATAAGGTAATTAGTTAAGGTTATTAGATAAGTTAAGGTTGATTAGTTAATGATAAGGTAACATGTCTGCATGTAGGCTACGTTATAAATAAAGAAAGAGTTTGTTCCTATATCATTATTTAAAATTGTTATCCAGAGTGTGTTCCTGCCTCATGCTCTGTACAGGCTCTAGATCCACTGTGACATTGATCATGATGAAGTGCTTACTAAAGATGAATTAAATGAGTCTTTGCATTTGTTATCTAAATTGGTTATTTTTTACAGGAACAGGGAGTAATCATTAGTCAATTATAAAAAAAATAAATTAAAAAACCTGCTACTTGTGATTCCCATGAGAAAACCGGGTGAAATTATGACATGATGAAACTTTCTACTGTATATAATTCTGATAAATAGATGTTAAAAGTTTTCCTGAACTCAAACATGTTTCTCTTTCGCATGTATCTCAGTTAAGGTTCTAGCATTGAAGGTCTGTTACCTCCAGACTGAATCATGGACATTTTGACAGCTGGTATCTGATTACAAACTGAATTGTTTAGGCTTATGTCCATTTCGCTATAGCACATATCTATCCAACAGCTTGATCAAAGCCTGACTTTCACTGTGTGAGGAAATCACACTTAGCTAGCGAGGGTTTAGAGATCGTTAGACAGACTGACTGTTGTTACCACTGCATTTGTTAAACAGGCTCCTTACCCAACATGATCTTTGCAGCAAGATAGCCTAGGCAAGATTTAAAAGAAAAAAAAAACATTTCCATGCACAAATATGGTATTATTATTATTATTATTAGTAGTAGTAGTAGTAGTAGTATTGCTTTTTAAATAAGCGAAATTTCATCCATCAAGCTTTTTTTTTTTTTTTTGCCTCGCAAACTGGTGTGACCTTCTGGAATAAAGATTTCAGTATATTTTTTTAAAAAAAAAAAAAAAGAGTGTGCACAATTAAAACACTGCTCCCTGCCTCCACAAACACATATGCGTGGGACCCACTTCCTAAAGTGCATTTTTCAAATCTGCAGAACTCAAGGGTGTACCTACTCTTTAATTATTCAATAAAATCTTACTCTACCCTCTGATTAACAATAAAAAACCTGATACTTTGCAGTGTATTGATTATACACTCTAAATAATTGTAAAACCATCAAGGTGATGCCGATTTGCATTGATAAATAAAGTAAGCATCCCTAAATTAATAGTTTTGTGCTCGCTGTGTCCGTGGTTAAAGTATAACTTGATTATTTGTGTCCTTTTATCCTGATAACTGTTCACCTCTCCAGTACACAACATGCATCATAAAGCAAGCAGCAGTGCTGTCAGACCGTCATGCTGCCTCAGTCGGTGAAAAACACATCATTCTAGATGGCTCGAACTCGTAATACTGTGCTGTACAGCTCAGAAGTTGATAAGATTCACTTGACGCAGTGCAACTATGACTGAAATGTAGTGATTAATAGCATTGAAGAATACAGAGCCTGTACAACAGGGGTGATATCCTAGATGATAGTTACACTATATGGCCAAAGGTTTGTGGACATCTGATCATCGCACCCATATGTGGTTCTTCCCCAAACTGTTGCCACAATGTTGGGAGTACACAATTATATAGAATGTCTTTGTATGCTGTAGCGTTACAATTTCCCTTCACTGGAACTAAGAGGCCCAAACCTGTTCCAGCATGACAATGCCCCTGTGCACAAATCAAGGTCCATAAAGACATGGTTTGTTAAGGTTGGAGTGAACTTGAGTGACCTGCACAGAGCCCTACCTCAACCCCACTGAGCACCTTTTACGATGAACTGGAACACCAACTGCACCCCAGACCTCCTTGTCTGACATCAGTGCCTGAGCTCACTAATGCTCTGCTGGCTGAATGAGCACAGATCACCACAGCCACACTCCAAAATCTAGTGGAAAAGCTTTCCCAGAAGAATGGAGGGCTGAAATGGAATGGGATGTTCAGCAAGCACATATGGGTGTGATAGTCGGGGTGTCCACAAACTTCTAGCCACGTAGTGTATATTTGTCAGCATGCTCAAGCTGAGGTAGACGAGGGTAGTGTCAGCGGTTTTAGAAAGCTGCAACTCCAGATAAGTAACTTTTGTAGAGTTTTTGTTTATGGAAAGTATTTAATTGGACGCAAAGTTACTATTTACCTCATGTTGCAGGGTGGATGAGTCATCAAAATCTTTTAGATTTATATACTGTCTACTGTTTTTAGGGAAGTAAAAGTAAAGGTTTTTAGGGAAGTAAAAATTATATGTATAAAATGAAACAATTTCCGTGTTCTGTGTACTTCCACATGTCTGTGTTGTCCGTAATGACACAATACATGTAAAAGACTAATTTTGATTGCATGGGCTCTTTAAGGGCTCGTGTTCGGCAATGTTATCCAATCATATCACCACATGGTGGCACTGTTGGGGCAAAACAGTGTGGGGAGCCTGCACACTAACCAGCACTGTAAACACATTGCACAAGTTTCCTTATAAATCATGAAGCTGTCATATTAAAGGGTTTTGGGTGTGTAAGGTCTGAGGGATTGCATAGAATGGTTGCAGCAGCAGTGAGCAAATAAGGGTCTAAAGCTATTTTTAAGACATAACATTTTGATAAATGGTTTATTACAGTGGTCTTTTTCAGGCCAACTAATCATATTGGCTGACTGAATACACAGTTTTAAAGGGGATGCATCAATTTCGAGAATTGCAGGCTTGAAGCGGTTTTATTTCTCTTAGCCTCGTTCACCTGTAGCGTCTCATGTTCTCATATTACATGTAGAAGCAGACTTGTGAAATGTTGATGCTCCTGTAGTGTCCCAGCCCTGTGCTTCCTAAATAATTAAAGTAGTTACGAGATCAGTGAGTGGAAGGGAGGCACAGAAAATATGTTACTGAAGAGGTAAAAGTTTATTTTTGTTTGAACCAGGGAATGATCTAATAATGTGTAAATTTTAGTATATGTCCCACAGGCTTAAGTGTTTTTTGGGTTTTGCTATTCTACAGAAGATTTGAGATTTGATTTATACTTATTTTGCCGTCTATTCATTAGCAGAGAAGCCATGGGTTGTGAGCAGGAACAGCTAGAGTGAATAGTGGCAGTTTCATGTTCATTTTTAAGTTTCATCACAGGAAGCTGTGGTCGCTCATCTTCCTTTTCGCACACACTGCAGCACAGTTGAGTGTATGAGCGGTTGCATTAGTGTGTTTTTGTGCGGTGGAGTGTGCTGTCTTTTGCTGCTTTGAGGGCTGCTTGCTGCTTTGGTGGCTCGTGTGTCATTCGTCTTGTGCCACGTGCCACCTGTTGCGAGTGTAACAGCCACAACCGTGTTTGTAAAGGAGCATTGTGTTGAAGACCACTGAAAACAACAGTAACTCTTCTTCTCTTGTATATGCTCTATAGAGTTTCTAGTGAGAAATCATGGAGACAGAGGTAGGTTTACTGGAAGCATTTTATTTCTGCTATTGGAAGTTAACATTGCAAGGTTTTCTGCAAATTTGAAAAGGTGCTTTTTGTTTAACATGCACTTCTTAAGCTTGGAAAATGAGGAAGGGAAAATGTGCACAGCTCTTGTATTTGCTGCTAGGCCAACATTAGCTATTGGTTTACCACAGAGAAAATAGGGAGTTTTAGTACCAGTCTGAGGTCATAATCCTTTGCTAATATTTATAGTTTTCTAAAAACCGTCGGATTAGCTGTTATTTTCTCCTGCTTCTGTGGTATGTTTAAGAAACAGAGCATGTTGGATACTGTGGGGCTACTGTGCATTTGTGCTCTGCAAGAATAGTCCATCCATCTTGTTCTTGTTGGTGCAAGAGAACAGATGAGGAAAAGACTGGCGTCAGCATGTAACTTAGCTGTCTGTGTCTGTTTGTCTGTCTGAATCTAAATTAGCTTCAAACTACCTTCACAAGAAAAGCTTCTGGTAACTATGGACACAGATTTCACAGCAGCTCAGGTGACACAGATCAGTTGTGTTTAGTAGAAGCGTTACTCCATGACCACATCCGCGTATCAGTGCAGTCATTGTGCACCGTTTCCCCGGTATCTAAACTATCTCGCATCATGATTGTGACTTACAGAGCACTGTATGTAGAAATTCTTCTTTGCTCTTTTCTCACTCTCCCCTTCCTCTGTCTTCCCCATGGGCACAGCCGGGTATCGTGTCTCCTTTTAAGCGTGTGTTTCTGAAGGGGGAGAAAGGGAGAGATAAGAAAGCTCAGGAGAAGTGCACTGAACGACGGGCTCTTCACACTTTTTCACTGTCTGTCCCCGACCACCGGATTGACCCAGACATCTTGCTCAACGATTACATCGAGAAAGAGGTTAAGGTGAGACTAACCTCAGTGCACTCGCAGCATAAGAGATACACAGTGTAGGACTTACCTAGCCGTAGTGCATCTCTGCTCTTATGTAAATGGTGTCAAAGGATATGAAGCAGCACAGTGTGTTAGTTATCTGAATCTGGGGTTCTCAAATATTTGGCAGCCAGGGAAAAACATTCCACAGACCTGGTCAGTACAGATTTATTTTATGAAATATTCATATATTAGGCTTATTATTCAAATGTGTGCAATAATATTCTGGCACTTTTGGAGCCATAACGGTCCAATTTGGCATTCATTATAGGCCTACTTGTTTTTCAGTTATTAAGATTTGGAGTAAATGCAGTTAATTCAAGTGAGCAGTCAAACAGGCTTGTAACAATTAGAGTGTAATAATAAATACAGATTTGATAAAGGTGGGTTGTTCTTTACACTGCTGTAACAAAATAAAAAAAAATAAAAAAAATCCCAGACCCACTGGCTATACTTAATGGACCTGAGCTAGAAAACCACTGATCTCAATAGTAGTTAGTTATCTAGCCTGTTTTCGATTAATGACTAAAGAAGCAAAGGAGTTACTACGTTTTTTTTTCTTCCTTACACCTATGACCTTATATTGACTTTCATTTGTATGTATTTTGTCATATTGTAGTATCTGGGGCAGCTGAGCTCAGTCCCAGGTTACCTTAATCCCTCCAGCCGCACTGAGGTTTTGCAGCTGATTGACAATGCCAGGGTGAGATGACTAGTGCATGATTTCATTTATTGTTTATTCTAATCAGACACAGAACTAGTTGAATCTGTTGTTTTTTGTTGTTTTGTTTTTTGTTTGTTTGTTTCTGCTCCCAGAAGTCTCACCAGCTGGCAGGTCAGCTGACATCGGAGCAAGATGCCGTGGTCAGCCTGTCCGCGTACAACATCAAGCTGGTGTGGCGTGACGGAGAGGACATCATCCTGAGAGTACCTATCCATGACATCGCTGCCGTTTCCTACATTCGAGATGACTCCCTACACCTGGTGATTTTGAAAACAGGTACGTTCACACTCTCGGGTCTCTTAGTGTGACGATCTTGTTTAAATACTGTCTTTTTACACCTGAAGCAGTGTATTATAGCATATTATTAATACATTTTGATACAATACTTTTATCCTAATCATGTGTGTACGTGTGTGTGTTTGTGTGTAGCCCAAGAGCCTGGAGGCTCGCCTTGTCCCAGCACATGTCCTGAGCTGTCGAAGTCACCTACTCTGAGCTCTTTGTCTGAGAGTGGAGCTGTGGATGTCTGCTGCCTGCTCGTGCTGGCCGTCGAGAACAAGGTCCCTAATCTTTTCAGCTCAAATCCTACCATTTACTAGTAATAAGACAAAATCATTTGTTCACCAAGTGTGGCACAGCAGTTCTTTGTGCCTCTAGTTAGGCTAGGCTGTATGATAATAGCATAGTTATATCACAAAAAATCTTTTCTGAGATATCATGGGTACTCAGAACTTTTATAACACTGACCGAGTGACTCTGTTACTCACAGAAACACAGAGCTGATTGGATTTTAAGATATTTTTAGGGGTGAAATGATACAAAATTCACACTCGAGACAGTGGTTTCTCGATACATTTTCTATACAGCAAAAATAAGCATTGCCTGAATTAAAACATTCAGCAGTATAAAAGAACACTAACTGGAACTTAATCAGTGTTTGCGTGATTCAGTCAGACTCTTAGCAGCAAATAACAAAACAAAAGCTGTGCATTAGAATGTAACAAACATGGCTAATTAAAAACATTAGCTCTGTGGCCTAGCTTTCACTGGTCTCATCAAAATATTCACCACAACTACTTCTCAAAAAACGCACAAAAACACCTGAAACCTAGCCCAAAAATATCAGACACTGGACAAATGAGACACAGATTTTCCTCTTTTTCCATGCCTGTTGACCAATTGTATCATGATTTCCCCAATTTGGTGCAAAAACTGCAACCCTGCTGGTATGCTAGTATGCAAGCATTTTTGCTTGGGAAAAACAGAGTATTTAGGATTTTTTTTTATACCCATAGCCTCTCTTGAATTTAGATAAAGAGGAAGCTAGTTTTTCAGAGGAGGGAATGATGGCTAGATTAAGTTTAAATATTTATTATTCCTCACATAAGTGGTGTTTTATGATGAATAACCTACTTTATTATGCAGAATGTTGTATGTATTGTACAATACTCAGACATATCGAATTGAGAAATGATGCAGTGCGCTGTATCTTTACACCCCTAATATTTTTTCACCATGTGTTTCATTTTCCTTCCTTCTGTATTTTTGTACATGTTAAATGAAATTATAATTGAATCTATAGCATTTTCAAAATGCAGCACTACAGTTTTCCTAGACTTTTGTAGTTTAATACATTTCTTCCATTGTTTGCAAAATGTCATCTTGTATTGGTGAATGTATTCAGGACTTTATTGATGGTCACTGCTGGTTGTATTGTTTCAGGCAGCAGCAGAGGAGCTCTGTCTGCTCCTCAGTCAGGTCTTCCAGATAGTCTACACAGAATCTACTATTGACTTCCTGGACAGGACCATCGACTTCCTTGATGGAGCTACAACGCCCACTCGGCATCTCTCCCTCTACAGCGGTGAGTGCAAGGGAGACGATAATTACATGGTGGTTATCACAGCAACACACACATCGAACAAGTAGATTGAAGATCTTTTAATGTTGGTTCATCTTGGAAGTCAGTCCACATTCTTGGAGTTGTTTGAACCTATGGAATCTAACTGAAAGACTTTTGCAGTGTCAGTTCAGCCACTCTGAAAATAATGTTTAATTGGTTTTAACTGTAATGTTGAACTTTTCAGTTACTCTTTAACTTCTTGATTGTTTGTTGAGTTCTGAAACTGTTCAAACGGAGGGGAAATCAGATTTTTTTAAATCTAGTTTTAGATTCTTATCTATATTGCAAATGTCATTGAACAGATCCGATTTGTTTGTTAGTTGCGTTTGCACACAGAGCTGCATACGTTGTAGTTGTTATAGTAACAATGCAGATATCCAAAGGTTAAGTAGTGCTGGCCAGGGTAGTTAACAATGTAGAGATTATGTTTTACATAAGAGCAAAAAAAGAGCAAATCCACTCAAGTTTTGATATCAAGAAGTGCCACACACAGAATTACAGGGTAAACATGAAATCCAATCCGGCTTGAGTTGCTTTCCCATCTGCCACATATAAATGTGGCTTTAATTTGAGAAAAAGTCTCAGCTCATATCTCCTAGAAATCAGATTTGAGCTGCCTGTTGGAACAAAACCTTTGGCATTTTTATTCAGCATTCTTGCCTGTATTGAATGGGTTGATAGTTGAAGAACTTGGAGTAGCAAAAGGGAAGCTAGGTAATAAATAACACATGATGTAAGTCATTAATCACAAGGCTTGTGTTTATTTTAATCTCAAGATGACTCATCAAGCAAGGATGTTAAAGAGCCATTTGAAGGAGGCCCAGGCAATTTGTAAGTATTTACCTGATTCCAGTATGTGTTAATCAGATTTTTATTTCTGTGATTGCAATGAATTCTCGTTAATTAACTCAACAGTCTAGCCACCATTGGCTGCATAGGATGCTAATGGTAAACATTTTGGCCAATCACAGCTTGTTTCAGAGCTCATTAGAGGCAGCAGGACATTCTCCGTGTTCATCACCATCATCCACACCAGCATCACCACAGGACAAAACAGCCAGCGAGAGTGAACTAAGCACAACAGCAGCAGAACTTCTCCAGGACTACATGACCACGGTGAGTGTGCGTGTGTGTGCACAAGCGAGAGATTTTGCTGTGCTTATTTAATGATTTCCGTTTTTAATGATTTCCGTTTTTAATGATTGTCCATAGCCTTGATTTGTTTCTTCAGTGAATATTTTGTGAAGTGCTGAACTCTCAGTATGTTTGTGCTTTTTGTCTTCTAGTTGAGAACAAAATTGTCCTCTCAGGAGATTCAGCAGTTTGCCACACACTTGCATGAGTACAGAAACGGTGCCTCCATCCACGAGTTCTGTATCAACCTGAGACAGCTCTATGGAGACAGCAGGAAGTTCCTCCTACTCGGTGAGCACGGTTTCCTGTGGCTAAACAGCAAGCCGCAGTTTTCAGCAAGAGCCATATATGAACCACTTTGAAGGCTATGTGAAAAAGCGAAACTGTACACAGCCCTTTCCGTCAGCACTGTTGGAGCCTTCATGGCTGATGCTTGCCTTCATAAGCTTTTCCTCTATGGCTTATGCATGTCTTCTGTCATCCTTGTTGACGTATTAGCACAGATCATTGCTTAGCACACTAAACCCAAGAAACATTTTAAACCTTCTGACGCAGTATTGCCGTCAACATTTGCAAGTTGGAAAAGAGCAACTTTTCTCTCTGTGAAACATAGACTGGTACCTAATCACAAACAGAATTTTGTCATGTAGATTAACAATACAGAAATTCCACCTCTTTTACACTAATTGTCTGTAATCAACATTTCATATATTTGGAGTAAATTGGTTTAAAAAGAATAACACATTTATTGTCACACATACAGGTACAGTACAGTGAAATTGTCCTTTCACATATCAGAGCTTTTTAGGTGTTTGGGGTCAGAGTGCAGCTTCAGCTACGCTATATGGCCAAAAGTTTGTGGACATCACACCCATATGTGCTTTTTGAACATCCAATTCCAGATGTAGTCTCCCTTTGCTGTTATAAATAACATCCCCTCTTTTGGAAAGGCTTTCCGCTAGATTTTGGAGCATGGGTGTGAGGATTTGCCCATGTTGGCCGAAGAGGCCTGGGGTGTAGTCAGCGTTCCAGTTCATCCCAAAAGGTGTTCAGTGGGATTGAGGTCAGGGCTCTGTGCAGGCCACTCGAGTTCTTCTTCTCCAACCTTAACACACCATGTCTTCATTGACCTCGCCTTGTGCACAGTAGCATTGTCATGCTGGAACAGGTTTGGGCCTCTTAGTTCCAGTGAAGGGAAACTAATGCTACAGCATACATTCTAGACAATTGTGGGCTTTGTGGGAACAGTTTGGGGAAGAACCACGTATGGGTGTGATGGTCAGATGGTCCACAAACTTTTGGCCATATAGTGTATGTAGAGCTGTTCGTGGCCCATTGTAGTAGCTTTTTGAGCATGAAAAAATGTATGAACTAATTATTTCTACAGAGATTATTTTTCATGGAATAAAATTACATGTTCAGCAGTATTTCTCCACTTTTTAATTAGCCTACTAATTCTCCTGGTTCTTTGGCAGGCCTTAGGCCCTTCATCCCAGAGAAGGACAGTCAGCACTTTGAGAACTTCCTGGAAACCATTGGCGTGAAGGATGGCCGTGGCATCATCACTGACAGCTTCGGCCGCTACAGACGTACAGCCAGTTCAGCTTCTGACTCGACCACCAATGGCAACGGGGCAGCAGGAGGATCAGATGAAGGAACGGTGTCCTCTGAGGGCGATGAGTGGGACCGCATGATCTCAGACATCAGCAATGACATTGAGGCGTTAGGGTGCAGTATGGACCAGGATGGTGTGTCACCCTGACAGCAAAACTTTCACAGTGTGCTTTAGCCAATCACCACTTGATATACTGACTGTTACATAGTTCACTGGTCCATGTCACTTTGTCAAATGATGCTGGAATGTCAATATTATGCCACCTCAGTTTAATCCTGGCTTTTATGTATTGTTGTGACCACATTACAGTCATTCAACTGGATGATGGTGCTTTTTGAGACACTTGAAGTGCACGTGGACCTTCTGTAACTGTGCATGGCACAGATGATGCTTTCATGACTGTTTATTGGCAGTATCTGCTATCGGTAAAGAGACAGTGGCTTTTTAGGCTGATCTGAGACCAGCGTTTAGGTTTCTTTTATGAAGGCGTTAGGATAATAGCAGGATTTGAAACACCATTTTAATTCTTGAGTGTTGACATTTAAGATTAATGCAAAGATTTGCAATACCATTGGAGTCAAGTGGTGATACTGTGACTGATGAGTCACAAAGTGAAGTGGAATAGCTCTATTTTTATGAAGCACATTAAAATGATTCATATTAGTCTGTGGATTCTGAGGTAAGTCATATGCCTAGATTTCACTGGAAAATCAAGGCAGTTGTTTGGGTACCTTCAGTATCAAATGCAGATTCTTGAAAAGATGGTTCTGTCTTCACAGCATGAGCAAGGGATTTTGGGGAGTGGGCTGGTGCTGATACAACAACTAGAACATAAAAGGCATTATAAAAGATCAGGGTTTCCAGGGAGGTGTTTTTACTTGCCCATATTAGCATTTTGACCCCTAAATCTCAACTGCTAGGTATATTGTGAGATTAGTAAATTGAGTGTCTGCCTGAAGTCATAAGTAAAGCCAAGGGGTGTTCTCTGATTCAGTTTGGGTTTCATTTAGCAGTTGTGTGGATCAGTGGTTTCTTGTGTCTTGTCACCTATGATGTGCAGCACAGTTTTTCTTTCCCAGTTTAGCTTAACTTCCAATCCATCAAGTGTTTTTATTTCTCTCATTGTATTAACTGTTTGATGTGTTATTCTAATTTTTATTGCATAACATTTAAACACATTTTACTATTACATTTTTACAACTAGTGCTGGTTGTAATTACCCCATGATTGTTTATTTGCAACGCACCAGGTAGAGAACGTAGCGCTATATATTTGTTGGTTTGGGCTGACATCTTGGAGTATTTAGATATTTGACAAAGCCAGTTAGCTGGCTGATGGTTTTCAGTGTTTTGTTACACTGCAGAGCAAATATGTCTTGTTATATGTTGTAGCCTTCTATGAGTTTTTGGTAGCTTGACATTGTGCCTTGCAGAACAACTGCTTATTATATCATCCAACAGGGATGTAAGAATCATTCTGTAATCTGTACAGACTGTGACCAAGGAGTTGTATTAAATATTATGTTTAGTATTCAGAGTGTTGTGAATGTACTATAGGTTGTTGTTTGGATATTCCTGTGTTTGATCCAACTTACAACCATCAAGCCTTTCCTATTAAGGCCAGTGTATGAAAATACTACTTTGGTTTACATGTCAAAAATCACTTTTCTACTTTGATTTAAGGCAACCTGCATTGTAATGGCAAGTTGTTTCAGGATCAGCATGCCACTGTTCTGCACTTAATACTGCTCTTCAGTTCAACATCACACTTAATCCAGTATATACTATATGTGGCAGCTGGGGAAAACCCTTCACCCTTCTACATTTTCTAATTGACATTTATAGTCTCTTTGTTTTTCTCGTTTTTCCGAAGGGCAATATTCAGTATTCAAATGTAGCAAATTTATAACCAAATAAGGAGTTAGAGAGCAGTTAAACTGCCTCCTTATTTATGTAATGTAATCTTTGCACAAAGCCTAGGCAAGGCAAAGGCCATAGCATATAAGTGATCATTTTCATGCTCATTAAACTATTCAGTGAGGTGTGCTGTGGATGGGATCATTGTCATCCTAGAAGAGACTGCCACCATCAGGGTACAAATGGTTTTTAATCATAGGATAAAGCTGATCAGCCAGAATAACTTTATACTGATTTGCAGTGACTTTTCCCTCTAAGGAGACAAGTGGACCCGATCCATGCCAGCAGAATGCCCCCCACAGCGTAACAGCCACCTGTCAGGGTCATACGCTGAGACCTATGTTGTTCTCTTTGAGTGTGCTGCACATGAAAGTCTTCTCATCTGGCCAGGTCACTTTTTTGCCACATCTCTGTAGACCAGTGCCTGTGGTTTTTGCACCACTGAACTCTCAAGTGTACATCTTTGTAATGAGGGAGTTCATCCCTCTCTCTGTAGTTGATGAACTATTCTGCATTGATATTCGCAGTCACCTGAAGAACAGCTGCTCTTCTGTTTTACCTTACGTATTGCCCTAATATACACGCATCACAGTCACGTGCGCTTTATATATATATATAAACAGTGTAAGGGCAGCCACTTTGCAATTGTTCTACAGTTCATTTCTGGAAATATCTAGCTAGCTGAAATTAAATTAAAAAGCAATGTTTTGGCATTTTCTGCAATATGAACAATAATAATCATCTTGGTCATCTTGCTTTTTATTTCATATTGGCTGATGTTAGATATTAAGCCAAATACCAGAGGTCAGCTGTCATGCTTTGGAACAGTTACCTGCTTTGATAATTCACTGCTTCACTGCATTAATTCAACAGAAATTATTCAGCACCTAATGCTAATCTCAGACTGTTAACCAGCTAGGTAATTAACACTCATTCACTTTCAGTAACTGCTTTATCCCAGTTAGGGTTGTGGTGAATCCAGAGCATATACCAGTCACACTGGAATACACCCTGGGTGAGAAGCCAGTCCATCACAGGGCGCATCACACACATTCAGCCACTCATTCACAACCAGGCGCAATCAACCTACTGCGGGTGTGGGAGGAAACCAGATAACCCAGAGGAAACCCATGGGGCAAACATACACAGAAATGGCACAGACAGTAAACCGAGCTCAGGATTGAACTGGGGACCCGGGAGCTGTGACGCACCAATGCTACCCACTGCCTAGATCAACAATAACTAAAAAAAAATAAAATAAAATGTCCCACCTTTTTGTATGTTCTCAAATTGATGCCTAAAATTTTTGGACGTTAACAGTATTCACATTTTCACACTGCAAACTAACACGTATCTGAATCTTCCACACTCAAACAGTGATAAATATGGCTGTGGATGTTCGATAGTCATGTTTTTATCAGTAGAAGAATACATCCTCTGTAGCTGTCGTGTGATGCTGTTATCCTCCAGGAAGGTCCATGGAAGCCCTGAGCACCGCCAAGCTGCCACTGTTGGGGTCTTGAGCAAGGCCCTTAACCTTCTCTGCTCCAGGAATGCTGTATCATTTGTAACACTTCCATGTATCAGTTTTCAAGAAGGAAAAAACTATGGCTTTGGTAGACTGGTGTCTTTAAGATCTTATTAAGTAGATGTCCTCAAAGGCACTCATTCTACCAGAAATATGCACTATGCAGCATTTTTTTGGGGATTAGCAACAGTCAGATGATTTGGCTATCAGATGTGTCAGTCATGCTCTAAGTAAAGAAATTG
>CM040472.1:6484109-6494109 GCA_022758105.1 Pangasianodon gigas | reverse complement strand
TAAACTGAAATGCTAATGCATCCTAGTTTTTGCTTTAGCTGATCACTAAAGCTGATCTGGACCTTTGGAAGTGCAAATGAGTTTGCAGGCAAAAGGGAATGACAGAATAATGTAATTCATCCTCTTATATTTAACATCCAAACAGAGAACATCCACATCTTGTCCTTGAGCATGAAAAATCATGTAAGCTTGATTCTTCCTTAAAGCATAATTTAGTTATTTTTCTTCCTGGCCTCAGGCAAGAAATAGGGTTTAGGAAATCCTGGAAAGAAAAGATGCGCATTAGATATATATTTTTTTTTTTTCATAAATATGTTACTGCGATTCCCTGTACCTGGACTGCTGTTACAAGTTTACAAAGGTCAAGTATCATAAAATCACATAAAGCACTATATATATCAACTTAAACCAGCAATACCATCATCTTGACCAGTAACTTTTCTAAAGGCTCATACTGAGTGTTTCCTTTCTACATCTCATGTCACGCTCTGGATCCTCCCAAGCTAGCAGTTGCCATGGAAGCTTAAAGCAGGCTATGAGTCAGCATGTTTCTGTTACATGAAACGACATCTATAATGCCTTTGAAAGTGACAGATAAGTGGCAGCAGAGTGTATGATCACAAAGCTTAGGGTAGAGAAGGATGACAGAAGAGGTCACATCCTCAATATCCAATGTGCTCACATAATATTAGCACACTAAACAACTAGTCTTACTTTTATATAATTGGACTAATGCCAAACACACACTGCTTCAGGTCAAGCCAATTTCATAAATAAATCCTTCAAAAGTTACCCTGTTTGTTTTACTCATAATGTTTTTTGGGGTATAACTAACTTAACATGGCTATGTTTCTTGGACTGATTGTCAAATTCTGTTGTGTGTAGTTACACTACACTGCGTCGTGCCAACTGATGGCTAATAATCTGATATTTTGTTGCATATGTTTTGTATGTGGCACTTGGTATGTATTTGTGTGTTGAAGAAGGCAAGAATTATAATATATAATGTACATTCAACTTGAAATTTGCCTGATATGATATGACCAGATCAGTAGGAATTTTCATGACATGAGTTTAGGTCAAAGTCTCTGGATACACCAATATTCCAGCAACAACTCAAAGTTCCTGTGCATGTTAGAATGAATAAGTCCCAGTTTGTTTAAAGATTCAAAGATTACCATTCAGTATGTGACCTAAGCAAAAAAAAAAAAGGCTTAATGGCCTTGAACCAATAATGAAACTTTCACCTGACCTAGTTGTAAGGGCAAATAAGTTTAAACATTTTGTTTTGAAATGCACGCAAATAATAACAGGCTATCGTTTCATTCAGTGGTCTGGTAAATGTAAAATATATTCAATTCCCACAATTTGTGCCACAAAAAAGTCCTACAATGGTACAGCAAGTAGCGTTGCTGCCACACAACTCCAGGGTCCAACTCCAATTTGATCCTGAGCTCGGGTTACTATATCAGTCGAGTTGTGCGTGTTCTTTCTGTGCTGCATGAATTTCCTCTGGGTTCTCCAGTTTCCTCCCACCTCCCAAAACTTTTATGTAGGTGGCTTGGTAATGCTAATTTGCCCTAAGTGTGTGAATGTTTGCCCTAAGTGTGTGAATGTGTATGCATGTTGCCCTGTAATGGACAGGTGTCCCATTCTGGGTGTATTCCCACCTTCTGCCCAGTGTTCCTGGGATATGCTTTGGATCCACCATGACCCTGACTAGGATAAAGTGGTTATTGAAGATGAATGAATGAATGAATAAATGAATGAATGAAAGTCCCATCCAAAATAAAAAATAAAACTCACTTCATCTTTAAGAACAGCCTCATGTCTTGCTTTAATCGCATATCAACAATGTAAATACTCAGCGATTATATCCTACTGATTATCAAGGTCTTATGCCTCATTAAAATAAGAAGACAAATTTCTGTTCTTGATCCACGCCATATAATGCATGTGTAACATGCAGTGTTAAAGCCACACACACACACACACACACACACACACACAATGTCCGCAAACATCTGTCCTAAGAGTAGCCTATAAATGCACTATTTGGTGATAAAGGCTAATTGTAGATGTTCACTCCTGGGACATGCTTAGAAAAAAGTTGAGTATAGAGCTCTAAAGGGATCTTTGGCTTGTCTCTCTGAAGAAACCATTAAAGGTTCTTTGTAGAACATAAACAGATCTCTGATAAGGAAACTCGAGATTCTCTAGTTTCCTCATCAGAGAGGTTTCCAAGAAAATCCTTTTATTCTGAGTAGCACTGATTTTGTCTTAGCTGTTTATTAAGAAATTATAACAAACTCTTTTGTTCTGTAAACTAGTTATCTGATCTAAAAAATGAATCTTAGTAAACAAGAAGAATCCTCAGAGTAAACAGCCTGGAGCATACAGTGCTCATGGAGACTTTCTAACACTCCAGGAAGGTGCATCAGGTCTGTACACAGTATCATATCTTTAGCTTTAAATAACGCACATGTGACAAACTGCACAGGGAAATCTGAAACATCTGGACACATCATATTCCACGGCAGAGCGCGCGCAGCATTACTAACGTGAAACAGACTGTAATTGATGCAAACTGGGAATGCTTTATTAAATATCTTTTTAAAATTTATTTTACCAAAACAAAACAAAAAAAAAAAAAGCAAAGCAGGGTCTCCCGGCATGCCCTGCTCTACACTGTAGCCATGAGAAATGAGTGCCATCGCTGCCTATAGCGCTGTTAAAGAGAGAGACTTACCGGCTACACGGCGCTGCAGACGCAGGAGAGGAAGACGCGCGTGAAGAAAGAAAAGAGTTGCGCGCGCGCTCGCTCGCGCCGCTCCGCCACTTTCCGCTTGGATTTGAATGAGAAAGGAGGGAGGAGGGAGGGGGCGGGGAGGGAGGGAGAGGGGTGGGTGGTGGTGTTGCGTCAGCTTCTGGTTACCACGGAGACAGCAAAGTATCTGCTCACATCCTCAGTTTGGAGTTTGCACAGCAGCCAGGCTGTGGTCTAACTTCACATTTCCCCATGACACGGTTGAGTGGAGACAGTGAGCACAGTGACCTGCACCCAGCTGCTCCCTCTGTAGGGAACCTACTAGTGCAACTCTTACAGCCTGTAATACCTAGTGCAGCAGAACAATGGTGGATAGAAATGACAATGGTGCATTTATAATGCAGACTTCTTTCTTTCTTTCTTTCTTTCTACAAAAATACAATTAGGCTGTGCTCCAAAATCCTTTTCCATATTCTATAACCTCTCTTTCCCTATCATGTGCTGAGATTTGATAAGTTTACAAAGATCTTTATCACTATTTCCTGCTAATAATACACTGTCTTTGAGCCCAATCACCATCACAAGGTCTATAAAACCTTCTAATTGTATTTAATTAAAATAAATAAATAAATAAATACTCTAAGCTGTGACACACACAGTGCACACTAGTGACATCTTGTGGTCAAAAGAATGAAAAGCAACTTGGTGGATGCTGCTGCGGCTTTTTAGGCTACAGCTGATAAATCTGTGTTCCAGTGATTTGAAAACACAGAACTAAGGTTTCTAATTATGTAGTAACTCTGGATGGCCTTTCAGGTACATCATGTGCAGCAGTGAAAGACACTCTAGTCTCTCATTTGTAGATAATATTACTAGGATAGCCCCTTTTTATCACAGAAATATTGCTAAGGTAAGAAAATATAATGCCACTACAGGATGTAATGCCATACAACCTCTCTAGGTTGGACTATTATAACACCTGGCTGTCTGGATGATCCAGTAGATGCATTAACAAGCTCCAGTTAGTCCAGAATGCAGCAGTGAGAGTCCTTACTAGAACCAGAAGATTTGACCACATCACCCCTAGCTTATCCACACTGCATTGGCTCCCAGGAAATTTTCCATTGATTATAAAATACTACTAATAACCTATAAAGCACTGAATGGTTTCACACCACAGTACCTGAGCAAAGGTCTTTCATGATCTGCCATGCCTACTTCAATCAAAAGGTGCAGGCTCTTTGTGGGTACCTAGAATAATGAAGGCTACAGCAGGGGGGCAGACCTTTCTTTTACAAAGCCCCACAGTTATAAAACAGCCTTCCAATTGGTGTCCGGGACTTTTCCCGACTTTTGTTAAAAGCTTTTTTTTCTTAGGTAAAGGTGCAGATCTGTAGGATTCATGGGCATAGAGAGTTTTGGTAAACTTAACACCGTTCTCACACGTTCATTCAGCTTTGTTGATGGTAGGCCACTTTATGTTCCATGGTGCCCTCATGTTTATGTCCACTTTATGTCCTCATGTGCCCTGTGTTACCTTCTGGCTGGAGTCCCTGCCTTGCTGGAATCCCTACTTGCATTTTGCACAAAGTGTGCATCCTCTTAAATGATTATAGGACAAGAACAAACCTAATAAGGTTACTCCTGCTGCCTGATATGCCAGTTACTCTGACTTTTTCTGCCTTCCAGACCTGCCTGGCCCATCCTGATGCTCTACTCAGAGCTTCCTTCACCTGAGAATCACTTGCTGCTGGTGAGGACTGCCAGAAAATTGCTGTGGTAATTACTACACAGATACTCTAAAGATTGCTATGGATTGTTTCACTTGGATAGCCTAAAGCTTCCACTTCTGAAAACAGTCTAGATCTCACTCACTGTTTGGTGGATTACTTCACTTGGATGCTATAGATTTAAAACTGAAAACTTTTGACACAATCAGTACTGTTTGGCATTATAGTATACCGTTGTGGAAGAGTAATGACTCAATCTTACTATCTGGCGTCACCCAGAAGAAGATGGGCTTCCTTTTGAGTCTGGTTCCTCTCAAGGATTCTTCCTCATGTTGTCTCAGGGAGTTTTTCCTTAACATCATTGCCTCTTGCTTGCTCAGTAGGGCTCTAAATCTAGATCTGGATTTCTGTTACGCTGCTTTGTTGCAATGTGCTATATAAATTTAAAATATGCTATATAAATATTGAAAGTGCTATATAAATAAAAACTGAATTGAATTGAATAATGCTGTTTAAGCACAAATAAAAAATACTCTCATAGGATACAGTAGGTTCTACAATCTGTTTATAGCAAAGTGTTTTCATGTAATAAATTAATTTTTTTTTTAGATAATAAACAATCAAACAAAGATACATACATGTAAATATTCACTAGGTGAAATATATTTTTTTTATTTATTTATTTATTTTTACAAATACAAAATTGCTTATTTACTCAAAGGTTGATTTTTTTCCAATCCAACATGTAGTGCAACGGTAACCTCGTCATTAGACACAGATCATACTGTTTCCCTGGAGCACCATATTTATTTAAACTTTTCCAAGTCCAAGCATTTTGTATTTCATGCTCATATATATTGCCAATAAGGTTCTGTAAAAACAATGAATGCAACTCAGATGTAAATGTAAATGTCTAAAACAGTGCATAAAATCATGAAACACTGTGTGTCTCTCTGCGAAAACCGAAACAGCACTTTTGTTTAGTGTTTGGCTTTAAAATGGAGATAAAAGTTTAATGGTTTAAACAGACAATGCCATGAAAGTTTTGCCCTTGAAGATCACCAGCTTTTTTAGTTAATGGTGGTTTTCTGGTTTTACATCACTGCACAACACAAGGACATTTCACACTTTCCCACAAGTTCTGCTTACCAGTGGCCTCGTTTAATGTTATGTTCATTTTCCTCTTGCTTTCTAGAAGGGGAGCTGCACATTCTTTCAAATCAGGAGCAATTTCCAACATTGGAAAGGGGTCGTCTTCCTCAGAGCTGACCATCCCAGAAAGATTGTCCTTGAGTTATATGCACTCTTCTGATTACTGAGTACTGACCTCCAAGCTGAGTCCATGGTAAAAAGAAGGTAATCCAGAGAGGTCCAGTTCCTTAGTGTTCATTAAAAACAAACACTTATCCGAGCTCCAGCCTCCCACAGCGTGCAAAAATTCCACAGGCTGCTGCTCTCCACACACATTTCTCCACGCCATTGAGGAGTTTTTGTGAAAACTCAAGCTGAAAGGTTGCAGATCTACCATCCAGCTGTACAAGTCTTTGTCCATTCTGCCGTTTGGGTAGATATAAGCCTATAAAAAAGACTTTGTTGTGTGGTCAACATTGAACGAGAAGTTAACCACAAAAATCTCGAGGTTGAAAAAAATGACTTTTTTATAAGTTTATAAAATTGCTATGACTAATATATTACACATATTTATGATGCATACATCTGTAACAACATCTGTAACAAAAATAAGCATAAAGTTGGTTTAAATCATGCACATATGTTTATAATTTAATCATTTTAAAGATGGGTTTGGTTAACTGGGACAGTCTTAATAAGAGGAAAAAGGAAAAGTGAAGGGATTTAATGGATGTATGAAACACTCCGAAGCTATAGCGCAAAAATGATGGATTTTATGTGCATTAAATGGTGTTTTTATGAAGCATCTTAATAAGCAGGACAATATGTTAGACTGGAAAATATGGAATGTTACTTTAGCGTACTAATTAGTATGTAGAAAGTTTTACTTTAAAAAGGGAATATGTGGTGGGTCAAATTTAAGAGAATATGGCCTGTGTAGTTTACGTAAAAATATTTAGTTACTCTTCATTGCTTACATTAAATTTAATACAAAAAAAGTACTGGCATAAATTATGTAGAGTGTGTGTGATCCATTGACCTAGTACTGAAGCGATCCAATGAAGTAAATAGACGCCTAAATTAAATGAGGTGAGAAGATGAGAAGAGGACACTAGGATGGTTCTGGCAGAAAGGTTCTGGGAAGGACTGAGAAGAACCAGTTGAGAAGCGCTGATGAGCAGTCACTCTATAAATAATTACTTCACAGAATTATGTAGAATTTATGATGATTTTTATATCGAGATTTAATCTTTTTAAACATCTTTGCATAACTGATCAGGCAAGATGGTGTTTATACTGAAAAAATGGAAACAAAATCTATTGTATATGCTATATACACTCAACGTCCACTTTATTAGGAACATCTGTACATCTGCACATTCATGCAGTTATCTAATCAGTCAATCAAGTGGCAGCAGTGCAATGCAAATAAATCATGCAGATACAGGTCAATGTTCACATCAAACATCAGAATGAAGAAAAAAGTGTGATCTCTGTGTCTTTGTGATCATGATCGTGTGATCATGGCATGGTTGTTGGTGCCAGACGGGCTGGTTTGAGTATTTTGGAAACTGCTGATCTCCTGGGATTTTCACACACAACAGTCTCTAGAGTTTAAACAGGTGCAAAAAAACACTGAGTGAGTGACAGTGTATGTATAAGCCAGATCACATATATTTAACTTAATTTGAAAATACTTACTCACATGGTATTGAGGAGGTTTTAGCAACAGTTGTTATTTATTTTGCAGTTGAATATTTAGTTTACTTAAATACTTAAATACTTGACTTTGTGACAATGTCCATTATGCCCAAAATGAATAAAATTGAACTGAACTGAACTGAACTTGACTGGAAGGTGTTGAGGAAGAAGGGGGACTGGCATATATATATATTTTTTTTAATGATTATTTCAGTAGAGGGTAAGCACTGCTATTAAATTCTGAACAGATCCTTCAAATTTTCATGATAATAAATATAAAACAATTACCAATATACACTTTATTAGGAACACCTGTACACCTACTCATTCATGCAATTATCTAATCAGCCAATCATGTAGCAGCAGTGCAGTGCATAAAATCATGCAGATACATGCCAGCAGCTTTGGGTAATGTTCACATCAACCATCAGAATGGGGGGAAAAAATGTGATCTCAGTGATTTTGACCATGGTGTGATTGTTGGCGCCTTCTGAGTTTACTCAGAATGGTGCAATAAAGAAAAAACATCCAGTAAGCTGCAGTTCTGGGACCAACTTTGATAGTTGAAGCCACAATATTAGTGTAAGGCAGCCTAGCTTGTTGTTCACTAAAACTTCTGGTTCAGTGGAATGTTCATCTTGGACAAGCTTTGACCTTTAATACACTGGAATAATTCTCACTCATTTACTAATAGAAATAAAATTGTTTACAGTTTTATATAGAAATAACCTTATTTCATATTAACAGAATCAAAACACATGGGCTTGTGAAATAACATTACATAAGTAAAATAAATAATTCATTTTGGATTTTTTAAATTAAAAATAACACGATTTTCATGATATCAACAACATGATCGAAACATGTAGTGAAAAGAAATTATTCTTGCAACAGTTTTTGAATTTCCACAATATCTAAGCTTTCTTGCTTTTACTGAAACAAACACCCCAATGCATGATGCATTTCTGATACCCTGAAGACGGAGACTGTTTCCATGTGTTACAGAAATGTTGCTACCATATTCTACAGAAGCATGGCTTTTGACTGAAGATTATCTGAAAAACCATTTTAATGACATGTTTGGTCATTTTATGCACAAATTTTCAGTGGTTTAGGCCTTGACTTTTATCCTCAATAACATGTTTTCAAGGTTATTAATTTGTAGCAGGATAACAGGATTAACATATGATTTTGGGGGGAAAAAATCTCCAATTTCATCATTTTTGCTTTTGGATCTGTTCAAAACTATTTTTCTGTTGTCTTCCTGTAGGATACATCCACATTTCACCTTTGTGGAATTCCTTTTATTTGTTAAAAAATAAATTGTAAAGTTGAGATTATGGCTTCTTTGCATTAAAAACAATATTAATAATATTCATATAAATATTATTGCTACTTTAAAGTTTTATTTTTATTTGTAGTCCTTTAGACTCCATTTTGCTTTCATGTATACATTCATTTTTCCAGAAATTGTCTTGGACCTAAATATTTAATGTCTCTGTTTTTGAGCATTAATTATGTTAATGACGCTCTGTGGGCGGGACTTCCTGTTTACGACACCGTTGTGGGTTTTTTTTTTTTTTTTTTTAGAGCCAGACTGTAAGCTACTGTTGTGAGGTAAGGTGCTCGCTGTATGCTGTTCGTACTTTGTAATTTATTGCGGTGAAATGGTTGTGTTTCGGACAGGGAGTGTGAGGTAGCATGGCAGTTGCATGTAGACGCAGTTTGGTTTGGAGGAGGATGTGTGTCATGTCTCTCCAGCCCTGTGCTGCTGATGATCCAGCGGTGCGGATAGCTAACTGTAGCCTGCAAAAGCCTCTCTGACACTTAACCCACTGTGGCCTTGTGTAAATCCTCAGCTACCGATATTTCTGTTCCGTGTAGACATTCGTTTTTTGTAATATTTACATCCAAACGTGTCTGTATATAAGAAGATACAGCCTAATAATAGCAGCAGCAGCAGCAGGGGAATCTTCTCGACCTGAGCTGCATTGTATGACGTCATGGGTTTGTACTGAAGCCCATTTGAATCGACTCTGATTAACAACTGTGCTGCGTTCAATTACACATGTGTTCATGTACAGATGGGTTCATTACATGCCTGTTCTTCTTGGTCGTGTTTTTATTTTCCATGAGACTCATATGCACCTGTTAACAGCGCATAAAGAAAGCCCTGACAAATGATATTCATGCATGGTGGCACTAGTGAGTGTCTGAACTATTCTTGATAGATGAAACAATTGAAATATCAGTTATTCTGGTGGTTACTGCTTACTTTAGGCTAAGCAATCTTTTTTTGAAATCCTTTTTATTGATTGTTTGGGTCTAACTAACTGGACCTATCAAAAAAATCTTTGAAATCAAGCAAATTCAGAGTGTTTCAATTCAAATGTATTTTGGAGCAACGTCTAAAGCCAAATCCAAATCCAAATCCAATGCCCAAGCCATACAGTTAAACCAGATTGAGCATGTTCAGAAATGTGCATGGCGAATTGTACTTATCAAAGATGCACTGAAAACCCTCTCACTGACCATCCTTCCAAGAGAGAATTGTGCTTTCAGCCTTCTCAGTTCCTCTCTCTGGGACTGGCTGTCACCGCTTAAAGCCCAGACATCATTCTAACAAACAAGGAAGTGCAACCAGTTACAGACAAAAAAAAAAAAAAAAAAA
>CM040472.1:6377374-6484009 GCA_022758105.1 Pangasianodon gigas | reverse complement strand
TTATGTAAGTGTGGAAGACGGTTGCTTCAGAGAAAAGTAGCACAGATACATTACGTGCAGGGCCTGACACTGGCCTGAAACACTGAATCAGTCTCTGATTGTATTTAACATACTTTCCAGTCTGATCCACTGATATATCCTATGCAGTGAATGTGTGTGTTACTGACTAACCCAAAACTGATCTTGCATTCAACATAGGACACACATTGTCCTAAAGCCTGCCACCGTTGAATCTCTCGTGTCCTTCATAGTCGCCACAGAAGCTCACAAACATTCAGCTCTGTTACTGTGAGGAAGGTGATATCGGATAAGTATCAAGTATCAGCTGATGCTAATTTCAGAGCTCTGATGTTAGTATCATTTTGAAAATGGAAAAAAGTAGATCAGTCCTTGCCTAGAGAAAAGTCATTGGTTGTGCATCATGAATTATTATCTTTTTATAGGTTCTATCTGGCATCAAAGTGCAACATGAACGTGGTGTTAATGAGGAAGATGTACTTGCTGAGCTGCTTTCTAGCCTTGCTGCTCCCACCTCTCTCACACCAAGAGGAGCATCACAAGCTGCTTCTAGTGTCGTTTGATGGCTTCCGCTGGGACTACGTGAACAGGGTTCCCGCACCCAACTTCCGTGCCCTGATGGAGGAGGGAGTGCAGGTGGAGCGTGTGGAGAACACCTACATCACCAAGACCTTTCCTAACCACTACACTTTAGTGACAGGCTTGCATGCAGAGAGTCATGGCATTGTAGCAAATGAAATGTATGACCCAGTTCTGAATCGCTCCTTCTCCATGGAGGGGCCGGAGGTGTACGACTCTCGATGGTGGGAGGAGGCTGTTCCGCTGTGGGTAACCAATCAGATGGCTGGACAGAGGAGCGGGGCTGCCATGTGGCCTGGATCAGATGTGTCCATTGGTGGAATATACCCGACCCGTTACATGCCCTACAATGCCTCCATGCCCTTCGAGATGCGCGTAGAGAAGCTGATCAGCTGGTTCTCAGGACCGGAGGCGATTAATTTTGGGGTGCTGTACTGGGAAGAGCCTGACGAGAGCGGCCACAACCTGGGGCCCGAGAGCCCGCTTATGGACGTGGTCATTGAGGACATTGATGTCAAACTGGGCTTTCTCCGAGACGAGCTCAAGAGAGCTGAGCTTTATGACAAAGTCAATCTCATTGTCACAAGTGACCACGGTATGACACAGCTGTCACATGACAAAGTCATTGAGCTGGACACCTACGTGAGTCGGGATCTCTACACATGGATAGACAAGAGCCCAGTGGTGGGCATTCTACCTAAAGAAGGTACGTTTTTAGAAGAATGAGACATCCACAGATTTTATACCTAGGTTTGTATCAGAAAGGTTTGCTGGCACACACCAATCTTAACAATGTTTTATGTGGAATTTTTTACTTAAAACAAAGTTATGCACTTGTCTGGCAGTTTTATAATTATGGGGGAAAATACAAGCTCGATTCTGATATTATATAACATCATTAGCTACTGTAGTGATTGTTTTTTTCCCCCTTTTCTCAGGTAAATTTGATGAGGTATATAATTTGTTGGAGAATGCAAATCCTAACATGGTCGTGTACAAGAGAGAAGACATTCCTGATCATTTCCACTACAAACACAATGTAAGAATAATGCCAATTATTATAGAGGTCAAAGAAGGCTGGACAATCGTACAGAACAAGACTGGACCCTTTATGTGTGAGTATAAATGGGATTAATACTCTACTGTTATGTGCCAAATAATTATAGAAACAATATTAATTTTAACTGTTTTACTGAAGCAGTTATTTAGAGGCTTTAAAACCAGCTTAAGCTTATTTCGACTATCAGATCATGACTGATTATTCTGTGCTGCCTTTCGTTATTCACAGTGGGCAACCACGGCTATGATAACCACCTACCCAGCATGCACCCTGTGTTTGTTGCCCGTGGGCCATCGTTCCGCACAGGTTACACTAAGGCCTCGATGCGTTCAGTGGACCTCTACCCTCTCATGTGTAGTATTCTGGGCATTCAGGCACTGCCTAACAACGGCTCCCTGATGAGTGTGCGGGATCTGCTGGTGGAGACGTTCACACCTAGACCTGTACCTCTGTCCGTACCCGAGGAGCCCTCGTATCCCTGGGCTGTGGGCACGGTCCTGGGCAGCGTCCTCGTCCTGGGATTCCTCATTACGTTTGTGAAGCAGGTGACGCAGAGGCAACTGCCCCCTATGCCTCTAACCAACAGGGAGATTTCGCAGCCCTTACTGCAGGATGAATTACGCCTTTAATGAAAAAACAGTGTTTCTCGTTATTACATTACTTTTATTTAGAAAAAGAGAAGCTTGCAGTAACACTAAGGTTTCTAGTGGGAGGCTCTTGGAAGCATGTAGCATTGCTCCACTCTCTGGTGCTTCAGAGCCGGTTTTTAGCATTTGTTAGTTTCCAAAAATTTAAATTTAAACCAGAGACCAGGTCGCATTAATTCATGTACTAGTGAAAGAGGGGAGGACTACCAAATCAAATCCATGCCACTGGTGCCATGCCAAAGTTTAGCAACTGTAGAGCAATACAGCAAGAGAAGCTACAGGCAAACAGTCCAAACAATCATTCAACGTCCTCTGCTGGCAAACCTGAGCATTTTAATTTCTGAAATCCTATGGCCTGTGTACTTAAAAAGAACAGAAAATTAACAAGAGAAATTGTTTAAAAAAAAAAAAAAAGTTCTACCATTTTAAAATACAACCAGAAACTTTTTTTTTCCTTCCAAAAAAAAAAAAAAAAAAGAGAGAGACTGTTCAGTTCTGTATTTATTGAATGTTTAACAAGTGGTAGTTCTCTTTAGGGCAAGGGCACTAGCATCTTTGCTAATTGCTTTTTATTCTTTGTGTTTCATTCACTGGGATTTCTTTAATCTTGTAAAATGCAATGGCTACATGCTTTTAATGTTTTGTTTGTAATGCTGGCAGTGTTTTTTTTTTGTGTTATTTACATAAAATAGGTACTTAATCTGCCACTGTGTTGCACTAAGATTACCGCAAGCTAATCAGGACTTGTAGAAAGTGTAATGGAATGGAATGGTTTTAGATTTGTTGCATTTTGCACACTATTTCCCCATGCTTTTAATATTTTTAACAGATATGTGCCAAAATACTTTAGCTACTAATATGTGAAACAGTTAGTAAATTAGTGGTTTTGATTTTTTAATTTTAGACTCAGACTTTTACACAAGGCCCCAACTGGGGAGAACCACTGTGATTTACCCTTTACAGGTATAAAAATTTAAAAAAAAAAAGAAAAAAAAAAAAGAAAAAGAAAAGAAAAAAGGGAAGTGTGTTTAACACACCGATGTAGTTATTGCTGATACATTTAGTACAGATGTTGCTTGTAAAATGTTATGCTTCTATGCTGTGGCTAAAACTGAGGGAAAAAAAGGTTGACTATGATGGTGATGTTTGCCCTTCTCATGTGAAATCATACTGTAGTGTTTAAAGTATTACTTAAGTTATTTAATTGTTGTCTTACATGTTCTGGATTTTAATTAAAGACTGGTGCAAGATGCACACTCATTTTTTGTCATTGTTGTGTTGAGTATTGATATACAAAGCAATGCCATCTAGAGGATGTACAGACATCTGCAGTGCCACAGAGAACATGTTAGTGTTTTCTTGCCGACACCTCATTCAGCACTTCAGCATTCATGCAGGAAACAGAAGCTTTCAGTATCACTTTGTCCATCTGCAGGTTTCAGTCAGCACACTTTACTCACAGCAACACAGCAAAAGGTAAACAGAAGCACAGAGGAGAACAGTCACTGGCAAACATTCTTTAATAGTCTCAAAAATACAGGGGGGAGGAGGGGAGGGGCATGACCCTATAATCCAAAGAATTTCATGCATATAAATACAATGGCAACAAATTCAAATAGTGACTAAAATAAGGCTTTCTAGCAGAGCACTGACGCAGGCCTACAGCTGAAGAGCAGAAACAGTTTAACAAGGAGCAGCATTGCAAAGTATCAAGAGGCAGCTTCATTACTTCGTTAAATTTTTTAAATGGCATCGATATCAATATCCTCCTCCTCCTTATCAGCCTTTTCTGGCTTTGTGGTTTCCATCTTCAGCTCACGTGCAGAGGAGGAATACACCACCTGGTGAAGAGATGGAAAATATCTGAGCATGAGCAAATCTCCAAAGCGCTACACAATCAAATATTCAGAGATTATACACGTTTGTAACATTATATTCATTATGTACTTAAACATGCCAGTAATTACCTCCACATTGTCTCCATCTTCCTCGTCCTCCTCATCACTGCCCTCGCTCTCCTCCTCTGCCTCCTTCAGCCATTTCACAAAGGGCTCAGCCTTGGCATGGATCTCTTTAGCGAGTTCTTTAGACACATACTTTTTGGAGACCTGGAACACAAATCTTAATTAAGAAAAAACTGAAACTACTTTTGTAACAGTATATATATTATAGTTTAAAATCAGCAACCCCATTCTGGCACTGATGTGCGTCTTCACTCCTACCTTCTCGGCCCATGCAAGTATGACGTCTTCTTCCAGCAGGTCAGCGTCATACAGGTCTTTGAGAATAATGGGGACCCGAGGCAGCAGCTGACTCTGATGGAGCTTCACCAGACACTCAATGCCACCCAGGAGGTACTTCTGAGTCTTTTTATCATTGTGGCAAAACTAATGATAAAAGAAAGCTGCATAAGCTACAAGAGACATACGCTACATCACCATCCACAGCTGTTTATAGATCTAGCAGTAAACATGTCAGATTAGCAAAGAGCTTTCACAGTAGGACAAGTTCCTTTGAATAAAATGGATTTAATATAAAATAGAGATAGACAGCCACAGATGGACTCACTCGAAGGAAGTGGCGCTTATATTTCTTAATCTGCTCACGGATGTTCTCGTCAAAAAGCAGCTCACTCAGAATCAGCGGGCCCATGGCCCTCACCTCAAGCCGCTCCGCTTCAGCCAGGATTTCTTTATCAGCCGAGTCAATCACTCCCTGCTCCTTCTTTTGCTGTAGGGAGGGAACATGCCAAGTAGCAACAGCTCATCAAATGACATCCAACTTCATCACAAATACCCTGAAAACTTGGCATAAAATTGTTAGGCCGTATAAACTAGAAGGACAAATGAAAAGATTTATTTGCTTAGCACGTAATGTCTGGTTTAAGAACCAGTGCTCCAGGCAAACCTCAGTCATGAAGCCCACCTTCACAAAATTGTAGAACAGGTTGACCCTTTCCTCCAGGCTTCTCTCCAGATCATCGCTGAGCGTGAGGCCCTTAGCATGCTCACTGATCTCCTCCATCCGGCGACGCTGCGCCTCCTCCGTGGTCTCTTCAGCCCAATCTTCATCATCATCATCTCCGTCCTACCGACAAACCACACACCAGACACAGTTTGCAAGACATCAATTTTTAATGGAAAATCTTACTTTTAGGCCATGTTACACATCACCCTAATAAAATATTTTAGACTTTGGTCAGGACCATGGAAGACTGTACTCACCACAGCATCAGGGGCATCTATGTCCTTACGGTTTCCAGCCTCCCCACTGCTTGAGCCATTCTCTTTGTCTTTTTTGCGGTTCTTCTTCTCTTTTTCCTTCTTGACAGATCCACTGTCATTCTCTGTTCCAGGACAGGGAGGGATGAAGAAAAATTAGTACTGATGTCTGGATTTTTTTTTTTTTTAAATAGCCAGCTATTTTTAAAAAATTTTTCTATTTAATAAAATCAAAACAGGACACAACTGACAACATAGATATGGAAAAGAATATTAAACCACTAAAATGTTGCTCTGGATCAAAATCTTACAAAGCCACATATTACATAGTTCACCCCAGTGGTGTAAGCATTAAGCATGTAACACAATGCCACTATCGGTATCTGCGTTTGTCTGAAGGGATGTTGAAATGTTCCTGGCAGTCACACTGAAACAAGCCACATTTAAATTAAGAGTGCACATGCTATTTTAGTCGTTTTCCCTTTTCGGTCATGCTGCAAGCTGTTATTTGTGTGACGCTGGAGTCAGTGTTCTTGCCTGCATTAAAATCAAAATATTATCTGAAGCTGGATGTGACAGTGGAAATGAGATGCACCCTTTTATTCAAACCTCCTCATTTCTTGAAGCTGCGTCAAGAAATCCAGGTTCAACCTTCCCACGAGACTGATAAGTCAGTGCAAGGAATATTACTTGTTACTAGTAGATGATAAAATGTTCAAATATTACAATGATCCCAAATTATAAATCTGGAATGAACTTGTGGAGGCGGAGGTGTGGCCAAGCGTTGGTTTGTGAATGGAGGGTGGAGCCGGAGAAAGTGAGCGGTAAGGACCTACACCTGTGTGGGATTTTTCTAAAGAGTGTCCTGTGTTATATGTGCATAGTGAGATAAAAATCGTTGAAAAGGGAAGGAATAGAAAAAGAGAACAATAAAGAGCCCCCTTTTGAGTTGCCCCAAGCCTGCCTCCCGTCTCCTCGTTTCCACACGAACCCGTAAGAGTGTCACAGAACTATAATGCAGGGTGGTGGTCAAGGCTTGGGGTCGAAGAAAATTAAATGTCCATTTGGGGCTGTTTGCCCAAAAGTTTGGAAACGCCTGCTTGATTAACAGCTGAAAAGAAATTCAACACACTTATCTGAACTTACCAGGTGGATTTTTGAGAATGAAGGTACAGAGTTTGTGTCTGGTGTCCAGCATGCCTCGGTAACCACAGGCCTTGCAGGAGTTTCCTATGGTCTGCTTTTTGGCATTGATGTGCTGAAGATCAACATGAAGATAGAGAGAGTGTTGTTAAAATATTCAACTCTAATCTCTACAGACCCCTTCGCCATTAAAAACCATCTTAGAAACATGCTGAATATTTGAGTGGCACAAAAAACAGTGACTTGAGTAGAGAGCTTAGATAATGTGGCTCATTGTGTTCATGGTTCTCAAAGTGGGCTCCGGGATGTAAAGCCAGGGGGTCTGCAATTTTATTTCTTTAAAAGGACATTACAGTGAAGATCAACAACTACCATCAATGGTTCAAAATAATGTTAACATTTTTATATTCATAAGTCAAAATGAGATCAATTTAATAGGTTTAACCCTAAAATAAAAACCAAATAAAACTTGGGTTTTACTTCAGTGTTAACAAAACTATAAAGTACCATTAATGATGAAAAGATCTGAAACATTTTATTAATACAAGGTCTAGGTTGTGCAAGTGCAATGTCCAGGAATAAAAATATCTAAAAATAATGTCTAGGCTTGTGCAATAAAGACTGTTCCCTGATAGCAACATTCCATTTAAAAAAAAAAAAAAAAAAAAAAAAAAAAAAAAAAAAAAAAATAAAAAAAAAAAAAAAAAAAAAAAAAAAAAAAAAAAAAAAATTTATAAGCAATTTAACAGTCCAGAACCATTAGCTTAGAAAAGACAGAAAAGAGCATTTCCAACATTTCAGTTTTAAGGAGAACAGGAGAGGCATAAAATTACTAGCTGTGCAGGCAGAAACTGTGGCAATCATGAAAACTCATCTGGATAGTGATTTTTTTAGTAATTCTGTAATAATATGCAGTAAACATTTTTTTAAAAGTACATCTCATTTGATATATTCCTTGTAGAAATCAGTAGTCTAATGTTCACATGGCCGACATTTTCTCTGCTGATGCTGCTCAGTGTCGAGTGTGTCAGTCAAAGGAGGGAGGGAAAAAAAATTACACTAAACTAATCTTTTATTCTTTCATCCCGAAAACTGAAAGTCATTTTGACCGTTTCCAGGCGAACTTTCTTCAGAGACATCCCTAATAAATATAGTAAACCAATGTTAAATATAAACTTGTCTAATGATAGCCAATTTGAACATATACTGGCAGGTTTTATTTCACATTAATGAAATAAAAATGTTCTCCATTTACCTTGAGAAAAAGCATGTGATAGGGGGGAAGGGGGCAGGGCTTCCAGGAAATGTCTGTTAATATTGGAGAGTTCAAAACACCTGCGCAAATCATTCCAGATTCACATGTTGGTTGGTTTTATTATGGGGGAGAAGAGGAAGGGAGAGGGAAAGGGGAAAAAAAAAAAAAGACTTTCGGCATGTTTAATTGATAATGAATACAAATGTGCTGTAATGTTTGTTTTCTGCAGAGCTCCTATGCAAAATGCAAAGTGGTTGGCAGGTCTGGTATTATAATAGAACATAATCAGCAATAAACATTACTGGATACTGAGCCAATGTAATATTGTGTAGGGATGATAATACCATTATATTGCACAAGCCTCATTATGACATTACATATTTTCCAGATATTACAGTTTGATTATATCCACAAAAGAAGCTTCTACTTCGTTTTAATAAAGAACTATGATGTAGCCAAGTTACTAGAAACTGAGAAAAGGCTTAAAAACTGAATCTTGTCCCCTTAATTTGCAGCACATCCTGCACAGCTGCAATGTACATTCGACACCCTTATCCAAAATACAGCACAGACTGTGCCAGGGCTGGAGGCAATATACACCTACTGCAGTCTAAGCAGAAAACCATGTAGCTGAGACTATGCAGGAGTCACACTGCTGCACTGCAACATTAACAAGGCCAGACTCCACCACCCCCGAACACACACGTACACACACACTCACGCCTGGCACTGCTTTTCAAACTAAATACAGCCTATGAACATCTCACCTTAGTGTCTGTGATGTCTGTACCAATGACCTCTACTGTCAGTCACTTCAACTCAATTACTGTTCCTAGAGACACTTTTACTAAGCTGTACCCATGCCCACAAAAGCTCCTGAACAATTTAGGTGTCACGTCAGCTATTATGAACAGCAATTTCACACAGGCACACAGGGAAATAAAACCTTTTGTGGTCACATGCTGGGAGCGAGCTTGCAGCAACCTGCATACTCAGCAACATGTGCAAGTTGGCAGAACACGGGTACGAACACAGAGGGCACCAGGTTCACCCATGTTAATGAAATGGTCAAATGTTTGGAAAATAGTAGCTTTTAAATCATTCAAAGGTCAACAAGGACCTTCATATAAAGAGAAGGTAGTGCCTATTTCTACAGCCATTACAAATACATGAGTGCACTTTGAGCTTACTTACCAAATCGGTCTCAGGATTGTCACACTCCGGACACAGCACAAACTTGCGAATGAATCCATCCAGCATGTCTTGCAGTTTGTTTGCCTCATGAGACCCGTTGACAATGTAGCGGTCGTTCTTTGAATCAAACTGGGTTTGGGCTCCCAGCTCACAGCCGAAGAACTTGGTTGGATCTAAAGAGAGCATTATTAAATAGTTAATGCTTTCTTTCTTCTCAAGTCGCACTGAAGCTTTCTAAAAAAGCTGCTCGTTTACACAACTCCTTCTTTAAACAGTACTCACAAGTAGGAGGCCTGTTCAGTGCCTTGGCAACATCAACCATGTTGACTATAACAGTCTTGATACCATTTCCCTTGCCTTCCACCTAGCAGAAAACACAAGGGGGGAAAATAAATACAATATTTTCAAAAACATAAAAACATCTTAACTTTGATGTTAAATTAACATTAACTCCTACCTTAGCAATCAAACGAGGCATCTTGTACCGATAAAACTGGTCCGTGACGCTGCGGTTGACGTTGACAGACATTCTGGCTTACTATAGGGTTTATCAGCAAGACAAGATCTTGAACTGGCAATTTTTCGTATTCTCTGTCCAGAAAGGAAAGGATGACATAAACGACTGCAAGAAGACTCTGTCTCTGACATGAAAATGGTTTGGCCACTGAGGCTCCAAGGGGCAAGCTCGTAGACTAAGTTCCCCCCACGCAGGTTTCAACAGCTGTCCAACAGCTCTGTAAAACGAAAAGAGAAATGGGGAAGCAGAGTAAGAAAGGCAGATCAGGTACCTTCACATTTACCAGTGCTGGGCTAGGAGTTCATTTTTTGCCCACATGTTGGGGGTTGAGTCTTTTGCATACATTAGATTAAACTATATACACACACGTTTTGAATGTATTCAGATCAATGAATTGGTCTAACCGCTCCCATGGCTATTCTTTACTTACGGCAGATTGGAAATGTAGGTAAAATATAAGACCACTTTAGTACTCCAGTGAAAGAACTAGTTAAGAAAAATAACCAGCATGAGCTTAATAACGCTTTGTTAGGAAATGTATACATTTAGTGTTAGCAGTGATGTCTGGTCATGATGAATGGAACAGCTGAAAAGTATTTCTACAACCCACCAGTAACAAGTCATTACTGTAATAAAACCATTAAGGTTCAGTTTTACAGCACTAGGTCTCACTGCACATGCACAGACATAAAACTATTAGGCATACACACAGGAACACAGACCCCCACCTCACTGAAAGACAAACTGGCAGCACTTTGACTGGACAAGGTATGTTCAGTTTATTTACTTCTTGTACCTACTCCAAAGGAAAAGTAAGCCACCATGTTCACGTTTATAACCAGCTGGACTGTTAATCATCCAGGGCTGAGCCCTGATTCTTCTCCATCAACTTTCCAGCTCAACATTATCAGCTCAGCTAGTAGCCTAAAGTTGTTTTCATGGAAGCTGTGGTAACTTAGCTGTCAATGTATGACATGGTCAGACAAAATGTTGGATTTATCATAAAACTTGCCTCAGGTGTTATCCCTGTTTGGATAAAACTGATAAAATATAAAACGTTTTGGCTATCTAACATGAGACTAAGCTAGTTTGGTTTCGCCAGCCAAGGGGAGGCACAACTAAGCTATCGCTGTATTGTTTTAGCTGGCTACAGTGCCATGCAAAGTAGGTTAGCTGTCCTTATGCTCTGCTCATATCATGTTTGCACAACTTGGAACTCATATCGACATTTACACACTTTGTTTTCCTGGCTCAGCATGAGAGGATGTTAGCGTTTCAGTTTCAACCCCTTTACTGATAAAAAACGGTGTATATCCATTTTCCCCCGTCACACTACCTGACTGTGAGAGCTAGCGTTTGGCAGAACTGAAACCTTTCAGCCAGTAAGACACGAGTATTTCCATTTATATTCCTGTAAACCCTGAGTAATTGGGCTTGCCTCTTTTCACTGAAGATACAAAATTGCAACACTGCCGCCTTCTTTTACTGACGTTCAGTTACGTAGTGACAAACCACAACAAGTGGAGAATTATTCAGGGCTAAAGAAAAAAATCTTCCGGACTACAGCCCCGAATACCCAGGCCAGGTTACGCCCCTGTTTATAACACCTGTGCCTTCGTTGCTGAAGACATTGTTATGTACATGTCGGTGATGTGGGCTTAAATAAATTAGCCCCAAAGGACATTAAATGCAGCAGTCACTCTGTGTAACGGCTTGCCACAACAATCAGTGATGAACTGTGTGAATCTGGGCTAGAAAGAAATCAGCCCCATCTAATTTATTAATTATAGTTATAATCTAATGTACTTATTAGATGTGTTTTTTTCCTTACGACTGTTTTTTGTTTCACCAAAGAAAAAAATCCTAATTAAAGAAAAAAAAAAAGAAATCTTATTTTATTTACTGAAAGGCAGGGAAGGCTTAGCCCCTCTAGTCTATTTATACAGGCTGGCTGTGATGGATGATAGACCTGTAATGCTTGGATTTAGGTTTGGAAAATAGAGTTTAGTACAAAGCATATCTGGGTTTTGGCACGAAGACCTGATAATTGCTTTTAACTTCACCAGACTGCACCAAAATGTGTGTGTAGTGCGGTTCCCACCACAACACAGTTACCTTTTGGGAACAGCTGTGCTTTGGCGCGTGACCTCGCGATAATCACAAGGAGGTTAATATCGATAATAAAGTAAATATCGCGAGATTACACGTCATAAAACGCAGAGGCAGGGTCAGACCACATGTTGCTTTGATATAAATATAAAACATGCAACTATACTCAAGTATACATGCAAGGCTACAGCTGTGTTGGGGTAAATTATGTAAATTAAAACATATTATTTTAAATAATCATTAGGTTTTCGTTATCCAGTCCAGAGTAGAAGTGCGAACTGGAAGGAAGGCGCCATTTTGAATCAACTCATTTCAGAGAGCAGGCGCGAGACCTGAGCAAGAACACATGCAAGACAAATAAATCAATCAGCCAGTAAAGAAATACATGTATACCTTTCCCATCCGCAGCTCCTGACGTCCGAATAGTCTGCGTTTTCGTAAAGCAAAGACATAAACACACCGCTGGTCTCCCTGAGATGAATGAAGTGTTTGGATGAGCAGTTGGACTGTATGCAGCACTGCGTTACACAGAACAGTGCAGAGCACAGAGCCTGGAGCAAGCCTTACAATGCAGAGGGATGAAGCCCGAAAACAATCTCTGAGACGCCCTCAAACCCGGGGATCTGAAATAAACACATTTAACTTATTTACCTTTTTTTTTTTTTTTTACCTGACAATCCAATCTAAAAGCTAGCACTAACACACAGGCTAGTCCAAGCTAACATATGGCAGGACGTCTTAGCCTGCAACTACTATTAACTAGCTTACTACTCCTCGCTCCAGCAAGCTAGAAGTCGAAATATATTCTGCTGTGATAATTCAGTTTTAAGATAATTTTCAGCTGTAGTTTGTTTCTTGTTCAGACAGAAGTAGCCACCGTTGCACCTACCTCTACACACCGCGTCTCCCAAGTCAGTTTCTATAGCAGCGTGCTTCCGAATGTTAAGTTGAGTATTTAACCCCGCCCCCATCACTATGGGCTAACGCCATTGGTTCATTCTTCTGTCAGTCATTTTATGCTGACCTTTACCAGTGACGTCTTTTTAACTCATCATCATCATGCCTTAAGAATGATTCGACAGATATGCGTATACACTTTAAATAAATTGAATTATGGCACCTTTACAAAAATTAAAATTGGCTTAAGAACATTAAAAAAAACCTTCCCATATTGTAGCTTAATAAGAAAATCATGCTATGTGGATGTACTGTAGCTTATATTGGAGAATAAATGTTCAGTGGTTCTAAATATGATATTAAACCTGGCCAAACTCTTTATACATGAAGCAAGCTTTTGTGAAAGTATACCTTCTTTGTTATATGAGTCTAAATTTTATGTCCATAAAATAATGAAATCTAAATATGCCAAAATTACGATAGGAATGAAGGAAAGTACCAGGCATTTAATAGTTTTGACCTACATAGTAATGGACCCTTGTATATCTAGTGTAATTAAAATTCTTATATTTTCTGTGTCCTAGTTTCAATTATCCATTTTTATCCATATAATTCTTCTTATTTATTGTGCTATGTAATTATGTAGTTATTTCACTGCAAGACTGCATTAGAGAGCAGTTCATTCAGAGCATCTGAATCACATCATCATAGTCTATATACTAGAAATTGTACTACCTGTTGCACAGTGTAGGTAAATAAGTCAGATTGGTTATGGTTTCCTTTTAATAATGATTGTATAAGCAGGAGGATTCTGAATAGAAACATTTTCAGATCATGTTTTCTGTTTTAGCACACATTCCACTTTTTGTGATGACCTAAATACCCAGCTAACCAGTGCAGAGGATGGCACACAGAGAGAAAGCTCTAGACATGTTTTCATCCTGCTGCCAAACAAAAGCTTCCTGCCAGAACCACAAAGGACAATGACACAAGAATGCTGTGGACAAACAGGCAGCATGGACTCTCAGGATTACCTGTGGAATCAGAAGGGCTGAAAAGGCTTAGTATTGACTGAGTCAGTGGGTAGCACACTGGACAATAGCCCACTAGTGAAAGGCCATGCATTTTAGGTCTAGACCAGGGTGGCAAAACTCCTGTGCTGAAGGGCAGCAGTTATACATGGATTTGTGTTTTCCCTTTTCTGTCCCACTAAACACAGCCCATGATGGTCTTAGTAATTAAGTAATCAGGTGGGTTAAATGAGGAGAATGAACACCCCTGGGTTAGACCTTCAGTGCAGTTTAAATGAAGAAGGTCAGTGTGGACATTATGAATTATAGGGCCTTAATGCATAACTGTCATACAAGAAAAAGAGCACATCTGTGATGTTATATTGCTATCAAATGCAGTCAAAAAATGAAGAGGGTTACTGGTTTGGTTTTGTTACTACTTCCCTACATTCTTAGGAGAAACTGAAGAAATGCTATTGTAAGAGCAAGCCAAAGGCCCAAAGATAAATGAAGAGCTCAGGTCCACTGAAAGTCTGGGCCAAGACTAGAGAAAATTTATATATATATATATATATATATATATATATATATATATATATATATATATATATATATATATATATATATATACACCAATCAGCCATAACATTAAAATCACTGACAGGTGAAGTGACTAACATTGATTATGTCGGTACAATGGCTCCTTTCAAGGGGTGGGATATATTAGGCAGCAAGTGAACAGTCAGTTCTCGAAGTTGATGTGTTGGAAGCAGGAAAAATGGGCAAGTGTAAGGATCTGAGAGACCTTGACAAGGGCCACATTGTCCTGGCTAGACGACTGGGTCAGAGCATCTCCAAAATGGCAGGTCTTGTGTGGTGTTCCCAGTATGCAGTGGTTGGTACCTACCAAAAGTGGTCCAAGGAAGGACGACCGGTGATCTGGTGACATGGTCATGAGCACTCACAGCTCATTAATGCAAGTGGGGAGCGATTGCTAGCCCATCTGGTCTGATCCCACAGAAGAGCTACTGTAGCACAAATTGCTGAGAATGTTAATGCTGGCTATGATAGAAAGGTGTTAGAACACACAATGCATTGCAGCTTGCTGCATATGTGGCTGTGTAGACGCAGACCGGTCAGAGTGTCCATGCTGATCCCTGTCCACTACCAAAAGCTCCTACAGTGGGCACGTGAGCATCAGAACTGGACCATGGAGCAATGGAAGAAGGTGGCTTGGTCTGATGAATCACATTTTCTTTTACAGCATGTGGACGGCCAGGTGCATGTGCGTCACTTTCATGGGGAAGAGATGGCACCAGGATGCACTATAGGAAGAACGCAAGCCAGCGGAGGCCGTGTGATGCTCTGGACAATGTTCTGCTAGGAAACCTTGGATCCTGGCATTCCTATGGATGTTAATTTGACACCTACCACCTACCTAAACATCGCTGCAGACCAAGTACACTCCTTCATGGCAACAATATTCCCTAATGGCAGTGGCCTCTTTCAGCAGGATAATGCACCCTGCCACACTGCAAAAATTGTTCAGGAATGGCTTGAGGAACAAGACAAAGAGTTCAGGGTGTTGACTTGGTCTCCAAGTTCCCCAGATCTCAATCCGATCGAGCATCTGTGGGATGCGCTGGACAAGCAAGTCTGATCCATGGAGACTCCACCTAGCAATTTACAGGACTTAAAGGATCTGCTGCTAATGTCTTGGTGCCAGATACCACAGCACACCTTCAGAGGTCTTGATGAGTCAAAGCTGTTTTGGTGGCACAAGGGGGACCTACACAATATTAGGCAGGTGGTTTTAATGTTATGGCTGATCGGTGTATATATATATATATATATATATATATATATATATATATATATATATATATATATATATATATATATATATTTATACACACACACATCTTAAGTGTTGGCTAGGGAAGGCATAGAAAATACCAGACTGTACCCAGGAGCATTTTTGCCAGCTGAGAATTGCACATCAACACATAGCAAGGTTGACTCAAGACAGAGCACTGAGTGAGTGGAGAGCTCTCCTTAAATAGACCCAGGCACAGGTGGTGCTGATTGCCACTGAGTATAATTAAGATGGTGCGCTCTGGCTTTCTCTGGTGGCCCATTACAGCTATATTAACTCCATATCTGAGTAATGAGTTTATTAAAGTATATGGTCATATTTACGGGACATATATTATAGTACATTTATGGGCATCACATCACAGTAGAATAGCATGTAGCATTGCTACGTCACAGCTCCCCGGTTCAATCCTGAGCTTGAGTTACTATCTGTGTAGAGTTCTCTGGCTTCTCACATCCCCAAAACAAGATGGTAGCTGAATTAGCTAATTTAAATTGTCCCTAGTTGTGAATGTGTGTGAGTTCATGGAGCTCTGTGATGAAATGGATGGACCCATTGTTCCCAGACTGGGATAAAGCAGTTACTGAAAATAAATGGATTTCATATTTGCAGGGACTGTTATGTAAACTATGAGCAACATGTAAGAATGAGATAAAAATATTCATTTTGTTAGAATAGAATAAATCTGTGTAGCTGTCTGTGAGACAGCTTTCTAGAAAGCACAGACATCCAGATGTTTATGACATTCAGCAAGAAAGATCTAATTACCAAATGAATGCACTGGAAGAAAGAAACCATAAACACTACTGTTGTGTAATTTGAACAAATGCAGAGTGCGTAGTGATTTAAATTAATATGATCTAGAGGGCAGCATAGCATATACACTCACTGAGCACTTTATTAGGAACACCTGTACACCTACTCATTCATCTGTCTAATCAGTCAATCCTGTGGCAGCAGTGCAATGCGTAAAATCATGCAGATACGGGCCAGTAGCTTCGGGTAATGTTCACATCAACCATCAGAATTTGGAAAAAAATGTGATCTCAGTGAGTTTGGCCGTAGCATGATTGATGGTGCCAGGCGGGCTGGTTTGAGTATTTCTATAACTGCTGATCTCCTGGGATTTTCACGCACAACAGTCTCTAGAGTTTACTCAGCAATAAAGAAAAAACATCAAGTGAGCAGTAGTTCTGCAGACAAAGAACAAAGAATGGCCAAACTGGTTCGAGCTGACAGAAAGGCTACAGTAACTCAGATAACCACTCTGTACAATTGTAGTGAGCAGAAAAGCATCTCAGAATGCACAACACGTCGAGCCTTGAGGCGGATGGGCTCCAACAGCAGAAGACCACGTCGGGTTCCACTTCTGTCAACCAAGAGCAGAAAGCTGAGGCTGCAGTGGGCACAGGCTCACCAAAACTGGACAGTTGAAGACTGGAAAAATGTAGTCTGGTCTGATGAATCTTGATTTCTGCTGAGTCACACAGATGGTAGGGTAACAGCATGAATCCATGGACCCAAGCTACCTTGTGTCAACAGTCCAGGCTGGTGGAGGTGGTGTAATGGTGTGGGAAACAATTTCCTTGGCACATTTTGGGTTAATACCACTCAATCATCACTTGAATGCCACAGCCTATTTGAGTATTGTTGCTGACCATGTGCATCCCTTCATGGCCACATTTGACCCATCTTCTACTTTCAGCATGATCATGCACCATGTCACAAAGTAAAAGTAATCTCAAACTGGTTTCATGAACATGACAATGAGTTCAGTGTTCTTCAGTGGCCTTCCCAGTCACCGGATCTGAATCCAGTAGAACACCTTTGGGATGTGGTAGAACGGGAGATTGGCAGCATGAAAGTGCACCTGAAGAATCTGCAGGAATTGCATGATGCAGTCATGTCAACACGGACCAGAATCTCAAAGGAATGCTTCCAACATCTTGTGGAATCCACGCCATGAAGAATTGAGGCAGTTTTGAGAGCAAAGGGAGGCTCTACCCCGTATTAATATAATGTTCCTAATAAAGTGTAACTTAAAATAGACTAACACGGTAAGGTAGGGTTAAAAACTGTACTGCGCCTAGCCACTAGAGGGCCTCAGACAGACCTCAGAAGTCCATCAATATACAGTACTACAGTATATATTCCTAGAGTGAAGTACATGCACAAGCATAAGTCTTAGGCTGCTTGGAGAATCTCTGTCAAATTTGCTGTTAGGCATGCTGTGTTCGAAAATAAATCAACACCTTCTGACAAATTAGATTTGAAAATTCAATAGTGCTGTGGTATAATCGCTATAAAATAGCCTGATTATAATTTTGCCATACTCAGATTCAGATTCATAAGACTTTGCTAGGGTTACACAAGACCTAGATCTTTGCTATAAACAGGATGTGGCTAAATGCGCTATGATTTCTTTTGTTCAAAAATGAAACTAAAAGAGATGTGGTTTGAATGTTTTCAGACTCAGGTAACTAAGACCCTCCCATCATGTGAGAACAAAAGTGTATAAATATTCATATACCTATGACTCAGGGCAGTCTCTTCTGATAATTATGGGCTCAGAATCCATTTCTCTGTTGGTTATCTTTGCATTTATCGGTCCTGCTGATTTTCATCCAGTCATTCACCCAAGCAATGGGCTTCATGAGTGCCACAAAAACCTTAATGTCCCAGCGCTCGAGGTTCTCCCTGGTGGAGGCTGGGACAACCTGCGCAACATAGATATGGGCAGAGTGATGAACCTAAGCTATTCACAATGCCAGACCACTGAGGATGGCATCTATCTCATTCCAGATGAGACATTTGTCATACCGCAGAAGATGAGCTCAGTGGAGATGAACTCTGAGATCATCAGCTCATGGCTTGAACAGAAAAGTTCCACTTCGAGATCGATCAATGCTGAGGCTTCCTTCGACGTAGTGGTGAATGGGAAGTCTTCTACTGAGAACAGACGCATGAAAACCCATCAGGTGAAGGACAAGTCAGTTACAGCTCGGGTGCAGGTAAGGCCCAGACCACCCTGTCTTTTGGAGTACAGCAGTAGCAACACAAGCCAACACTTATATATACATTATGATGGAAAATAAGAAATTAATTTAATTAAAAAAATGTTGATTATAGGAAAATTAATCTTTTAAAAAATCATTACTGCTTTCCAGGGAATGCCTGACCTTTTTGTGTTTAACCAAACCAATGCAGGGAAATATTCAACACTTACCTTATAACCAGCATTTTAGCCATTTGTTTCTTGCAATAAACTGAAAGTTACAAAAATCAAAAAGACTTATTTTTTATTTTTGTATATAGTGGGAGAAGCAGGAATTTTGCCTAGTTGCCTAGCATTATTTGACAACATAAAATTGAAATGATTAAAAAAAAGATTTGTGCTGTGATTTAGGTTGTGTGGTCTTGTGTAGGCTAATTATCTATAGACTAACAAAAAGATGGATGGTGCAAGTGTGATGAAGAATGGAGGTGGTAACTAGATAGCTAGATATAATCAGTAGATTATATACTTCAGGTTTGGAAGAAAACCCTCAATGGCACAGAGCTATTCTTATCAGTTTGCAATAATATTATTTTATCACATGAGTTGTTCTTTTTTGCCATTTGTAAAAGAAAATACCCAACACATTATATATTTTTGAAATCCTCAAGGTGACTATAGACATATGAAAGAAAACCATCTTTATCATATTCTAAAGGAGCATGGCTTACCTTTTTGTGAAGACTGACTGAACAAGATATTTTTACAGGCATTTGGTAATCTGGGAAAAATTTTTAATATATTATTTATTTGTAGCACAATTATTCATACATCAATACATCTCATTTCAATAACATTATTTAAAAAAAAATCTTATCCAAATCATCAACAACATAGTCTAATATTGTATGAACACAGTACACCATAAAAAACTGTAAAAAATATGGTAAAAACAGAAATTTATTGTAAAAATATGGTAGTAGCACTTGTTGTAATATGATTAAATAACTCCCTACCTGTATATTTTATGGTAAAAGATTGAACATTAATTTATAATTAATGTTCAATAAAAATAAAAACGCTTCTGTAAATTGAATGTCAGATCTTTTTGCTGTAAAATTAACAGCCAAACCATGTTTGCTTGTATAGAATTCCCACTATATTTATGGTATTGCAGTACATTAAACAACACTTTTCTGTCTATTTTATGGTAAAATGCTGGCAGCCGTGGTTGTATAAAAACAACAAGTTACTACAGTGGCATTAACCATAGTCAAAATGTTAGGCATATTGTAAACAATTTTCCAAATTTAACTCACACACCTCAATGACAAAGAAACTCATACAACAGAAATATGAATGGTGATTTTAATTGAATTTCTTATATGCAAAAAAACAAGAACCCTACATAGCAATATCATATCCATATTATAACAAATATAATACAATTCAGAATTGTTGGTGCTCTTCTTGTGCCTGTTCCATGAAGAGTGTTTCATATAAGACATATGAAACATGACCAGCTCAGAAATGCTAAAATAGCTAATTACAGAACCTGTACAAAACACAACCAGTATGCAAACAAACTAATTAAGATGAGGCTGACGATGCTCATGCATGAGAGTGGGACTGAGAGCAGGAGAAGGTTTACGCTAGTCTGAGCAGGCATCCAGACACACTCCATCTAATCAGCTTCACATAGCATGATCTAGCCAGCAGGCACATATAATATGGGTTGTAGACACACCTACAAATGCTGATACAATATATGGTTTACTTGGTAATATGAGTTATATTCATTCGTATTAATTTGTAGTGGTGAAATACAATGATTCCATTGTATTCCATATAACACCAAAAAAAAAAAAAACCTCTGACCATTTTTTAAAGCAATCATTTATTTCCAGTAGTAAAGGTTCATCAAGATACAAAGCTCAATTGTCAGCTTATGTAGCCATTATGGGTTTGGGGGAAAAACAAAAATACTCCAAAGGAGCTGCAGGAGTCACATGCGATAGTCCCATGAAACACAGCTGATTAAAGAGGTAGAATCAGCTGAGGCTCCTTCCTGGCTGGAATGAAAACCTGCCCTGATGGACCCCGGCACTATCTTTTAAAAAATAATCAAATAATGAAAATACATTGCGAAATAAAATACATTTTTTTGTTTACATAGCAATACATTTAAAGCACTGAAAAAATGAAGGGTCATTTGACAGCTTTCTGTTGTAATGTAGTATTAGTTATTCAACTAACAAATCTCTCTTTTTGGGAAAATTATCAATGGTATTTGTTTTTTGTTTTTTCAGTTGTATGTTATCTATTCGTGAAAAGTCCACTGATTTAATGGCATGTAAATGAAGGTAAAATTGAAGGTAAAAGTTTGTTTAAAACAGTTCACCATTACTTTTATAGGTAGACAGTATTTAAACAGCACAATTGGTTTAGGTTGTTTTTTGCTTATCAACACACAATGATTTGGCCAAAGAATGACAAATATTTTGATCTTTTATTATTATTATTTTTAAAACAATGTTATAGAAAAATAGTTAGTGTATCAGGCATATAAATTAATTTAAATATAATATAATATAATATAATATAATATAATATATGCTTATATCTAGCTATGTAGCAGTTACCACCTCCATTCTTCGCCCCACCTGCACCATCCTTCTTTTTGTTAGCCTGTGGATAAGTAGCCTACACAAGACCAAGTCTAGACCTAAATCACAGCATAGATCTTTTATTATTTATTTAAATTTTCTGTTGTCAAATAATGCTAGGCAGCCTCAATAATAAAAAAAAAAATCTAGCAGCCCCGGAAGTGTAACAGTGGTAGACTCTTATTTTGACTAGTGGAGTTGCAGAAGAATAAAAGCTTGTGTAGGTTGACCAATAAGCTACAATCAGCATTTTAGGTCCAGTCACTTGTCCAAACCAATAATCAACATGTATGTTCAATTTATTTCTAATAATAATTAAATGGGGATTCAGTCGGGCCCAATTCCCATTTCTTCAGCTAAAGAGAAAAACAACAAGAAGAAAAAGCTTGTCTTTTTTCCCTTTTTTTTGTTAGTTTCAATTTAATGCAAGAAACAATTGGTTAAAATTGTACTGACCCTTCTTGTTTTTTTTGCTTTCCACAGGTGCGTGACCATCTGTACACAGTAAAGGTTTATCCAGATTTCCCTTTGGATGCACGTTTTGTCCAACAGGCAGAGGAAATTGCAGATGCCATTGAGAACAACCAAACTCGCCAAGTTGCCTATCTGTCAGAAAAGATGGTGCTTGATTATGGTACACATGTCATCACAAGTGTGGATGCTGGTGCTATTTTGATGGAGGAGGACTATTTAAAATCATCTTATGTTACTGATGCACAGTCCTCTCAGTCTTCTGTTACAGCATTGGCTGGTTTCAACTTTTTTAACAAGGCTAAATTTGATATTGGCAGTAAGGAATCAGAAGAAACATCTGAAACTAGGGCTTACCAGAGTAATATTACATACTCATTAACACTGAGTCATGGTGGGGCTTTGTTTTATCCTGGCATCACTCTACAAAAATGGCAGGAGAGCACGTTAAACAATCTAATTGCTATTGACCGTAGTGGACTACCACTACATTTTTTTCTCAACCCATCAACATTCCCAGACCTCCCACTTCCAACAGTAAATGAGTTAGCTCTGTCAGTGCGTAAGGCCATAGATCGTTACTACAAAGTTAACACCTATCCTGGGTGTGTTAATCCGGACTCCAAAAATTTCAACTTCCAAGCCAATGTGGATGATGCATCCTGTGAAGGTCCAAGCACCAATCTTAGCTTTGGTGGTGTTTACCAAATGTGTAGTCTGCTGACTCCAGATGCAGGTGCAATCTGTCAGGAACTTGCGGTGAAAAATCCAGCCACTGGCTTGTATTCCTGCCAATATCCATACACTGCTACACTACTGCGCTCTGAAGTGCAGGAAAGACCATATAATAATTATTTGTGCCATAAAGAATGTTCTACATACCTGTTCGTTTTCAAAAGTTGTGAAGAAACATGTCAAAATGTGTATCGTGTTCGACGAGCACAGGTTGACACTTATTGGTGTTCCACTAATGACCGAGTTCCAGAATTCTCAGGATATCTCTTTGGTGGTCTATTTGGCCCTTCTTTACAAAATCCATTAACCAAATTCAGGTCCTGTCCTCCAAAATTCTTTGCCTTGAAATTTTTATCCAGTGGCATTATGATCTGTCTAAGCAATGATTATGAGGCAGCAACAAGATTCTCTGTTCCCTTTGGAGGTTTCTTTAGCTGCCAGTCTACCAATCTGCTTGCAGGGAGTCAATCGCGCTGCCCACCACAGTTTAGCCAACATCTCGTTGCCATAAGTGATGGATGCCAGGTACTTTACTGCGTTCAGTCAGGTATTTTCACTGGTGGTGAGTTACCCCCCATCCATCTACCACCCTTCACAAGACCCCCAGTGATCAGTATGATAGCCACAAACACTGTATTTGTGATGACTGAAGGAGACCGGGCCTGGGTAAGAATCAAAGGCACCAAGATGTGGAAGGTGGCCAAGCCTGAGGACATTGCAAAAATCTCCAAAATATTTGAGGACCCTTATCCTCAGTCCCAAAACAAAGTGGATGTCATAGTCCTTGGTGCTGTAGCCTCGATTGCTTTTGTGGTGGCAGTAGTGGTGTTAATAGTGAGAAAGAGGAAGAATATTCTTGTAAGAGGTATAGGCTACAAGGAGATTCATAGTGAAGGACAGTGTGAGACTACTGAAGGATACCAGACAGAGCAACAACCTGAGATTCTGACTGACAGTCTCTTGGCATAGTGTTTCTGTCCCTATGTTCCTATTAAAACTCCACTATAAACATAAGAACATATATAGTGTACAGTATACAGTTCAAAGTTTTAAAGTTTTAAACGTTTATAGAGTAACACAAACACTTATAATGACCATATAAAATATTTAGCTCCCAAACCTAATTCCAGCATTAATATAATTGTACTGCTGTGTCTGCTATAAATTTCCATTCAAGTAGAAATCTAAGTAGTTTCAAGTGCATTCTGATATTTACCTCCCCAATACAATTCACTACATATTAATACAAGCAGCAATGCAGTCAGACCAATGACTGTATATACACTGTATACAATTACTGATCCAGACACTCTTGCCGCCACAGTCACACAGAGATGAAAATCAATTATGTCTTAACATGTATTTCTCGAACTGGCTCAATAACTAAGGTTTAACATGTCATCTTTAAAGAATAGAATATTGGCCATTCTCTACGAATAAACAATTTGGGAAATCAAACTATTATAATTTGCTAAATCCCACAAAGGCCTATATGGATATTAACATAATGCTTTTGTCCTTGAGGATTTCTGGCTTTGTTTTTAATTTTCAAAGAATAGAATAGAATAGAATAGAATGCCTTCATCGTCATTGCACCTTGCAGTACAACAAAATTTAGTGTGCATCTCCCAAAGCGGTTTTGTTTGACACACATAAAAGTACAGACACACAAAAAATGTGAAATTTAAAAGGAACAATAATATATACTGTAAGCAAATAAGTAAACAAACAAACAAACAAACAAACAAACAAATAAATAAATAAATAGGAACCTAATGTCACAAAACACAAGTGCTAGGGTTACACAAGACCTAGACAGACCTTCCAAATGAATTTACTTTGCTATAAACAGGATGTGGTCTTATGGGTTTTTTTTTTTTTTTGTTCAGAAATTAAACTAAAAAAGATTTTAAAAAACAATGTCAAGACTAAGGTAACTAAGACCCTCCCATGATGTGAGAACATGTGTGTATGATACCATTATACTAGTTCAGTCTCCTATAGCAGACATGTACACCTGAAGGATTCTGCAAGCAGCCTTAACCGTATGCTTGTGCATGTATTATGACACTGGGGGCATTGCTTTAGAGCTGGCTGTTTGGTTGTCCAGAATGTGATATACTGTAAGTCATACTTTCTTGACATGCTGTAAACAGTAACCCTGGCTAAGGAACTTAAAAAAATACAGAGTAATCAAGTAAAAAAAAAAAAAAAAAAGGCAAATGTGTGCTTAAAGTCTCCGATGATGGGTGAAACTAATGATCCCATAGAGCATTGCATATTATCACATGAATCCAATTAAATCCATTGTGCTTCCACAAAACCTGTGCTTTTTGTTCCTCCAAAGTCAAAGAAGTTCACTATTATAATATATAATAATAACTATATAATTACCTCTCAAGCAAGTTTTTAGGCTTTGATTTGGTTTGAACAGAACTCTTGTGTCTTCTGTAAGAAAGTATTGAAATGACTGACCTCCTTTTTTTTTTTTTTAACACATGTACCCACACACTGCTTGGAATGAAACTGGAAAACTGTAATTTGGAACTGTTTATTATTATTATTATTATTATTATTATTATTATTATTATAGGGAAGTAATATATTCATAAATTCATTAAATGTATGAGTTCCTCCCTATTTTTCTGTCTTTAAGGCAGAATTGTCTTTGTATGTCCTCTCTTTAAAGAAAATGGTGAGAATGCCAAGAGACTCTTAATGTATTTTTGATTACTTTTTTGAAGACCACTAGCTATACATTTTTCTTCTTTTCAGTTGCTCTTTATATTGCTTCGTGACACTGATCATTGTCAATTTATACTTGTACTTTTCTAATTTGTAATTGTAGTTTATGCTCAATAACAATTAAAAGAAAAAACAAACAAACAAAAAACACAGATACATTATTTTAACCTTAGCATCGGGCTACCAGATGTGCACCACAGTAACATCGATATATAATTAAAAAAAATGTAGTCACATGGTACAGGGTTTTTAATGTAGGCTCCCTTTCAGTCATTAATTTATCTGTAGCTTACTCTTTAACAGTTGTCACTGCATTTGTATCACATGGATGTTTTACACAAAATAACACAAAATAAGTGAGTGTAAAGTGATAAACAATTAAAGTTTCAAAGTTTTTTTTTCAACCACCAGCTTCCAATGTTGTCATTATAAATACTTCATGCCCTGAATCCTTGTCTCCTCCCAGCCCTTAGTGTTAAAATATATTTTATATATTTTAACTTTATGTACCATGACAATCAGAAATTTGGGTATGTTTTCATACCAAGTTCACTTATGGTTCATATAGCTGTCGTAGTGCCAAATAAGTTCAGAAGTCAACACAGCAATGTTGATTTTGCAGTGATACAGGGTCTACATATTCTATATATGAACATGCCAACGTGAACATAATGCAAAAGTATGTCCTATCTATGAACCAAAATACAGCATGTGCCTACATACACTATATGGGCAAAAGTATGTGGACACCTGACCATCACATTCATGTGTAGGCCACAAAGTTTTTTTGTGCATCTTTGTATGCATTAGCATTAAGATTCCCCTTCACTAGAACTAAGGGGCCTTGTCCAAACCTGTTCCAGCATGACAATGCCCCTGTGCACAAAGTGAGGTCCATAAAAACATGGATTGCCAAGGTTGGTGACTGCATCCCAGGCCTCCTCACCCAACATCAGTGTCTGACCTCATTAATGCTCTTGTGGCTCAATGTGCAAATCCCCACAGCCACACTCCAAAATCTAGTGGAAAGCCTTCTCAGAAGAGTGGAGTTTTTTTTAACAACATAGAGGGACTAAATCTGGAATGGGATGTTCAACGGGTGTGATGGTCAGAAGTCCACATACTCAGGGTCATTTAGTGTAGAAGCAATGACATGCTGTTGTACAAGATATAATAATTATTTACAGTGCAGGTGTCTGAACAAACTGGGAGTGTACCAAATGAATATACTGGAAGAAAGAAACCATAAAAGTTACTGTTGTGTAACTGTTCTTGAAAAAAAAAGCTGGGTGTAGTGATTTAATTGAATATGCTCTAGAGGGCAGCATAGCATATAAACAGAGTATAAAGTTAGGTGACCTAAACTAACCCTAACAAGAATTATTGATCAGATCTCTCTCATTGTACTTCTGTCCTTGTATATAAAATATAACACTGACATCATTTTGCACATTCATAATATTATATATATTAGGAATGGAATTGGAAGTATACCTGTTTATAGGAAAGTATTTTAGGTTTACGTAAGAATGCCCAACATTAACATTAATTTATTTTTGTTCATAAAAATTTAAGCAGTCATAAGCTATATATAAACACTATGTGTAGATAAGAAATAAGCTAACCTGTCCTTGTATGGAATATGGAACCAATACATGTAAAATCCAATCTATTTTACACTCACTGAGCACTTTATTAGGAACACCTGTACACCTACCCATTCATGCAATTATCTAGTCAGCCAATCATATGGCAGCAGTGCAATGAATAAAATCATGCAGATACGGGCCAACAGCTTCGAGTAATGTTCACATCAACCATCAGAATTGGGGAAAAATGTGATCTCAGTGATTTTGATTGTGGCATGATTGTTGATGTCAGACAGGCTAGTCTGAGTATTTCTGCAACTGCTGATCTCCTGGGATTTTCCTGCACAACAGTCTCTAGAGTTTACTCAGAATGGTGCGATAAAGAAAAAACATCCAGTGAGCAGCAGTTCTGTAGACGGAAATGCATTGTTGATAAGAGAGGTGAACAGAGAATGGCCAGACTGGTTTGAGCTGACAGGAAGGCTACAATAATTCAGATAACCACTCTGTACAATTGTGGTGAGCAGAAAAGCATCTCAGAATGCACAACACTTGAGGCAGATGGGCTACAACAGTGGAAGACCATGTTGGGTTCCACTTCTGTCAGCCAAGAACAGAAAGCTGAGGCTACAATTTACCCATCTTCTAATGGCTACTTCCAGCATGATAATGCACCATGTCACAAAGCAAAAGTCATCACAAACTGGTTTCATGAACATGACAATAAGTTCAGTGTTCTTCAGTGGCCTTCCCAGTCACCGGATCTGAATCCAGTAGAACACCTTTGGCATGTGGTAGAACGGGAGATTGGCAGCATGAAAGTGCACCTGAAGAATCTGCAGGAATTGCGTGATGCAATCATTTCGACATGGACCAGAATCTCAAAGGAATGTTTCCAACATCTTATGGAATCCATACCATGAAGAATTGAAGCTGTTTTGAGAGCAAAGGGAAGCTCTACCCAGTATTAGTATAGTGTTCCTAATAAGGTGGTCGGTGAACGTAGTTTATTGCAAGGATTTCCTGTGCCATGTTCAAGCATAAACTCCAATGTCACACATGCCATTAATGAAGCACATGTTTCTGGGGTCAGCTTAAGTTTGCAGTCTTAGCTATTTTTTGCCTCTCCTCTACATCTGCATATACTCTATGTGGAACCTGCATGCATCCTCCTTGGTCTTCCATGTATTTTATATCTATGTATATTTCTGGTGTTTATAGCTGTGAGTTTCATATTGATTAGTCTATGCATGAATAACATGTCTTAAAACAAGTATAAATAGCCATTAAACAGGTTCAACAAGTTGTTTATTTTATGCATGCACAGAATATTTCCAGTTTGAGACAGTGATGAGAGATGAGGGGGATGAGGGATGCAATTTAAACTGACTACTAGAACCACCACTAAGTAAGTACATTTAGTTCACACTTACTTATACACATTTTCACACACACACACATTCTTACAAGTGAAAGAAAAAACAACTGACCAGTGAGTTATGCAAGACTGTAAGACCTGGCACATGTCTAATGACTCATACTGAAGAAGGCCACACTCAAATACACTAGGTTATTCCCCAAAACCAAGGGAAATAGCTAAATGTAAACCAGAAAATCAACTGTACATTGGCCATTATGCAATACAGTAATATTATGTGGCTTGTCTGAAACTAATAAAGGTATTAGCACACATTTCACATTCTTTGATACAAATAACATGTATGTTTCTGAAGACACACAAATTTCTGCACTAATTTCAGTCATGTAGTTTGAAATATTACTCACGTTTCTCTTGAAATCTAATGTCAGACTTAATTACTGATCTTATGCAAAATGTTTAAACAGAGTATAAATGAAGTCTTATATTGTTAAAAAAAAAAAAATCAATACAACAAAACCTGTGACCGCTAAGCGGAAACTCAATAAATCTCGTACATCTCCTGTACCTAATTTTTTTTTGTTGTGTATATGAGGAATAAAACATAACGGGGCATGCTGTTACAGAAAATAATCACCAACAGGGTGGTGTGATATGTTACCATCCCAAAGATTATTTTCCTATAACAGCTTGTCCTGAAGTGTATTATTCTTCTTATATCACAGCAATTTGCCAACAATTTATTATTTTTTATTTATTAAAGAACAGCCCATCATACTTTTTATAGTTACATTTAATGCTGTGAAACATTCATGAAACAAGTAAGCTCCTGTTGTCACTTACATTGTAGCAGGTATAAACAGTCACTACCTCACCAGCCTCGCTTTTTTCTTCAATAAGACAAAAAAAAAAAAAAAATCAGAAAAAAATCAGCTTGTTATCAAGACACTCCAAAGCACAAGATCATCTGTTCTGAAGACAGTGGTGTGTTGGTAAGCCTAATTTTACAGCTTTACCTGTTACAAAGCACTGACATTGGAGACTCCTTCCATTAAGTTAACGTTTCCTTACAGAAAGCTTTACCATATAAACAAATATAACAACTTTTGCCAAAACTTTTGGTTTTCTTTGCTAAATAACAACACATTTTTAATGTGTTTATTATTATGCTTAGATTGTGTGGAGCGTCACCATAGAAATGATAATGTATTTTAATAAGTGCATTATACCTACCCATATAAAACGCTGAAAGATGCCTAGTTTTGTCAGCATAATTTAGGTACCCCGGGAACACAGCCACGGACACACAATACACTAGTGTATTTCAAAATTCTTTTTCAAATAATTTCTTTTGGCTGGAATGAGAGGAAAAGTTGACACTGCAATAGTGTGCCATACATGGAATTCTTCTGTCTTGCAAATGCCATGCAAATTTGCAAAAGAATTCTGTCCAGCCAGCTGCTGAGTCACATTCCCACAGCGCAAGCTCATTCACTTGCCATACATCCAGAACAGGCACCATCACATCAAGTCACAATCACATCTTCCTTGTAGCATGTTCATTAGTAGTCTTTATGTTAATGCCTGCATCACAAAGGTCATTATCATGTTTGAACTACACATAGCAATTAGGTTTTTGAGGCTATTAGGCATTAACTCCACATTGCATGCTCAGATTCAGCTTACAGCAAAGTTAGCAACATTGTTAGGTCAAACATTTGACCAATCTGAGCTTATCCTGAGCTACAATTTACACTAAAACTGAATTTGGTCAGATCCTTTTACTTAATCCTATAAAATGATACCCACAAATATTGTATAATTCTCTTTTTTTTTTTTTAACTTTAATTAAGTAAATTTAATTATGCAACTCTGTGGCTTGCCTCTTTGTCATTTGATTTTTGTTGTATTGTGACAAGCATGAAAGGGTAGTTGTTATCATTTCCTACATGGCACTTCATTCAAACGAAAGAACGGGAGTATGCAGAAACAAGAAAAGAAGCTCAATGAGATACTCCCAGGCACATGGCAGAAGAAAGCTGGAGTCGGCTCAGAGTCTTCCAGATTTTTCGTAGACTGATGGTAACACTCTCTGACCATGTGCACATCTGGACATCTGTTTTTCAGCTGCAAGAGCTGACAGACCTGCCGTTCACTGAGAAAGAGGAACAATAAACAATGTCATTAGAATGCAGCAAGGGGACATATAAAAATACTGGTTAAATTAATAGCCCATAGTCTCCGTTAAAATAGTAAAACCTCTTGTCTGTAAAAAAGAAGCTTATCTTTTGGCATGTTAGTGAGCTAGCTTGCACAGTGACTGCCTGATACTGATTCTGCAGGTCCAACCTGATCACCAGTGCAGCAGTGTAACTATGATCATCTTGTAGGACCATGTCATTGGACTGTTTTCATGCCTCAAGTTAGGGTGTGATAATGGTTGACATACAGAATGAGCTGGCAAATGATGTATCAGTATAAAATTCCTCCAATTCCGAGCGGACACCACTGACACAGAGCTGACTAAAAATGACTGTAATTCACTATTAGGGGAATCTCAGGGTGACTCACAGCAGCTCAGAACCATTGTGACTACATTGTTATAGAGTCTTTTTGGTTCTCAGACTCAAAAATCATGCATTACATTTACATTTACCTTTACAGCATTCAGTAGATGCCCTTATGCAGAGCAAATTACAGAAGCACTTTGTAGTCTCTATAAAAAACACACCCTCATGCTAGTTCACTACATCAGAGACAGAGAGTACCATCAGGCTAAATTCCTGTTGGGTACAGTATCAAAAGAAAAGGCAACAGAAAGATAAAAAATAGATGACCAAAGTGCTATTTCAAGTGCTTGGTGAAGAGGCAGGTCTTTAGTCTTCGTTTGAAGATGGCCAGGGGAAGTTCATTCCACCATCTGGGTGCCAGGACCGAGAAGAGCCTTGATGCATGTCTTCTTTGTACCTTGAGCGATGGTGAGATCATGGTGCTGAGGGCCTGGAAGGAGTGTGATGCAGAGTGGCTTGTGAAAAGTGCTTTAACGTATACAGGCTCTGACCCATTTTTGGCTTTATATACAAGCATCAGAGTTTTAAATCTGATGCAGGCAGCTACAGGAAGCCAGTGCAGGGAGTGTAGCAATGTGGTGCTGAAGGAGAACTTGGGAAGATTGAAAAGTCAGGTGGCGCGCAGGGGCAGACCTGTGAGGACCGAGTTACAGTAGTCCAGTATTGAAATGTCAAAGGTCTGAACAAAGCACCTATGCTACCTTTGTAGATAGAAACGGCTGGATCATCTAGCAGGACAAACCTGCATGACAGAGTCAGTTTAGCAATGTGAGGCAAGAAAGACAGTTGGTTTGACCAGGACTACCCCAAGGTTCCAGAGATGTACAGCAGCTCAGTCTTGCTGGGATTTAGTTTCAGCAGACCAGGATGACTTGTCTGCCAGATATGCTGAGATCCATGCAGAAACATGAGAGTTAAAAAAAAAAACACCTGCATGACAAGCAAAATCCCAAAATGCACTGTAGCTTTAACTAATACATTATTCCGTTTCCCGTGTAAATTTTACTCAGTAGCTCCATATATCTAAAGGACAAAAATTCATTTGGGCATCTGTACAGACACAGATAACTGCAAATTTTATTAATGTACTATATGAAAATTGAGTGCATATACATAACATATTGCAAATATGTGCTGTGTTACTTGCCCGCACCCACCTGAGGTCAGGGTGGTGTTTTAACAGCGCGCAGATTTCTAGTTCAAGGTTTTCTGGATCTTGCTCCTTTATCACTTCTGAAACTCTGGGCAAAATTTCTGATAGCCATTCCTTCTCCGATCCCTGTTGGAATAAAGTGACCTCTTATTCCCAATCACAAAAAAAAATGCTCAAACATGTTCTGGTAAATGTATAGTTAATAGACCCTCAGCAATAATTGGGATATGCTTTAATCTAAAATTAGTTTAAAAATGATTTTATTTTGCACATTATTATTACTTAGCCAGGGGCAATAACGTGCATAACATTTCAAACATTTAAAACATATTACATAGATGATGGCAGCATAAACGGATTTGGTGGTGTATGATCTGGACAACACAGTTCAAAATCGGAGCAATGAAATTAGATATGTAGCCTCAGCACTGTTGAATTCTCAGATCTGATTGGTCAGAAGGTGTTGATTGGTTTTCTATAACAACACGACTCTGATAGCAGGACAAATCACAGGTTTATAAAATTAGCTGGTTTAATATGTTACTGTTTCTATAGTAACAACTCATTCACAAGGATTTCTATGGTGAACACTCAATGTACTCTAAAGCCAGTAATAAAATGATATTATTTAACAAAGACAAATGTATAATCATTGATTTGGTGGATGGTTATTTAACATTTATGAAAGGAGTCTCGAGTGTCAGGGTGCATTTTTGTCTTATTAACTTCAAGAGAGAAAAAAAGAGAGGTTGGTAACTGAATGACTGAATGTTTATAGCTGCTATAATGTACGTTATAACAAGAACCCACTTGTTTCACAGATGTTCCACAACATTAAATGTAACTATAAATGGTTAAAAACATGACTCATCACTTATTAATAAATAAAAATTTGTAATCATTAGGAAATTGCTCTAGTTAAGAAGATTAAACCACTTTGGGATGTACTGTTATAGAAAAATAATCAACATGTAAACTTGGACTAGTACATTGGGCCAAGTATATTGAAGCAAAGCTGTTTGCAGTGGTAACAACAGCAATATATTTCTCATATTATGAAATATGATATGCTGTCATTGGGTTCCACTTATAGCAAGTAGCTGAGTTGAAAGCAGTTACAGAGGGATTTTCCTTGGTTATGTAAGCAAGTATGATAGCAAAGTTTGGTAAGGTAAGTGACACTTTCTATTTGCTTTTACAGAATTTGAGACTTAGTCTTTGTGGAGTGATCAGGATAAGAGTTTATGCAGTTCCACAGGTCCAAAAAAAACTATCAGGAATTTAAGATTTGTATGAAGGCCTACAATTAACATCATGAGTCAAGCAAAAGATTTTAATATATGTAAGAATATTAAACTAATTTTACAACACCTTCTGATGTGATGCAAGTGCAATGACTTTTTGCTTTGTTGTGCTGTCTGTATGTGTGTATGTGTGTGAGAGGCCTACTAACATTTGTGTAAAACAGTGTGTTGATTCTGTCACTGTCCTGACACAGAAAGTATGCAGCTGCCTCCTGCTTGTCCTTGTTTTTTAGTTTCAGTTTCCTCTTTAGCATCCTTTTGACATATTCAATCATCACCTCAAAATGCAGCTGACTCAACAGCTCCTACACAGGCATTCACACACACACACACACACACACACACACGCACACACTTAGTTATAAAAGTTAGACAAATAAAGAGAGAGAGAGAGAGAGAGAGAGAGAGAGAGAGAGACTGTATGTACATGTATGCTATTATACACACTGCTGGTTCTTTTTGTGGTGGTGATTCTGACCTTTCGACAGGCACTGTGTAGGCCTTTCAAAGAATGAATTTTCTCATTCAGTGTATCTTCTAGTTTGTCAATAATCTCTTCATGCTTTGAAAACCAAGCTGGAGTCCACAATTCACGGTAATTCACCTGTGTGAATACCGCAGAAAGAAGGGTGAGGATGTAAATATGACTAAGGCATTATAAATATGTACTATGGAAAAAAAAAGTAAATCTACTGCCACATTACAGAGAATCACTCTTTGTATAATATCAACTTCAAGCATTTTTTAAGAAACATACCAACAGGTTTACTGTCAACTCCAAAACCCTTGGAACGCTTTAATGAAATTGGGCAAAATTAAATATGTAAAATGAATAAAACATGCAATGTGTATGAGTATGATTCTTCATGTAATATGCTGCATGTGAACATAGGTAATGTAATATGCTGTATGTGAACACTTTATATTTTTACATTTGCACATGTGGACTACCCTTACATACAGTCCGCTCCAAAAGTATTAGAACAGCAAGACCAATATTTTTGTTTTTGCCATACACTGAAGTCATTTGAGCTTGAGATCAAAAGATGAACATGAGATGATAGATCAGAATTTCACCTTTAGTTTCCTGGTATGTACATCTAGATGTGTTAAAGAACTTAGAACATGACACCTTTTGTTTGAACCCACCCATTTTTCAGGTGATCAAAAATAGAATATGTGACTGACAGGTGTTTCAATTCAATTCATTTTATTCAATTCAATTCAATTTTATTTGCATAGTGCTTTTAACAATGGACATTGTCACAAAGCAGTTTTACAGAAATAAATACATTCAAATTAAATTAAATCAAAATAAATTGTAAATAAATAAATTGTTTCATGTTGCCCAGGTGTGTCCTGTTATATTGACTGTTTAAACAATTAACAGCTCTGACTGTCTACTCTTGGTCTGAGCCCTGGGTTTCACCTGTAAAGACTGCATTTGTTGTTAAAAAGGATGAACCAACATGAAGACCAGACAACTGTCTGTGGGATAAAAGCAAGCCATTTTGAAGCTGGGAAAAGAGGGGAAATCAGTCATAGCCAATAAACCAATTTGGAATGTCCTGAAAAAGAAAGAAACCATTGGTTTACTAAGAACCAGATATTTAAGAGGTCAAGCATGGATACTTTCAGGCTACTTTCACTTCATCTGGAAGATTCTTTTGTGTCTCTATATTAGTCCCTGTGAATACAGTCATTTGATCTCAACTTCCCATCTGTTCCTCATTTCAATCTATTCGGAAATTACCCAAAATGTCTTTTTAAATTGTTGCTAAAGGAACAGGATTACTTTAGAATATTTCAATTTACACACTTCAAATATTTTGATCTTAGCCTTTTAATTACAAGAATAGACAGGATTAATTAAATTTGGTAATTACCCTGTGACATCACCAACAACTTCCACAGGGCAGGGGTGCAGTTCTCACAATCCACCATTTGAATAAGACTTCGAGACAGAAATATAGAGGCCATACCACACGATGCAAACCAGTCATCTGCAGTAAGGTAAACCAAGATTAAACTCTACCAAAGCGAAGGAAAGGCCAAAGTGTTTAGAAAGAAAGGATCTGTTCATGATCCAAAACATACAAGCTCATCAGTCAAGCACGGTGGAGGTAGTGTCATGGCTTTGGCTTGCATGGCTGCTTCCGTAACGGGCTCACTAATCTTTATTGATGATGTAACTCATGATGGTAGCAGCAGAATGAATTCAGAAGTCTACAGAAACATTCTGTCTGACAGAGAAATGCATCCAATCCAACTGGGAGGAACTTCATCGTGCAGTAAGATAATGACCCAAAACACACTGCTAACACAACAAAGGACTTCATCAGGGGAAAAAAGTTGAAGGTTTTAGACTGACCAAGTCAAGCACCAGACCTTAACCCAACTGAGCAAGCGTTTCACCTCCTGAAGAGGAGACAGAAGGGAGGAACCCCCAAAACAAGCAACAACTGAAAGAAGCTGTGGTACAAGCCTGGAAAAGCATCACAAAAGAAGAATGCAACAGTTTGTTGATTACAGTGGGTCGCCGGCTTGATGCAGTTATTGCAAACAAGGGATATGTAACCAAATATTAAGTGTTATTTACTTTAATTTACTTTAAGACTATCTGTTCCTATACTTTTGCTCACCTAAAAATTGTGTGGTCTGCCACCAAAGGTGCCATGTTCTAAGTGGTTTAACACATCTAGATGTAAATATCAGGAAATTAAGTCTGAAATTCTGATCTATTGTCTCATATTCATCTTTTTATCTAAAACCCAAAAGACTTCAGTGTGGCTTTGCTATTCCAATACTTTTGGCGGGGACTGTACATTTTTATGTGTCTGCAACAATTTCCACATAAAATGAAGCAATAAAGAATGGATTCAAACACAGAGAAAGCCTCGGATGGAAGGATGGAAAGAACTCAGATGGAAACTTGGCTTTGAGAACGTGTTATGGTCTAGTCTAGGTATTTTGTTTGTAGATACCTTGAGTTCCTTGTGTATGGAGCTGAGGAAGTAACTGTGACTGGAGTCTCTTAGCTCTGATGCAATTGACAGCCAGGCTACTTTCATTTCATCTGGAAGATTCTCTTGTTTCTCTATATACTCCCTGTAAATTCAGTCATTCGACATAACAACTTCCCATCTTAGATGCTCCTCATTTCAACATTTTTGAAAATTACCCACAATATATTTTTAAGTGGTTGTTAAAGGAACAGCATAACTTTCAGTTTACACACTTCAAATACTTTGATCTTTAAAGTCTTTTAATTACACGAATAGACAGGAATAATTAAATTTAATAATTACCCTGTAATTATTATTTTTTAAAATAATTAAATCACTAATATCTAAGCTGTTTTTATCTGTTTTTCAAAAAAAAAAAGTGGACTTTTCATTATGTCTTGAAAAATAGGAAACAATCATTTTTAATACTCTCACTAAACGATTCATAGATCCTGTACACTGTTGTTTAGCATTGCAGTGCCCAAAACTGGTGGAAGAAAAATTTGTCCTAATGTTTTAGATAGTTTCTTCATCAATAATGATGAAATTTTACTGGCAGCTGTACATGCCCAAACTATGACATGACACCTATCATGTTTCACAAATAAGATATTATCATGAGCTTGGATCATGAGCTGTTTGTGTTTCCCCACCAACTGTAGGCTATGGAACATTTTATTTTTTAAATACAAGTAATGTTTTGTGAAGTAAACATGGATACCAAGGACTTGTTTCTATGTTTTTCTCACCTTATCTTGCTGATATTAAACAGCTGGGCTTTCATGATTTCAGTCATGTTCGTCTGCTGGCTTTTAAGAAATTCCTCCACGGAGTTCTTATAACTGCCAACAGCAAATAAATATCTTTATATTTATTGAAAGCTTGCTGCCACATACAAATAGTCAAACATTTTGTAAATCTAGCTATCATAGTTACATAACCTGTTGGGACCAATTAATTTGGCAAAAAAAAAAAAAGTATGGTATACAGTTCAAAGTTTCACTTCAAAGGAATAAATTCGGAGTTATATTTACAGCCTGACTATAAGATCCCAGTCCAGTCTCATTTCTGCCTGGATTAGAAGTCCAGATCATTAGAATATTTTTCTTTGCATTATTCCTTCTCTTTTTTGTCTGGAATAAAGTAGCTTGATAATAGTTTGATCACATGCATATGATAATACCTCATTAGGAAGCCGCCCATCGGCAACAACATTCGCTGTGCTTTATCATTTCCCAGAAAGTCTGCAACGTCTTTTATGGCTCCATTAATAACCTGTTAAATGAGAGGATCACATAAGACCAGAGAAGAGGAAATGTTAAAGACATAACATGCTAACTTACATCATCTTAATCAGTAAAATGAGTCAAGCCATCCTGATGCACATACCGCTATAACATCTAAAGCGAGATTGCAAAAATAATATTCATCAATAAGTTCAGGTTTTTTATTAGCCTGCCAGTCTGCCTCCTTTAACTTAAGAGCATTGGACAACCAAGTCTTGACTTCTTTCTGTAAACAAGAAAAGATGAAAAAAAGGAAAATTAGCATGTCCCAAGTATGTCATTGCACTGACTCTCCACTTTAATAGGAACACCTGTACTCCAATTTGTTCATGCAACTATCTGCTTTGACAGTGGTGTGGTTGTTGGTGCCAGACACGCTGGTTTGAGAATCACAGAAACTGCTGAATTTACACAGAATGGTGTGAAAAACAAAAAGCAAATAGTGCTCAGTGGTTCTACAGGCAGAAAGGGCTTGTTAATGAGAGAGGTTAGAGGAAAATGGCCAGATTGATTTGAGCTAACAGGAAGTCCACTCAAATAACCACTCTTTACAACTGTGGTGAGCAGAAAAGCATCTCACAATGCACAATATGTTGAACCTTGAGGCAGATGGTCTAAAACAGCAGAATCCCACATCAGATTCCACTCTGTCAACCAAGAAGATGAATCTGAAGCAGCTGAAGTTTGGAATAAGACCAGGCAATATTTTGTTGTAAGATTTTTTAAAGAGTAGCTTGTCAGCTTGAGCCAGTCTGGGCATTCTCCTCTGACCTCTCTCATCAACAAGCCATTTCTGTCCACTGAATGCCACTCACTGGATGTTATTTTCCTTTTTGCACCATTCTGTGTTACTCTAGAGACTGTTCTGTGTGAAAATCACAGGAGCGCAGCAGTTGTTGTAATACTCAAACCAGCCTATCTTGCACCAACAACTCTGCCATGGTCAAGGTCACTGAGATCACATTTTTCCCAATTCTGATGTTTAACTGAAGGTCTGAACATTAACTGAAGCTCTTGACCTGTATCTGCATGATATTATGCACTGAGCTGTTGCCACATAATTGGCCGATCGGATAATTGCATAAATGGGCAGGGCTACAAGTGTTCCTGTTAAAGTGCCCAGCGAGTGTATAAGATACAAAAATATGTAATAGTCTTCTATTATTTTCCATCACCTCTTTGTGTGACAAATATTGCTCCTCCAGTGACTTATGATCTTCCTCAGTTAACAAAGCTCCTAATGATTCAATTGTTATGTGTGAGTTCAGTTTGTCCTGTTGCAAAATATCCCTGAAAAACAATCATTAAATATGTAGAGCTGGCTTGAAGAGGTGTATCAATAAATCTGGTTTGTATTAACATGGAACCATGTTTCTTAATAAGGTACTGTGTTGGCGATATTCTTGTTTTTCTTACTTTGGATAATTGTTTATTTGTTGCAGTATGAATCTGTAATCCTCCCCAGTAACACTGAACTGTAGAAGTTTCTTGAGTTTTGTTGAGAAAGCTTGATGATAGAGCTGAGCATACATGTCACACACGTTGAAATCTGATGAGTAACATTCCTGCACATGATTGACAACTTGAAGCAGGTCATTCTGAATGACACTGCCTATCTGTACCACCTCTCTTTTCAGCACGTCTGTGTCAAGCTCTTCTTCATTTACTTGCTGCAGCCGTACCTCCACCACCTCCTTAATTATCATGTCATGGATCTGTCGGCATCTCATGGGTCGCCAACATGGGGACTCCTCTGCTGCCTCTTCCCAGAGCCTGTCTTGTTCCTCCTGCTGAACTATAGCCATTATAGCACTTCTCAGCATCTCCTGATTCTCCATGTTAAAGGAATCATGGACAGCCATCTTCAGATGATCCATCAGAGTCTCATAGTCCTTCCTCAAACCTTTTTTTTCATCTTCTGTGCAAATCACCTCCTTAGCTAATGACTGTGAGCTAAAGAGGCACTTCTCCCTTTCCAAAAGTTGCTGGCTAGCTTCTGCCAAATATCCCAGTTTCAGATTCTGACTGAAATCCAAGAGCTCTGAAATAATGTCATAATTTTCCTTATACAAAATATACAAATTTTGACCATAAGCTGTACCAAAATCATTTTAGTCATTTTAGTCAAACTTACCTGGATTAGATTTTGAGGAATGTTTTTTGTCTGACTTTTTTGTCTTTAATGTGAGATTTAAGAAATGTCTTGCAGAACCATTTGAGGATTTTTTAGTTTGTTTAACCATCATTGTGGAAATAGAGTCACCTCCAACCCCATTATGCTCTAAAAAAAAAATTAAACAAATTATAAATAAAGAGGAAACATCCACAACCAACAGCATTTCAAACATGTGTTTATTTTCAGACTAAATAATTTATACAGACATTTACATTTTAGACACTGAGGTATGTTAGGTAGTAGATTTCCAGGAAGAAGGTAAGATATTGAGAAATAATTTTGATGTGATCAGTAATTAATCACTATTTATTATAATAGAGCCATAGTTAGCTAGTAATAATGGTAGTATCAGGAGAAATGTAAGACCCAGTAATTACTGCTTAGTTAATAGTGAATGCCTCCTAATATACTTAACAAGTAATTAAGTAGTAGTTCTTAGTAGTTAATAGAAGTAACAAAAGTGTTAATGAATAACTACACATTTGTTCCTGCTTAATCTCTGCACAGTTCCTGTGAGTTATTGAGAAATATTGTAAAGTGTTACCATGTATATAAGAATGTCTTCGTTCTATTTCAACCCTTCCTAACCAGGACAATGTTTTAATACCTGGACACCTTCTTGGGCACATGCGCAAGGACCTGCCAGGACCTTACCACAAAGTCATATGGTGATTGTATGACATAATTTTTTCTTATACAAATACCCTTGTCAGTGGCTACCTGTGCCTTTATTCTTCTCGGCTTGTATACAAGTCAAACATTTTTTAATATATTTTGGAGCTATCTGTGTAACAACTTGTGACTAGAGTCAGGGCTACAGGTAACTTGTGCTCCAAAGCTGGCGATAGAGTCCTATTAACTCTGTATTTTTTTCAGTTAGCTTTAAACTGTTTTTGTGCTGAAGTGGTGAAGAGGCACTCTTCCCACTCTAAAAGTTGCTGGCTAGCTTCTGCCAAACATCCCAGTTCCAGATTCTGACTGAAATCCAAGAGCTCTGAAATAATGTGATACTTTTTGAAATTTTCCTTACACAAAAGATACAAATTTTGACCACAAGCTGTACAGAAATCAGAAGTCATTTTAGTCAAACTTACCTGGATTAGATTCTGAGGAATGTTTTTTGCCCAACTTTTTTGTCTTTAACATGCGGTTTAGGAAACCTCTTGCAGTACCACCTGAGGATTTTGTTTTAGTTTCTTCAACATTCATTATGGAAATGGTGTCACCACCAGCTCCTTTACGCTCTAAGGAAAAGAAAAAGAGAAACAAGTCACAAATAAACAGGAAACATCCATAACCAAAAGCATTTTAAACATTTGTCCATTTTCCTGATGATAACCCAAAATTAGAGTCAAACTACTGAAATCAGACTAAATGTTGACGTCCCGAACAAAAAGTGCTGACAAGCAGCTAAACCCTGAAAATAACTGACATTGATTCAGTAAGTTCAGTCCTCTGTGTGGTCTGCGTTAGTACTGCATTATTACTGCTTTCTACTACTACTACTGCTGCGAACTGCTGCAGTAAATCACAGCACTGTATATATATGTGCTGTGTTCATATATATATATACACACACTGCCTGGCCAAAAAAAAAGGTCGCTGTTTGGGTTTAAATAAGCAAATACTGAAGAGCCTATGATTGGATCATTACTGCAGTGATTAATATGTTTCAGCTGGCAACAGTTCTTTTAACCTTAACTGATGCAGTGTGTAGCTTCTCACTTCTTAAACAGCCATGGCACATTACGTATCCCATGGTCATGGAAAAGATGTTACTGAAGGGGAAAATTGTTGGCCTGCATCAAGCAAAGAAAACAACTAAGGTGATTGATGAAATCACTGGAACTGGGTTATGAAATGTCCAGTGCATTATTAAAGCCTGGAAGGATAGTGGTGAACCGTCAACTTTACAGTAGAAATGTAGTCAGAAAAAAATCTTGAATGATCGTGATCGGAGATCTTTAAAACACTTGGTGATGTCACATCGTAAAAAAAATCGACAGGAGAACTCACGGCTATGTTTAATAGTGAAAGTAAGAGCATTTCCACACGCACAATGTGATGAGAACTTATAGGATTTGGACTAAACAGCTGTGTGGCCACAAGAAAGCCATTTGTTAGCAAGGCTAATCGGAAAAAATTACTTCAATATGCTAGGGAGCATAAAGACTGGACTGTGGAGCAATGGAAAAAGTCATGTGGGCTGATAAAATCAGATTTACCCTACTCCAAAGCAATGGGCGTGTCAGGGTAAGAAGGGAAATGCATGAAGTGATTCACCCGTCATGCATAGTGCCTACTGTACAAGCCTCTAGAGGCAGTGTTATGATCTGGGGTTGCATCAACTGGTCAGGTCTAGGCTCAGCCTCATTGTGTGGCAATAAAATGAAGTCAGCTGAGCACCTGAATGTACTGAATGACCAGGTTATCCCGGCAATGGACTTTTTCTTCCCTGACGGCACAGGCATATTCCAGGATGAAAATGCTAAGATTCATCAGGCTTAACTTGTGAAAGAGTCGTTCAGGGAGCATGAGGAATCATTTTCACACATGAATTGGCCACCACAGAGTCCTGACCTCAACTACATTGAAAGTCTTTGGGATGTGCTGGAGAAGACTTTACAGAGTGGTTAGACTCTCCTGTCCTCAATGCAAGATCTCAGCCGAAAATTAATGCAACTCTGGATGGAAATAAATGTTGTGAAGTTGCATAAGGTTGTTGAAAGAATGCCAGGACGAATGCGTTCCGTAATCAAAGCTAAATGCAGTGCAACAAAATATTAGATTGTGCGACTTTTTTTTTTGGCCAGGCAGTGTGTATGTATATATATATAGCCTTTTAGAGAATTTACAATTGCAAATGTATACAAAATTGTATATTATAATATTAGGTTTACTTAATGGATTAAATCAAGGATGGCTTAAGAACTCAGAGGCCCATGGGCCAATACACCAAGGTTTTTATGAAAGCTTGTAAAACTAGACAGATCTTACAACATTGTGACAATAAGAACACTCAGCCACATGAAGTCACATGAACTCTATTAAAGTCATTTTTCGTGCGTTTTAAAAAACCAACTAAACACCATTCAGTACGATCTGATGAAGCTGACTGGACAAATGGCAAAATGTCTTGACTTTCCAGTCCTTATAAATGTGTTTTTAAGTCAAGTTGCATATTATTGCTAGTAAACTTTTTTGCATCTTCTTTGCCTGGTGCTGCTCCAGCACAATTCCCTCTCCTCTAGCTGCTCTGACTTTCCGCACCTGCAGTTCAGTCCTTACCCTCACCTACTCAGCTTCTGTCAAAACCTGCCATGTCACAAAATACTTAATGTTAACCAGTTTGTCAGTCCAGTCAGTGAAATCCACTGCAATGCTAAAGACTTAAAAATGTATGCTTCTAGATGGGCTGCTGCCCATACTTATCTACATGAGTCGTGAGCTGGGGCTGCATAGCCTCAGACTGGTCAGAGTGCCCATGCTGACCCGGTCTCGGGACCGCTCTGTGCTCTGTGCAGCGATGTGTCTGTGCTCACTTAGTGGGTCCATGGCATGGTGTTCCATGTGGAGTTGCCTGGTTGCATTGCAGCTGTAGAGGCTGTGTGGGACATATCTGTCTAGGCCTTCAGTGGGACTATGAGCAGCTACACCACTGAAACTAGATCCCGGCTTTTGGAGGAATCTGTGTTTTTGTTTTTTGTAATTATAATATGACCTTGAGTGTGGGTTACATGGGCCTTGTAAGCTCTCAAGTGGAAACTGTTTTGCAATGGTGTGTACTCCATCATATGGGCCCAAAGTACTAACCTTTCTACAACAAATACCAGACAAGAAAAAAAAAACTTGATCTACTTTGAAAGTATATGTGCAGTCATTACTGCGCACCACGTCACTATGGATAGTGTCTCATTAGGCACTCATAAACTTGTTGCAGCCTTTCTGAAGGGAGCATGGTGCCTTTGCCCACTGTGCATCCTCAAGAGCTTTGCCTGGAAATTAATCTTTGGTTTAGAGTCTCTTAGGTCCTTCCCTCATGAGCACATACAGGATAATGCACTGAAATTGATTTGTCTGAAGCTCAACTTCCTGCTAGCAGTCACTACAGCAAGAAGAGTGGGAGAGGTGCCAGGGTGGGCTTATGCTTTAACAATCAGCATGACCCTGCATACACTGGTAGCCAGATGATGCAGGTGTGACCTTATGGCCGAACACATGGATCACTGAATCAGTGTGTTGATCTTGCAGGGTTCCATGAAGGAGAACCTGCTGAGCGTTCCTTGTTCAGCCAAGTGTGAGCGCTTCAATACTAAGCGGAATGGAAAGCAGAGATTTCAGAGAACTCTACTTTAGCAGTTTGTTTTGGAAGAACTTACCTGGCAAACTATCAGTGGTCTTCAACTGCTCAACTTCATTTTGCCTATTCCTTGCATGTTTTGCAGAAGCAGCTTCAGGACCTGTTTGTTCATTCATTGCTGTACAACTGAAGACACAATGAGTCTGAATGATTTTCCTGTCAAGGGGAAAATACAAAAAGGTGTAAAGTATGGGTAAAATGAACACATAATTCAGCTAATGCACTAAAAAAATCATATCTTAGCAAGTGAAAGTGGCTTGAGTAAAGGAAAAATTATCTAATATTTCTCATTATGAAATTAACATACTGTATAACAAATATTATTTAGATAATATAACTAAGATTACTTAGCCTATTTCTAGAAATGATGAGTAGTTTCACACTTATAATTGTCATATTTTATTGGCATGTGTTGAATCTACCAATAGGATAAGACCATTTCAAGCTTGAAATAAGTAAAGACATCTAGAAATAGGCTGAATAATTAAAATTATATTTGTTTAAAAATAAAGAAAGTAACATTAGATAAATTTGCCTATATTCAAGATATTATTACTTGCTAAGATATTAATTTTTGCAGTGTGCCTTTATTTTTGCATGCTTCAAAACCTAAAGAATGTAGTGAGTATAATAATCAGCTGTTATGGGATATATACAAGATACACTATATAGCCAAACGTATGTGGACACCTGACCATCACACCCATATGTGCCCACTGGAGTTCGTCCCCCCTTTGTTGTTATAACAGCCTCTACAATTAAGGCTTTCCACTAGATTTGGGAATGTGGCTGTTCAGATTTGTGCTCATTCAGCTACAAGAGCATTAGTGAAGGTGGGAACTGATGACCAGTGAGGAGGCCTGGGGTGCAGTTGGAGTTCCAATTCATCCCAAAGGTGTTCAGTGGGGTTGAGGTCAGGGCTCTGTGCAGACCTCTCGAGTTCTTCCACATCAGCCTTGGCAAACTATATTAACCCTGATTTGTGTACAGGGACATTGTCATACTGGAACAGGTTTGGGACCTTTAGTTCCCAAAGTTTAGAAATCTTAATGCTACAGCATACTAAGACATTCTAGACAATTGCGAGATGCCATGGCACCTATAGGATCCAAAAAAGGGCAGGAACAATCATTTTATACTTTCATGCAAGCGGGAATGGACAATCAGATATGAAGTTTGAACTTACTATGGGAGTGGATGCAATTGACAAAGTTTCTGTCAGAGTCTGCAGGAGTGGGATTTTAAAAAAAAGTCTTGGGCCCATCTCTAGCAGAAATCAATGCTCTTATTCAGCCTGGTTACTGATCCTGTGTCTTTGCATTATTCACTTATTCTTTTCCAGTCTCTGACCTTCAATTTGTGTCTGGCAACACTGCTGCCAAAGAGAATTTCCCAGTGTTGACCTCATTTCCCAAGAATTCCCCTCTGTTAGAATGATCCTCTGAATTAGTTTCAAGATTTCACTCTACTCCACAGTTTCAATGTCTGTTTTTTTCCCTAATAAAAAGCCATGGATTTGTTTCTTTTATTTCCTTGGTGTCACACTCTGAACCTCACCACAGTTTTCCCAAGCGTAGCAGCTTTTCTTGGCTTCAGTAACACATTCTAATGTGCCTGTTCACTATCAAGTCCCTTGCTCTGTTTCTATTGTAGGACTTACTTAGCTCTTTAAAGCCTGCCCATGTTGGGTAGTAAACATGGGTTGGGTAGTAAACATGAAGTCATGACAGTGTTTGTTCAATTAAAATACTGGGAAACACTAATGAAAAGGATGCAGTTTTCAGTGTCATATCATCTGAAGAAGACAGTATGCAATTGCACTGGGCAAGATACTATAAAAACCTAGCTATATAAGCTACAAGTTACTTTACAAAAAAACAGTTCCTGAATCAACAATCATGTTCAGATGTTGTTGTTTTAGAGAGAACTTTCAAACTGAAGTAGAATTGCTAAAAAAAATAAATAAAAAAAAAAACTGGGGAAAAAAAAAGAAACTGGCGATGCAATAAACAAGAAACAAGAAACTGATTAAGCAGATTTCAGAGGGCTGGCAGGAAGATGTGATTTAATCAAAGTCTTAAGCCTCGTTCCAGAACATCTTCCTAGTTTACTCTGTTTATTCTGTTTATTCAATTTAATCATAGTGTAACACATTTCCCGACCCCATCAGGAGAGGTCATGTTCCCTGAATACTAGCATGAAGTCTGTCAAGTAGTTACAGGTTACTTTCTGGGTTTGAATTATTTTAGCAACCAAGTAAATTATTTCATTGTGAAATTATTTCTTTGTTCTATGCTGACCTGTCTGTGTTTTACAGAACCTTTGCTTTGTTATTTGGATTACTTCTTTGGATTTGGTCGTATTGCATATGATCCACTGTGTTTTAACTATTGCTTGCCTTTTGACCTTGCTTTTGGATAATGTTTTCACTTTGCCAGGATTTGTAATAAAACCTCCTTGAACATGAATCCTCCTTCTTTGTCTAAGTCCCATATGTTACAGAAGACACCACCCGTCTGCTCCACAGACCCCCTGGCTATGCTCCCTGGACCCCAGGGACACATCTTCTTTCTGGTTTGAAAGCAATTATTACCCAGAGCCTAGTATTTCAACAAAAAGGTAGGTTCATCTAAACTGTTAGAGAGCATATTTTGTGATGCTCATTCTACCAGATATGATCTTTGTACTGTGATGCTTTTGGGAAACTCATGCTTGAAATTTAAACTCAGTTAAATTCAGGTCAAAGTCCAATCACTAACCCCTCCCTGTCCCTGATCTCAGGTCATAATTTTCATTCCAGTCAAAGAGATTTGTGCATGTTCTTATGAATTGGTTCTGTGAGTGACTGGATTAATCCTGTTTGTTTCTACCAATATTAACCTGTATGCAGCTAGATTAGGCAAGCTGCAGAGTATGAATTCTGCAGCCCTGGTATCTCAGTCCCAAAGCACTGAATAAAAACAGGTTGATAAAATTCAAATTATATCAAGAATTTTTTTACTGAGCAAAATCACACATGCTAGATCTGGCACTACAGTATCCGAAGAAAGCAAAACACACCTAATTATACATATTACTTCATACATACAAAACATTAGTGCAAAAGCAAGACAAAGTGCAGAAATACATCATCATCTAAAACATTCACATTTGTTGTGTGTGAATTCACACATGTGCAAAAATGGTCAGTATCATATAGCAAATCTCAATATTGTATAACAAATCTCCCCAGTGATGGATAAAAAGGCATTGCTTACCTCCTTTTTTCTCAGGCTGGGTGCGGTTGTGCGGATGCTGAAGAGTGGTCCTTCACTGATATCACTGACGTCATTGTGAAGCAGGAAGAGAAAGGGTTTCAGTTTCAGTTCTATGAGTCACTGGTAGAAATTGTCTCAGGCTTTTCCTTTCCTAATCTCCTTCACCACAGTCTATTTGCTTAACCACATTTATTGATGCTTATAACAAGATAGCTTACAGCTTACATTTCTAGCTCTTTTTCTCTCGAGTGCCCTAGTGTGCTCCCTTTTGGTATCTGCTGTATAGTAAGCTAGTGCTGCTTTCTGAGAAATCACATGATTTCTCACTCTGCTAAGCCTCACCACTCACCCTCACCACTCAGCTGTAACACCTTTTATTGCCTGAAAAGACATCAGTAAATTTGTGATAGATAGATAGATAGATAGATAGATAGATAGATAGATACCACACACAGTGCAAAATGTATCAGTGAAGATAAGGTACAAAAAAACAAGAAAAAAATTATAATTATACTACTTGTACTTCACACATTACCAAGCTATACAACTGTATTCAAAAGGATGAAAATTATGTCTTAACCCTTGTCCTCCTGTGATTAGATTAACTTCAAAGATAAATCTGTTTTTGTCCAAATACTATTTTTGTTCATTTTGTTTCATCTTTACTAACTGCATTATCCTGGTCAGGGTCATGTCTTAACCCTTGTCCTCCTCTTGTTAAAGCCAGGTGTCTTAATCTTAATGCTACAGCATACAAAGACATTCTAGAAAACTGTGTGCTTACAACTTTGTGGTAACAGTTTGAGGAAGGTCCACGTATGGGTGTGAAGGTCAGGTGTCCACATACTTTTAGCAATATATTGTATTAATGCTTATTAAAAACATTGAAACTCCAAAATATGCCAAAAACAACCACAAGGGAGGAAACTATGATTCAGGCATTGTAAGTTAGCCAGTCGGTTATCCTGGTATTGTATACGGATACAGTAAAACTTCAGAAACAGATCCCAGCTTTGTATAGATTTAGGTAATTGCACTGAATATGCTATGCATAATGTATTCTGCAGGCATTTTTTAATAGGCCAAGGACTTACACAGCCCATAATACTTTCATGAACCACACTGTGGGTTAGTGTGGCTTTTCTCATCATGCTCTTAGTTCAAATTTAACTTCTGTTTATGCTCCTGCTCTTGACTCTGTGCCTGACTATCTGTTTAATCTCTAGTCTTATTATTAAAGTCAGGTGTCTTAACCACAAATGACCAAGTCAAGGATAATCAGCAGCAACAAATTTAGCCAGTCAAACTCTCAGAACTGCACAGAAATAGCCAGATAAGTGTGCAGCCACTCACTGGTCAGAAATACTGTGGTGGCTGAGGGCTGCTTGTAAAAAGCAGGTGAGATTACTCAGTGTACAGAGTATTGAGTTTTACTCAGTGCTTTCTTAGCTGATCACAAAACAATATAGATGCCAGACTGACTATTGGAACAGTGTGCTAAGGATGGATAAGACAGAGCCAAATGTAATGGTAAATTAATTATGGCTTATTTTGCGTTTCTGCTTCTGGGACAGTTTTCTCCTCACAGAGTCAACTATCAATTTCACTCTGGCAGGGACATAGGAAACATTGCACTGGACATTTTGTTGCACAATATGGAGGATTTGAGAGAAGAAAGTCTTGAAGAAAGAAAGAAAGAAAGAAAGAAAGAAAGAAAGAAAGAGGGGGTTTCTGCTAAAAGGTGCTACCTCAGCAATTGAAGCTACAAATGTATGTAAAATTTTTTGTAGAATCTTCTCAGTGTCGCTGCTACTGTAACTGTGATTAGATTAACTTCAAAGATAAATCTGTTTTTGTCCAAATACTATTTTTGTTCATTTTGGTTCATCTTTACTAACTGCATTATCCTGGTCAGGGTCATGGTCTATCCAGAGCCTATCCTGCAAGGCGGAAATACACACCAACGCAGGGCAGGGCACCACACACACACACACACACACACACACACACACACACACACACACACTCATTCACACCTAGGGACAGTTTTGTGTAGCCAATCCACCTACTGGCATGTTTTTGGCAGTTGGGAGGAAACCCATGCAGACACAGGGACAACATGTGAAACTCTATCTCTTATATCTTCCCACTAAATTAACATGGCGAGGGATCCTTAATTAATCAATGATGAGACATAAAATCACTAATAATTATTCCTACCACACATGAATCATGTCCATCACATACTTTTAATACCCAGTAATACATTTACTAAACAAAAGGTTAGAATACAAAGTACTAGAACAAGGAAATAGACTTTCATAGTTATATAAAACATACAACACATTGTAAAATGTAAAGGGAAGGAAACTTTACATACATAAATGCATACATCAAACAAATGACCTTTTGGACCTATTACTTATAAGAAAGGTACTGTACAAATCAAGCATGATGCACTCTATCTGCGTTGGGGTCCTCAAACAAAAAATGAATACTGGGAATAAACAAATAACACACACAGTGCATTAAAAACACTAAATGCATAAAGAATGTCTGGATAGAGGTTACCCATAGGATCATTCTGTTGGGTTGATATTTGTTGACCGTGAAGGCATATGACTTTCCTCATTTTCATCCTCATCAAACCATTCACAGGTGACCACTCCCAGTATGAGAGAATAGGATAATTAGGAGTAAAATAGGAAATTGAAAAGTCACTATGGACAGTTTCTTACATAACAGCAGACATGAAATATTATATGATTGTGTTCTTGTGTCCCTAAAAATGTCTCTCTTTCAATATGTGATCTATAACTAGGCTAGTGAGGCTAGCATGTACAAATAATGACCTCCATATTATAGCAGGTTTAATAGTTGATAATTAGCAATAATACTGCTTTATATTAGCAACTTCTAAATGGTTCTCTTCAGCTACAGTGAAGTGATTACGCTTCACTGATAAAACACAGTCTTGAATTTCTTTTTTACAGGCACTTTACTGAAGAAAGCTGTTGTGGGCTCAGCGTTCGATGAATCCCTATTCTCATTCAGGCTCTTTTTGATGCTGCGCACATCTGCTTTGGAGAGGTTTGCCTTCAAGTCCAGGAGTGCAAGGACTTGGCATTCACTGTTAACAGAAACCATGGAAAATGTGGTTATTGTGTTATATTTCTCAATAAGCAATACATAGTCTCATTTCAATACAGAGTAGAGCAAGAAGTGTTTTCTGTTGCCAATTTTTGATTAAAAGCATTTATCACTCCTAATGTCATCACCATAATTTTATTAAAAATATAACTTGAAAGATTCTCTTGAAATTGGTTTATTGAATCCTGATGAAAATAAAAGTTTAAACAGCTGTTGCTCAGTGGGATGGAAAAGCAGGTATAATGATTGTGGTATGGGTTTTTACATGATTATAAAATACATCACAAAACACCTTTTGCACCTCAAAGAAAGTGTTTCAAATCACCTGAACACCTGTCAAATGAGCTTTGAATAAATATAACATAGGATTTTTTTTCTTATGGGTTCCTGTGTAAAGAACTTGAATATTTCATAGGACATATGAGACACAGCTAAGAGTTATTATGAAAGATGTTAAAACATATAATAAGTTGTCACACCTAAGTTTCAGCCACAGACACAAGTTACACTGGGGACACACCCCCACCACTTTTTGAAATTGTAATGATTTTGTTCCATAGCACTGCTGAATTCTTGATTCTGATTGATCAGAATGTGCTGATTATTGCCGTTGATTAATTTTCTATAACAGCACAGCTTTGACAAAAAAAAAAAAACTTTCTCTGTGAAGAGATGTTTGGTGAAACTTTGAAGAAACTTTGGTGTTAAGGGTTACAGCTTTGTAACAGTTAGACATAAAGCTCTACCTTTACGTTTTCGTACTCAGGAAAGTCTTCAGGACAGAGAGCTTTGCAGTATCTCTGTAACATGACAAGCTGTAGTTTTTTTGGTCTTATTAAATTCAAGAGAGAGAAAAAAAGAGAGGCCGGTGAGTTGATATAAAAGTAAGTGAGAACAGGAACTAAGTTGTTTCGCAGACAATCCAAAACATTAAGTGTAACTAAATGGATAAAATGTACAAGGTGTCACTCTTTAATAAATTAACAATTTTAACAGTTGCCAAATTGCTGTGGTATAAAATTCATATTAAAAAAAAAACGTTGCTATGTGCTGTTATTGGAAAACAATCAACTTCAGGGTGGTAACAGTAACATCTGCTTCATGTTAGACTGCATCACACCACCACATCACTGATTATTATAGATTATACTTTATAGATTATAGATTATAGATTATTGTTATATTCCTTACATATATAATAGCTCTGAATTACTTTTTTAAAAAATGTCAGTTTAGCCCCATTCTTGTTAGTTTCTCATGGTGGCATTTGTAATAAAATGTATCTTCTATTGATAAATTTCTCGTATTTGGAAAATTTTAGAGATTGAAGAATGTAAACAGACATCTGTAAGCAGATCTTTGAGTTACAGTTGATGATTATTAAAAAATCAATTTATTTATAGAAATTCACAAACATGATATTATGGCATATACTGTATGTGAGTGTAAAGTGTGAGGCTTTATACTGGACGTTGTTGTCTTTTTAATAGTCACTCAGCATATGGGATCATGCTCTTTGATTTACTTTCCTTTTCCTATGAACCAATTTCCACTAAAGGCACAAGGTAGATGATGTAATGCACAGCAACTATAAATTTTAAAAGACTTCCAAAGCATCCATCATTTATTCCATGAAAATAGTTTAAAACCTAATGTGGCTTTAAATGATAATTAAAACAGAAACACTGGCCTATCACTTCCATGAGACATGCTTGATGCCAAAATCTAAAGCAGCACAATGTGAACTGTTTTTGTTTTTATTATTATTATTATTATTATTATTATTATTATTATTATTATTGTCGTTGTTGTTGTTGTTATTTTAATTATAAGACCCAGCAGTGTTCAAAACAAAGTTACACCCATGGTTTCAACCCAAGAAATGTAGTCAGCACAAAACATTTATGCAGTTCTGATAAGATGTTCAGGAAGCTGTCCCATGAAATGACTGAATACAGCATTGTTCAGAAAGATCTTATCTTTTTTTTAAAAAACACGGCTATTACACGCAGTTAGTATCAGAAGTGTATTTTAACAAAACAGAAATACTACTATATTTGAGTGTATTCTGGGAATATTTCTACTTTATTCATTGTATCAATATTTTTTGTCAACTTTTATTTCATTGCATTTTCAAAAGCAAGCTACTTTTACTTCAATAAATTTTCCAGACACTAATTAGAATGGTCTAGCAAGAGTTATGGAAATATTCTTACTCTTACCTGTTAGCCTATTATAATTTTTAAAAAAAATAAACTTTGGATTGCAAGTCAGATACTAACTAAAAAACACTGACTCAACTGAGAAAACCCCAAAGATGACTACTGTAATTTTTAGGTAATTAATATTGCACTCTAATTGTAGAGTATAATAAGAGTAGAGAAGAGAAAAAGTTGGCAGATAACCTGTAGCTAGTTTTCCATAACCAGCAAACTGCTTCCCAGTACTTTGCAAAGGCACGTGCTGCTGGAAGCGTCATCATTGCAATCATTAGTGCTAGCATGAAATCAGTGATAGAATCGTTGTTTTTACTGGAGTAAAAATCCTGGGAAGTTAGCTATTGTTAATAAGCTATCAAGTGGTACTACGTCAGCTACACTGAAGACAGCAGAATGACAAGTGTGAATGTAACACTGCCACTTCAGACTGTCCTAAAAACACACATACACTGTCTCACTTTATAAGCAAGTATCCGCTAGCTACCAGCACGCAGGTAACTAACAACCATAAATGTGTGTGTGAGCCATAAATCATTTCAGCACTTATATCTGGCAGGGTTGGAGTTTTTTTGTCCAGGTATAAATGACTGTACTAGGTCTAGACTTAATATGAAGTTAATGCAGTATAAAAAAAGAACATTCACCCTGACACAGATAAGCGTTGCATGCACTGCTACTTGGGAAGACTTTTAATGAATGTTATACTAATGTTCTGCTTATTATAGCTTTAGTCAAGTTGGAATATTTATTCAATTGCTGACTGTGGTCAGTCATGTGCTATCGTGGCTTGGCAGAATTGTGTGTTCAAAACTGGACAGTGCTTGTAAGAAAAGTGAGTGAATGAATGAATGAAAGAATGAATGAATATGTATGCATATAGTAATTTACTTTCTCATTTTCATTTTCAGTAACTGCTTTATCCTGGCAAGGGTTGTGCTGGCTCCAGAGCCTATTCTCTGGGCGTGGACAAGAATACACCTTCAGGCAAATTAGTGTAGCCTACGGGTGTGTTTTTGGAAAGTGGAAGGAAACCAGAGAACTAAGAGGAAACCCGCCAAGGGTATTTTTTACCTTTACTCATTTTACTCATATATGACTGTTGGTTACTTCAGATAACACTGGTTGGGATTTATGTGCCACGTTATCAGTTCAATCCAGAGCACGCTGTACACTCACCTGATGTCAGGGTAGGTTCTGGCCAGTGTAACTATCTCAAGCTGAAGTGCTCCTGTGTCCTGCAGCCTCACCACTTCTGACACTTTGGGTAAAATCATGGAAAGCCATTTCTTTTCGGATCCCTGTGGGAACAAGGCAACAGTCTATTCAGGTAATCATCCATTTGTGTATAATTGATTTAACTTTTTCCATTAAATTTTGCTAAATGTCATCGTCAAGCATGTGCAGGGATTTTGTCTGTCCATAAATTCTGCTTAAAAAGACATCCAAGACATGTTTGACTTTGAAACTGCAAGGCTAACATTACTCACAAGTAAGAGATGCTCACAGCCACCAGTATATGCAGACTGACAAACCTTCAAACTGTGTTGTGTTAAGTAATCTCAAATAGATTTGCGTGTGGTTTCTGACACTATATGACAAACAGTTTTCAGTAAAAATACTAAAGGTACTTTGTATAGCTAAAAACCAGCCATCTTAAACCTAGACTCCAAGCAAACCTCAGACAGAAATAAGAAGTGTGGCCAAAAGGTTTGAACTATTGAACAGTGAGCTCATGGATGTGGAAGAGGGAAGAGCTTTCCTCTGAGTGTGTTAGCAGGATCAGCAGTTGGCTGGCTTCACATGGCTCAGAGGAAGCACTTGTTAGACCTCACCCTCCCCACTGGGAGCTGTTGTCTGAAGGGGCAGAACTGGCTGGCAGGTGGCAACTGGCCAAGGCCAATGTAGTGGGGGGAAAAAAAAGGGGGGGGGGGGATGGTTCAGTTCTATTTGTACACTCTGGTTTTACATGTTCAAGATGTTTAATACAGACTAAAAAAGGCAAATTCGGACACCAAACATACCTTAACATCTTGACACCATTTGGGGTAAGTGAAAAATGATGTATGGCTCATTTTGTTTTAAGGATAAAATGTATTGCTATAAAACTCATAGGAGATGGATTTGATAAATGGGAAATCAGTTTGTGATGAGGCCATTATTATCACAACATCATTAATAAATTCTTTTTTTTTTGGTTTCTTTTTTTTTAACCATATGTGTCTTTAATTATTGAAGAGGAGCACATAGATTTTTTTTCCCCCTCAAGTTAGCTTGGGAAAAACCCCACAAAAATTACTTTCTGTTTCACTTTTGTATCTTTCAGCTGTGTAAATACAGGGGGGTTGGGAGAACAGACTGAGGGGGAAAAAGCATGCCTTTCTGTACTGTATGTGGGTGGTTGAAGGCAGAGAGATAGAGGAGGGATCCAGGGAACCCATGTGTTTATGAGTGCTTGTGAATGCATGTGTTTTATTTGTCTGTGCTTTCTATTTGGTCAAAAACTTCATAAAATATTTCTATGACAAGAAAATGTGAACATGCAGGAAGTCTTTGTGTGTGTGTGTGTGTGTGTGTACTTAAATGCTTAAACTGCTTGTTATTTAAAGACTTCCCCTCCAAAAAAAACAAAGTTTTAGTTTTTTGGGTTTTTTGGGGAGGGGGGGAGGGGGTGTTTTTTATGATTAAGGCTAAAGTTAGATTTAAGTGTAAGCATAATTTTAAGCAGCTTTGGCTACTGTGACACTGTCAAGGACATTGACAATGTGGGAAACACAAAAAAGCAGTCTAATTTAAAAACCGTAGAATGTCAGCCTTTTGGTTACTAAATGTATGGAATATAGTATATACATATTGCATACTTACAACTGTGATGAACAGTGAATTTATTCTTGCACTGTCCTCACACAGAAAGCGTGCAGCTGCCTCCTGGTCGTTCTTGTCTTTTAGCTTCAGTTTCCCCTTTAACATCCTCTTGACATATTCAATCATCACTTCAGAATGCAGCTGATTCAACAACTCCTAAACACACATATTCAGATTTTTTTTCACTGCACACATCGTGCTACGTGCTACAAAGCTTTTACCAGCACTGAAATAATCTAATAACTTTTTTCATGTTATGCAAAATTGTTATTAGAGCTTTTTAATAGAGTTTCTGACTGACCTTCTTGCAGGCAGAATGTATGTCTGAGAAATGCTGAACCATCTCCTCGAGAAAACTTAGTAGACCTCCAGTAATCGTAAGACTTTCTGAAAACCAGGCTGGAGTCCACAGCTTACAATACTGCTCCTGTGGGGAAATAATGGGTCCAAATACCAAATTCAGTTACTAAGAATTGTGCTTTTTTTTATGATCTTATTCAGTTAATACTTTTATTCAAGAATACATTATTTAAACTGAGACAAGTTTGCTTTTGGCTGTTCCAGAAAACATTGGATGAAGTTCAAATACATCTGAATTTAATCTCCACACATTACTGTCTCTTTTTTTTTTTAAACTGCTCTCACAGCACACATATGTTCCTAGTACACTGTGTTAATTGTTGTCATCCCTTAATATTGAGAGCTTTCTTACAATAAGATTTTGCCTATATTATATACATATATTATAGTCCTGAAAGTATTATTCTCATTACTGATTTGAGTAAATAATAGACTTTCTGACTTTGTGAAGATTAATGTAATCATTTTAGAGATAATCTGCATTAGGCTTTCATAACTGATTAAAATAAAAATGGTGCTTGACAATTCACCCACTTTTAGACTATGATAAGAGTAAAATTATTATATTACTGTATATTGTTGTATATTGCACACAGATTGTATTAGATACAATGGATTATGCCATGCTGTGAAAGTCAGCTAATAGAAGAAAAACATTAAATTTGCACAAAGAAGAAAGGAGAAAATACATTTCAGTGAAACTGAGTAAGAGGTGTTTGTGTCTGAGGTAAAGATGTTATTTATGGTATTCTCAAAAATGGCATAAAAGGTACAAGCTACAAAGTTACAAAAAGGGCACGAAAAGAAAACTCGAAATATTATGTTTAATATTAACAATTAACTGTGTTATAATGTTAACACAGTTTCAGAGGAAAGGATGCTCCAATAGATTTGTCTTTTGCTATAGTTTGTTTATACTACCTTCTAATTTGCCAATTCCCAACTACTAGCTAGCACTCCCCTATTGCACAACAGCTACCTACTGAGGAGGGTCCTCCAAGACACAGGAAGTCAGCTGCTGCATTTGTTTTTTCAATTTGCTGTGTCACAGGGCAGCAGAAATGGCCTACTGCACTCTTCACAGACCCCCATGACTGGCTAGTGTCACTCCGATTCATAAACAAGAGTGTAATGTGATCACATGTGATCACCTGTGCCACTCGGGAGTTAGAGCTAAATTTTAGAGCTATAGAGCTAAAAACTTTTATTCATTTTAGAACTCAAATAGTTCAGATTTAACTGAAATCGGAAGATTTAATTAAATTCCATCCATTCCAAAAAAAAAAAAAAAAAAAAGAAAAAATTAATTACAAAAATCATCAAAAACTGAAAATCTGATGTGTTTTCGTCTTGATATGAAATCATGTATATATAAAAAAAATTTAAAAATGAAAAAGAACAAAGGAAAACGCTTAATGATGTCCAAGCATTTTTTAATAGTTTGCCTGTCCATGTCTCTGCACTTAGATCACAGCTTCAGGGTCCTTCTTTTATGCAATGTGATTATGAATATAATGAAAGACTAATGAGCTGATAAAAATATGTGTCTGCTTTTTCTGATGCACATTTACAGATTAAAAGTTGACACTGACATTGCAGCCTTATAATACTCGATATAAGAATAGGAAATACTCTATAATTTTGACTATATTCAATATATTTCCACTTGAAACTGAAGAATAAAGAAAACTGTCGGTGGAATTTGCATATGCCCATTTTACAGTCAGACGTGATAGTATTCAACTTTGATGAATAGGGACCACTGACTTATAAATGCTTTATTGTCTAGTCTAGATGAATTAATTATAGATACCTTGAGTTCCTTGTGTATGGGGCTGAGGAAATAACTGTGACAGGAGTTTCTCATCTCTGATAGAATGGACAGCAACCTTTCTTTCACTTCATCCGAGAGATCCTCGAGTTTCTCTATATACTCCCTGTAGATACAGTCACTGTGTATTACAACTAAACAACAGCTGTGACGTTCCAACATTTTTGCAAACATCCCAATATCCATTCATTCATTCATTCATTCATTCATTCATTCATTCATTCATCCATGTTCTCATTCTTTCTCTTGAAATTTTTACATTACAAAATTCATTTTGAAATGATTTTGCATATGTCTATGTATAATAAGAAATTTTGGAAAATAAGGATAAAACTGTGTATGCTAACTTATATGTACTGTATTTACATATGCACTAATGTGTATTATTATGTGTTATAATCTCACCGTAACTCCTTGATGTTAAACAGATTGGCTTTCAGGGTGTCGGGGATATTGATGCGCTTTCCTTTGATAAGATCAGCTATGGATTTCTTATAGCTGTCAAGAGAAACAATATTTTTATTTAAATATTTATTTTTTCACAAACAGCATGCACAATTTCAAAGTTCAGATTCAGTAATGTACAGGTAAAACAGCTGCAATACGGTATTAAGTATGAATAGTAGACGTACAATGTATTACACAATATTACTATGAAATAGGCAGAGTGAGTAAGTGTTTTTACAGTTCTGTGCTAGTGACATCCATTTCATTCCTTTTCTTTTCAAAATTCCTGTTCTCAGGAGAATAAATGTCACTGATGGCTTTTGTATACATATTCTCAAGTGTTAGCGAGAAGAGATATTTCTGTATTTGCAGTACAAAAAGAGTCAATGGTAATATTTACATGCAGTGAAAGCAAACGGTTAGCAAACCGTATTGTTAAACAGTAGAAAACTGTATTGTTAAACTGCCAAAGCATTAAATGCATAGGCTGGGATTGGGGCACTCATATTAAACATACTTATCTAAATATAGAGTTGTTAATATAGAACTTAAATGTGACAGTAGTGTTTTGTGTACCTCATTAGGAAGCTGTCCAGCTGAAGCAGAATTCTCTGAGCATTATCTCTGCTACCCAGAATACTCACAGTTTCATTCATGGCTCCGTTAATAATCTGTAAACAAGACGGTAACTTAATTATATGACACATGGTTTAGACAAGAAGAAATGTATTTTGTAGCTGACTAAATGACAACCACACTGCAAAAAATTGATATCATAAGCAAGTAAAAATATCTTGAATATAGGCAAATTCAACTAATATTGCTCTTTATCCGTTTTTTTTAGACAAATATAAGATTATTAAACCTATATATAAGAAAGAAATATAAGATATTTCTAGATATGTTTTACTCATTTCAAGCTTGATATTGTCTTATTTCTCTAACAGGTAATTTAGCTTATTTCAAGCATGTATTTCTAGAAAGAAGCAAAATTATCTGCCAATAAAATAAGACAGTTTTAAGCTTGAAATTAATATCTGTATAGAAATAAGCTTAATTGTCTTATAGTTGTTATATAATAATCTCATAATGAAAAATATTAGATAACTTTTCCTTTATTCAAGATATTTTCACTTGCCAAGACATCATTTTGCAGTGCAATACAAAAATAAAGAATTGAATCTGTTTAACTGCCACAAACATGAGTCATATAGATCATGAACAAAATGCAGTATTGTTCATACAGGTATAACATCCAAAGCAAGATTGGAGAAGTAGCACCCATCGATGAGCTCAGGTTTATTACTCGTCTGCCAAATTTCCTCCTCTTTTTTAAGAGCATTGGACAACCATGTCCTGACCTCCACCTATAAGCAAGATATATAAAATTACCTTAAAATATAATGGACATTCAGAAAATTCACACATAATTGTGAGTATTTTATTTTTTCCAGACTTATACACTTATTTTGCATATTTTAAAAGCCTTTCTTCCTTTTTACTTTTTTTCTACTATTCTGAGACCACCTATTCATTTGTGTCCTCAGTAGTGGACATTTTGTTTTTGCAGCTCTCCCTTTACTCATTTGAGTTACCCTATTAATTTCACATATGTTCTACTTATTTACAGGATGATCACGTATGTTTGACTTAGTTACAGGATGGCGGTGTATCCTTTACTTTCCTTTATTTACAGGATGACTTTATGTTTTACTTTGATAAAGGGTGACAAAGAATGTCTATCCCTAGTAAAATGGTAAAATGTTTGGAGGTTAATATTCATATCATTAATGAAATTTAAATTGTCCTGCTGTCTAATACAGTGGACACACTAAAACAATTTTTTAAATGTAAAAAGTCTAAATTGTAAGATCTTTAATACTATATAGATAGAAAATAACAAAAAATAAATAAATTGGAAGACATCTTTTTTATATCAGTTCTTGGAAGGATAATAATGGTGATATTAACATTATGAAATAACAGATAAACTATTTTATATCATAAATTCTTAATATTATTCCGGATGAAGGTTTTCAAAGACTTGGCATCTCTGAGGCATCAGCCTGCCTCATGAGGGAGCTTCACCCAGGGAGCTTTTCTTAAAGTTCCCAAATAGGCTGACTTATTGACTGTGTTTCCTGCTTGTTTTAAGCAAAAACTACTTATTAAAAATACATTTTGATTGAGAAATTTACTTATACATCGGCTTTAACAACACTATTTGTCTTAAAAATCAAATATCAACTATAAGATTTTATCATAATGTCTCTGAGACAATAAAAATCTATGTTTTCAATTCAGTGTGTCCAGACTTTGTACATGTCAGTGTGTAAGTATTGCAAATCTTTAGTTATTTTGCATCACCTCTTTGTGTGACAGATACTGCTCCTCCAGTGACTTACGATCTTCCTCAAGTAACAAAGCTCCTAATGATTCAGTGTTGATGTGTTGCTTCAGTTCATCCTGGTGCAAAATATCCCTGAAAAATAATCATCACATATGTAAAACTGGGCTGTTCTCTACTCGAAGGGGAGTGTGTAAATAAAATAAAGTTTTGTACACTTGATCATCTTTATTAGTAGTCATCCATGAGTATGTCCCTTACTTTGGAAAATAACCATGAGTCCAACATAGGATGTAGATGCAATCTTGAAATTCAATGTTGGTTCGAGCATGCTCCATCAGTTTTGTGGAGAAAGCTTGATGGTAGAGCTGAGCATACATGTTGCAAATGTCAAACTCTGGTGTGTAACATTGCTGCACATCTCTGACAACTTGGAGCAGGTCCTTTTGAATGCGCTTGCCTATCCGACACACCTCTCTCTTCACGGAGGTGGATAGCTTGTCTGCCCCATTCTCTTCTTCATGTGCTTGCTGCAGCCGTACGTCTACTACGTTCTTGAGCAACGTATCATGGATCTCTCTGCATTTTAGGGGCCTCCAACATGGACGCTTCTCTTCTGCTGCTTCCTCCCAGTGCCTGTCTTTTTCCTCCTGCTGACGTATAGCCTCTATAGCACTTCTCAGTCTCTCTTGATTCTCCTGGTTAAAGGACTCATTGACAGCCATCCTTAGATGAAACATCAAAGTTTCATAGTCCTTATTCAAACTGTCCTTTTCATCCTCAGTGCAAATCACTTCCTCATCTGATGATTGTGGGCTGAAGAGGTGATCTTCCCGTGCTAAAAGTTGCTGGCTAGCTTCTGCCAAATGATTCTGTGCTAGATTCTGGTTGAAATCCAAGATTACTGGGGTATCTGGAAGAACGTGAGAATATTTTAATGCTACAACTTTTGAGCATAACCTGTACTGACTTCATTTTCCAAAAGAGCCCAGTAAATTAGTTATGATACTATTAAATCACCAAATATAATTTGTGGAAGAAAATCTGTTAGATCTGTTACCTGGAGTGTCCATGTCTGTTTTTTGGTGGTTTTTAGTATTAGTTTTTTTCAATATGCCTAAAATTTTTAGCTTATTTTTGCATTTCTCCTGTGCTGGGACTCCACTAATGGACTCCTCAGATTGTTCTCTAGTCATGGTAGTGCATACAGTATCACTGTTGTGAGCTTCTGCTTCACCTGTAAAAATACAATACATAAACCAACAGACAGTGTGTTAACTGTCAAATATGTAGCATGTTTTAGTAAAATAAGAACAATTTGACCTCTAAAATGAAATGTTTACTATAAAACCAACAATATATCATAAATCCTACATGCTTATAGTTTAATATAACCAATTTATCCTTGCATTTATTCAGCTACAGAACACACAACAGATATTTGACATTCAGTGATCACTATGGTACTGTCTCCATAGAAACAGATCCATCTGTCAACCTTGAAATCCCTGAAAGAGAAATGTGACAATAAACAGTGTACTTGTAACTTTACATAATAAAATGTATGTGTGTGTGTTTGTGTGTGTGTGAAATTCTTTTCAGCACATACACACAGTGATGTCAACTGACTTGGGGGAAATCTTAAAAACCCTAAAAAGCCTTTGACTTTCAGTTTAATGTTTACAGATTCCAGATGTGCAGACTGTAATGAGAGAGAGAGATGCCTTAGATTTTCTTTATATGAGTGGTTAAAGTGTGGGTATACAGGAAACACTGTGGGAATACAGAGTGGGAATACAGGAAACACTGTGTGTGAGTGTGTGTGTGTGTGTGTGTGTGTGTGTGTTTATTCAACATTTCTTTATGATCAAACTGATAATATGTCACATCAGCTAAACATAATGGCACATTCCAAGCCTGCTACAAAATCCAGTTTCCCAAAATGTTAGATTTACTAATGCTCTATACATCATACACCGGTATAAAATCCCTGGCCGGAAAATGGGGCCAGGAAATTTAATGCATATCTATGGCTGCATATCTCTGGGTTTAGACATAATGGTTAGGTTGCTTCCATATTAGGATTTTAATGATAGTGTTTTTGTGTCATAATTGTAAATAGTTGTAATTGTAATTGCACTTATATGTACACTATATGGCCAAAAGTTTTGGACACCTGACCATCACGACCATATGTGTTCCTTCCCCAAAGTGTTGCCACAAAGTTGGAAGCACACAATTGTCTAAATCTAACTCTAAAAAAAAGTTTCTGCCAGATTTACAATAGTTTCATTAAAGTTGATTTTCTTTGTACTCATGTGCGTATGCTGATGAATGCCAATCACCAATAAAGTGCAATGCACACAAAAAAGTTTTTTCCCCCACTTTTTAGCTTAAGTGCACAGCTGAAAATGACACAATTCCAAGTTCCAACTTCCCACTTCCAAGGTAAGTCAAATGCAGTGTAAGTTACCTATCTGAATGGTGAAGAGCACTCTTCTCTGCTCTGCTCTTTCTGTTGGTGGAGTATGTTTCAAAAGGAGTGACTGGCTAATCTAACTACCTAAATGAGTCTACGTCATTTATTTCAATGTAACATGACTTGGGCAATTTTAATACTTTACCGAAGTATTATTATAACATAGCAAGGAAGCTTACACTTCATCTTCCCTTTATGGTGTTTCAATTTGACAATGTGTTCTAGCCGCTAGCTAGTTAACAAGCCAGCTTAGAAATGAACATGGGCAAAGAGCAGTGAGCAAATTTACTGTTTATCCTCCCCAATAATGGCGACGCCAACACTTTGGGTCCACCAGAACCCTCGCCAGGATGAAGTGGTGGACCATAAGATGTACATAAGATGCATGAATGAATGAATGATTAGCTAATTTTAGGACCTAAATGACCTATAAAAAAAGACTCTACCTGGGCAAATTAAACAAACCCCTAAATCCTTTTGGGAAAATTAAAGTAGGAGGATATATCTTTTTTTTTCTTCAAGGATTTATTGCATCTGTAGGCTATAGGCTTAAGTTTTAAGATACTGTATACCAGGAGAGTCCAGTCTTATCCCCAAAGGGCCGGTGTGGGTGCAGGTTTTTATTCCAACATGCAGTCCACCTGATATTCCATTGATCAACTGATTGAACAGCAGAATCAGATGTGGCTTCTGCTTGGCTGGAATGAAAACCTGCACCCACACTGACGCTTTGCAGATAATACTGGACACCCCTGCTGTATAAGCTTGTATTTGGGTTATGAATAACTACTTATTAAACTTCAACCAGTGTACATTTTGGAAAACTGGAAGCTATAGCAGGCTTGTAAGAATGAATCCTTTTAAAGCCAGAATGGTGGGAAATATATTTTCAAAGTCGTCCAATGTTTTGCACTTTTTAGACGGTCCCTAAACATGTCTTCTAATATTTAAAGCGCCAGTGATCTACACTTCTGCTGTTGTATAAACATAAATAAATAAATAAACCTTCTGACTCGGGAATTCAAACATACTGCAGTATAATTATTGTAATCGACACATGTTCTCTGTAAAATAAATAAATAAATAAATAATTGTTATTATCATTATTATTATTATTATTATTCGGGTGTGACGTCATATCTTACGTCACACATGCTATCGACTCATCTCGTAAGTGGAAATGGAAAAAACCTGGAAAAAAACACAGACTCCTCCATGTTCGTAATTTGTTAGCAACAAGCTAGCCAGCTTGTTCTCAGACAGAGAACTATATAGTCAGTGTTTTAGATTTAACAAGTGAATAGGTCTGTGTGTTGATTGTTCTAGAGCAAATACTTGTATATACAGTAGAACTCGTTTAAAGATAAAAAATACTACTTTGTTTGTTTGGGACGCTGTTCGCCGCCATGTTGTTTTGACGTCACTCGGTCAACTGGGATGGAGCTCCGAGTTAACGACTAGGAGTTTCAGGTTGATGGGGCGTGTTCTTTGACTTTTACTGGTTGGAGGTTGGGAATCACAAACTGCGACCTGAACGCAGTATATATGCTGCTTAAATTATTATTTTCAGAGAAAAATGGGACGAAAACGTTACGAAATGTGTAGCATTGTAGGTTGTTCACTGTCTTTTCCAGAATAATACATGCGGGTAATCATCGTGGGGCGTTTATTTAAGAAATGGATTCAGTTGCTACAAATAAAAGAAAGGAAGGAAAGGTAGGATAATGGCATTTAGACATTTAGATTGCTATCTACGTTATTTGCCTTGTAATAATAATAATAATAATAATAATAATAATAATAATAATAATAATAAAGGTTATGTAATACCAGGTTTTGATAATTACAAGAATGGAGTCTTTAAGACAAATAGCTATCACCATGCTTGCTGTTATTACTCTGCAGTTTTCTGTCATTTCATTGCCTATTCAAGTAGCATAACTGTTTAATAAGTAACAACCATTTAATCATTTACTCATAATTATTATTATATAAATACTTGCTGAAATAAAGATTTTCCTGACCTTTACTTTTCCTCCGAAAGGGTACTGTGGGGAGATGGATGGTCTTCATCATGATTAAGCCAGATTTATTTATTTTTTATTCAGGCTCTTCTGTGAGTCAATGCAGTCGTTTCTCCGTTCTGTGTGAGACTGCCTCTCACTGTGATGCTTTATATACCGATCATGTCATCAGGGAGGAGAGAGTTGTGGATATGCCCACTCAGCCACACAGGAAGCCCTTGCAGTTTCAGTTTCCTTTAATTTTCCTTCCACATTAATCATTCTAAGCCAGTTCTCACCAGCCCTGGAAATCTCAACCCTGGAAATCAGTCTTCCTTTTGAGTTCAGATACCTCAGAAGACCTGTACTAACTAACAAGCACAAGCTTTCCATGCTTTATAATATGTCACGATATTGTGCAGGATGTTTTCTGGAGTCTAATGATAGACAGAGTAGCTTAAAGTAGATTACATATAAAAAAAAATTCATGTTTAAGAAAGACAACATAATGGAGCAACTGAAATCTGAGTTATCCTACTGCCAGTGGATCATGATAACCGGTGATACAGGCATATGTGGTATGCCACTGATTTTGTGTGGTGCGGTATTTTAATGGATGTATTGGCTAAGCTATATAGCCTAATGAACGTGGCAGTATGAGTATGATCCTTTTAACACACTTATCACTGTTTGACTCTATAGTATACAGTTGTGAAAGAGTAATGACTCATAATTGCACTATGCGGTATCACCCAGAAGAGGATGGGTTCCCTTTTGAGTCTGATTCCTCTTGAGGATTTTTACTCGTGTCTTCTCAGGGAGTTTTTCCTTACCAATGTCGCCTCTGGCTTGCTCATTAGGTATCTAAAACTATATACGAACTTCTGTAAAGTTGCTTTGTGACAATGTCCACTGTTAAAACCACTATATAAATAAACTTTTTTGTGAAACACCATTACTGGATCAGACACTGATGTGGAGGTGCTAGAGGTGGTTTGGTGACCACTGTCCTAAATTACATTATTCTATATCCATTTAAAAACAAAACCATCATTTGCTGCCTTACAAAACCAGACTGGAGGCAATTGCTATTGCATCATGTTTATTTTGTTTGGGTCAAAAATACATTTACAGTTTTCAATAAAAGTCAAACTATACTGATAAAGTTTAAAATTACTAATACATACAGTACATCTAAAGGTGAAACTCTCCTTTATTAATTGTTTATTAATCATTTTATTAACAGACCCCTCTGAGAGTATTGGAACAGCAAGGCCAATTCTTTAGTATTTGCTATACACTGAAGACATTTGGGTTTTAGATCAAAAGATGAATATGAGTCAACAGATCAGAATTTCAGAATTGCACATCTAGATGTGAATATCAGGAAATGAAAGCTGAAATTCTGATATTTCGTCTCATATTCATCTTTTGATCTCGAACTCACGTCCTCAGTGTATAGCAAAGACAAAGGAATTGGCCTTGCCATTCCAATACTTTCAGAGGGGACTGTAAATAAAATCTTTTTGTTTTGCTGTTCTAATACTTTCAGAAAGGACTGTATATAGAATAAGACAAGCAGTCAATGGTACCTCTAAACTAGTTAGCCATATTGGAAAACAAAGGATGAGCCAGGTGCCTTAAAGAATCTGTAAACATCCAAACACACTGTCTTCTTTGGCATTCCAAACCATTCCTGCATCAGCAAATCTTTTAGTTTTTGGGCATGTTAGTATTTCAAAGATATAGCCGGGCAAGTAGATTGTAAATGAACAAACAGTGACTGCAGGATCTGGAAGGCAGACCCTTGTGCACATGGTCATGGATGGGATGTGCAATCAAGGAGTAAACAGGTCATTCCAATGTTTTCATAATTCACTTTGTAATCAGTCCAGATTCTAAAGGCACTGTTTATGAAGCCGCATCCTTTCAATGACTATCCTATTTCAAGTACACTCAATCATAGGTCTCAGTAGACCAGCGTACATAGGCTTGCAAGCCCACAGTGCCCAATTTGTAAGGTTTTTTCCATCAAGAGCTACCAATAGCTCAGAGAAGTGACAGAAAGTATGACTCTTGATTGTTTTTTAAGCTAGTAAGTATGACAATTAAGGGAATCAAAGGGAAACATCTTATAGAGCTAATTTTTGTGCATTATATGGCCAAAAATATGTGGACACCTGACCGATGACATCCATATGCGCTTGTTGAACATCCTATTCCAGATTTAGTTCCCCTTTTCTGTTATAATATCCTCCACTCTTTTCTGCCCATTGAGATCAGGGCTCTGTGCAGGCCACTTGTGTTTTTCCACTCCAAACTTGGCACACTATGTCTTTATAAGCCTCGCTTTGTGTACAAAATCTTTGTCATGCTGGAACATATTTGGGCTCTTAGTTCCAGTGAAGGGAAATCTTAATGTTACAGCATAAAAAGGCATTTTAGACAATTCTGTATACTTTGTGGCAAGGCCTCATTTTGAAGAAGGCTTACATATGGGTGTGAATGTCAGGTGTCTACATACTTTTGACTATATAGTGAACTTGCAGCATCAAGATATTATTTTACTACCATAGGTTTGGAAATGTTTGACACTTTAGTATGTATCCCTATGGAACAGTGTATCTTTGTAAAGATTTGTGGGTGACAATGCGAGTTACAGTGGGGTAATAATGAACTTTTGGAATCACAGTCAGCATATTAACCTTTTCCTTTTGCTGATTATTCATTGATTAAAACAAGCTCTGCCTGTCTACACTAGCCATACTGTTTATGCACTGGTTATTCATGGTGTGTGTGTGGCACATTTTTCTGAATGTTGAATTTATTTTTAACTAAGTAGATATTTTTAAATGAATAGTCATATAACAGTTGTAAGTAAACACATGAGCCTTTAAAACTGTGTTTTTCTTTCAAGAAAGTCATATAAAACATGATGCTGAGAAACTAGTCCATGTCCAGCAGTGACTGATAGGCATAATAAGAAGCCCAGAAATCAGCGTGAGTTACTTCAAGGCAAATTACTGACTTGGTTGGTGACATGGCTCAGCTGAGCTGAAATCTATGATTGAGGCTCATTTCTTTCAACAGAGCTCTCGTTATAGCTGAATAACTAGTCAGCCTCCTACAGGAGTAGCATAAAGGTGCCTAATCTCAGCAAGACTGAGCTGCTGTATATCCCTGGAGATGTCAAGATCTTGTGATCTCCCTGGACAACATTCAGATTACACCATTTGTCACTTCCTGCAACCTTGGGGTAGTTCTGGACAAACAACTATCCTTCTTGCTTCTTACATCACTAATCTGACCGAGTCATGCAGATTTCTCCTTTACAACAACATGATCTAGCCTTTCCTGTCCACAAAGCCCACTCAGATTCTTCTTCAGTCTTGTTTTCAACCTCCCCAATTTCTCCCACCCCACCCCATTGTTCCTATAGCTGCCCGTATCAGATTTAAAACTCCCATGCTTGCCTACAAAGCCACAAATAGACCAGCGCCCACCTACTGCCCACACCATCCTCTGCAGCATGCTCCCTTCATTGGCTGTCTTCAAACCAAGAGCTAGCACTTAACACTTGTAGTTAAAAAAATCCCTTGTCCTGTGCAACCTCCTCCAACAGATACATAGACATTTTCCTCTTGTCATCTCCAAGTTACTGCCCACTGCACATAGTGTTACAAATGTAAGTGTTACATTCTGCAAACTGCAGTTTAGTAAAAACTTACTTAGAGTACATTTACAGCATTTAGCAGACAGCTTTATCTAAAACAACTTAGTGAAATGCTTTGAGGTCACCATCAAAAACACATCCTCATGCTAGTTCACTAGGTCAGAGACAAACAATACTATCAAACTTGTTGGGGGATGGTAGTACTGCAAGAAAAAGAAAATGCTGGGGGATTTTTTTAATATAGATTAAATAAGCGCTAATTCAGAAACACTTCCATTACCTCTCAGACCCAGTTCATGAGAGAGAGCACATGGTTCAGTTAATTTCTCATCATATGTTTTTGATCGCTTTTTTGTTTCACTTCTGCCACAAACTCTACATCTTTTTTGCTTACATCCTGTTTTCTCCAGTTCTACCCTGTCCGTGCACCTTTGTCTCACAACTATAATTCAATATTCTGAAATTCATCAACACTATTTTTTTTCTAAAACTACAGTTTACACACTGATCTGTTCTACATTTATCACACTACTTATTTATAATTCAGTCATGTGTACAGAGTTCTAGCGTTGTCTTAAGTGCTCTTAATCATGTAGTCATTATGAAAGATTTTGAAACATATTACACTAATGGTGGGTGGAAAACATAGCTCCATCACTTTGACTCTATCAAAGTGAGAAAGGAAACTGTCCGTTAAATTGGTGAACCACACCAACTTGCTGAGGAACCAAATCTCTTCAAACTTGTGTTTGTTCCTGAGGACAAATGGTGGTGCAATGTATGTTTGTAGCCTAATTATTCATTACTTTGCTGAGCAGGGATCAAGTTCTTTCTACTTTTTCCCAGCAGTGCTAAAAATTAGAATATTGCAATAAGTTATAATATATATTTTTGTGTATTGTGAAGAATATAAGAACAAGTTTAACACCACAATCTGTTTAACACCACACTCTGTTTCACACCATGCTCTGTGTGTTGATTATTTTCAGTATCTCTCTAGGTACGTAAACTGGATCATGTATAAATATCTGAAAGAATAAAGTGTGCATGCATTTAGCTCTGTTTATTATTTACTTCAACAGGAAGTTGCTGTTTGTAAATTGCTGCAGAATCATTGAACCCCTTTGGGAACTGAGCATCAGTCTGTAATGGAAAGAAAATGAGGGTTAACCTAATCATTGGCATAAGGAAAATGTGGACATTATCATCAGTAGACATGAATCATAATAGAAGGTCTTGTTCATGTGATCTTTCACCAGATGCACATGATGCCAACTGACTTAAGTAAAAAACTCTAAAAGACCACAATCACTTTCAATATAATGTTTATAGATTTCACATGTGCAGTTCATGGCTTCTGTGTGGGATGGTACAGGCAGAAGGGAATGTGTGTGTGTGTATTGTGTAATCTTTTTTTGTTGTTATTCTTTCCATTAGTATCAAAAATGTCACACCCTAGATGCCCTGTATCCACAGGATGCACACCAAGACCTAGATAAGAGAGAGAGTTTCCAGAACTAATCAGCTTTAGCTTTATTTACCAAGCATTGAATTATTAATTAGGATTGGCTGCAGTTGCATGGCTTGGTGCTTGAACACTTCAATTTATTTTGGGCCTATCAGTGTCTTGCAATATGGACTGCACCAAATATGGACTGCAAGAGAAGATGGACATTCATCAAAGCATTCTTCTATTCCACAAGGCACTGGTAAGTTCTACGGCAACAGAAAGGAAAACCCAATGTATTTTCAGTAATTGACTCCAGAGATGCTTTCAGTATCAGGGCTGTGACAGAAGTGTTACACGAGAAAAGGCACAGCGCAACTGCTCCGAATGTGCTTGGAGACTAGTCTGAGATTATCAGGAACCTACTGTAGAACTTCACCAAGCTTCAATACTAACGTGTAGAATATTACAGCTTTTGGAAAACAATGTAACCTTAGTTTGAGTTGCATTGGAATCGATCTGATACATGCAAGAAGAGGATGACACAGCCTTTTATAACAGGGGCTTACGTCACTCATAACTTGATCCATGCCTTTACCCAAGCAGAAGAGATCCAAAGGATGCCTCAAATTTCATTATACATCTCATTACCACCACTGGCTGCCATACTTACAGACTCTGAATGTTGTTTCTTCAATTTAGGGTCCAGCATCTGTGTAATGCAACCACATACAATAACATTGAAGCAATGCAATACATTGAAGCTTTGAAATACAAAAATTTACAGTGTGAATATTGTTCACAGAAAGAGGTAGGATACAGCAACATTAATATTTTTATCTAGACCATTTTTTGGGTTTGAAATAGATATCTGCCTTGGAAAACTATGAGCTTGAAAACTGTAAGATTGTAGAGGTCAGAAGCTATAGTCTGAACAATGATACAAATATGTTACTGTATTTATCTAGACTTTTGCCAAAAACAATGCCCTTAGAGTGATTAACAGGTATCTTCAGGATATAGCCAGGGCAAAAGAAGTGGCCAGTCAGCCCATTCTGTATGCATAAAGCAGTCTGTGCTAAATACTGCTCTGCTTCCCGGAAAGCACATGGTTTCTCCCTCAGTGACAACCTACATTTCAAGCCATTCCATGTTGAGGCAGCCTGCTCCCTCTCTCTCCACTAGAGTGGAAATTTTTATTAGGCAGCTGGGAAGTCCCTCAAACTTTATTGTAAACCGTTCATGCATTCATGTTGTGTAAACCATTAAATAGTTCACTAAGGGACATACTGTAATAAAGGAGTTGGATCTTATGCACGACACTGAACATTCTGAGACTCCTAGTGGGTAAAACACAAAAGGCTCATTCTATTACTACACTGAAATGAATTACAAACAATACAAACAATAATTAGTCAATACTGAATTTAAAAAAAAAAACCCTAACAAAATAATAAATATGTTTAAAGTAACACATACGAGAGTATAACCCAAAAAATGTTTTTCGATTTGTTTGTCTCTTCAAAAAAATAAATAAATAAATAAATATCTAGCATTATCATGCTGGTAGTGTTATATATGCCAGTTGTATGGCAGTATAGAATATGCTGGTCTTTGTAAGTGGAATTCTTTTGAAGGCCTTGCCATACCACTTTGTTTGCTGTACTCTTTTCTCAAATAATTAAGTTACTAAGTGTTCTTTTTTCTAGTTTCCATCCAAGGAAAGCTTTATTTAGTCATGAGCAATTTTCAACCACTAGTTGTCTCCTTTATTGCACAACAGCCACTAAAATGGGAGCCAAAATATCTTTACAAAGTGCTATGCGTTACAAACTGTTGAAAACTTATACAAGTGTGCAGCTATCTTCTTTTATATTCTCCTCTTTTTAAGAGACAACTCTAAGTATGTTGGCACATGAATATGAACAAAACATGACATTTTTCGGTGTACAGAAATAAGTGGGATCAAATATGTCCATCATAATCATATGTTTGATAACTAAATATAAATACAAGCTGTTTTTTTTCTATAAATATATGTAAATGCATTCCATAGGAGGGTTGACCTCCAGTAATCTAGAACAAAGTTTTACAATTTTGACATCCATCCAACACGTTAAGGATTTCTGAAAAACGTTTAATGATATATAATCATATCTCACAGAAAAAAGTATACAGTATATAGATCACACTTCCAGTTAGCTTTCTTGGTGCAAAAAAAAAAAAAAAAATCCTGTCTGCATTTGGGACAACTAACTAGGTATTATCTCTGGCAAAGCCAAATATTAATTTTTTCTTCTTAAAAAACTTAATGCAAATACCATATTGTGTGTTTATCTCTGTATATCTGTATATTGTAATCTTATGTATGTATGTATGTATGTTATGTTATGGTTTAATTCCTCATGTTTTATATCAGGGATGCCAAACTGGAGTGCAAAGGCAATGCAAAAATTAGTATTCTACCTCACTTGTTTAAACATTTCTGCTAATTACAAAAGTATAAAAGGGTTGAATCACATGTGTTAGGAAAGGGAAATAAAAATCTGTGTAGGACTGTCGCCCTCCAGAGGCTGAGATTGTACAGAAATAAGTAGGATCAAATATGTCCATCATAATCATATGTTTGATAACTAAATATAAATACAAGCTGTTTTTTTTTTCTATAAATATATGTAAATGCATTCCATAGGTAGGTTGACCTCCAGAAATCTGGAACAAAGTTTTACTTTGCTTTATAGGCAATAAGCCAGGGAACTCTTGGTTAGGGGTTAGGGGTGATGAACCTGATGAACAGGATGAAATAGACCTTGCTATTATAGGGTTCAGTGTAATATTAATAGATTGATCCATAAGGTTTCGATCAAAAAGGTCAAAGCCTATAACAACGTACATTTCTCTGCTAATTTTCATTCAAATTTTGATGTAATATTTGTGATTTGTTAAGACTGTGACTGCAGGCTGCTAACATTAAAGTTCACAGTGTGTGACTGTGTCAACCACAAATGGCCACAGATATTGGAATGTTTGATTGATTTATTGACTGACGGGCAGTTGTGGTTACACAGTTCTGATAATAGGGGGTGCTGTGGCACCCTCAGTTTAGTATGGCACATAAAAATACACAAATACAGTACAGGAACATTGTTTTATTTCTGACATATTTATAGCCTATAGAGTAAAGTTGGAAAAACCTTGTCATTCACCATACCTTACTATTGCTCTGAGGAAACATTACTCATATCCCACCTGTCCTGGGTTCTTTGTAAGAGGATTCATGCAAAATAAAGATTTATATATATACATTTTACTCTAGAGATATGTCTTTTCCTGACAGTCAGGTGCAGTTCTGTGATTAATTGAACTACTGAACTGTAGTGTAATAGGCATTGTTCTCTCACTAGTCTCGGATTGGTGAGCCTGTTTGTGTCAGATAGATGAGCACAGATGCGTTTTGACAGCGTGTGATTGAAAGCCCTGTCCCTGTGGTCGTTGACTCACGTATGAGTTTTTCCCATTTTATGTGCTCAGTTTAGTTTCTTTAACAAACATTTTATTTTTTTTTAACGTGTTTAAAATCTATTGGTCTTCCGTAACCACTTTATCCTAGCAGGGTCATGGTGGATCCAGAGCAATCCTAGCAACACAGGGAACAAAGTGGAAGAATTCACCCCAAATGGGACAACAGTCCATCACAGAGCACAATTCACACATTCACTCACATCTAGGGTAATCTAGCGTAGCCAGGCTCCCTACCTGCATGTTTTGGATAGGGAAAGAAAACTGGAGAACCTGGCACAAACTCACATGTACACAGGGAGAAGCAAAAACATGTTTTTAAATTTTTTTTAGCAAATATAAATGGAAATCTTTCATTTATATAAGTATTCAGACCCTTAGCTAAGGACCTCCAAATTAAGCTAAGATGTATCAGTTTGCTTTGAGTATCTGGAATTGTCTCTGGAACTTCTACTTGTTGCAAATTCAGTTGATTGGACATGATTTAGAAAGGCACACACCTCTATGTATAAGATATAAGGTATGTATAATTGTGTTGAGACATAGATTTGGGCAAGGGTATAAAACGTTTCTCAAGCTTTGTATGTTCCCAGGTGCACAAAGGGCTCCATCATTGTGAAATGGAAGAAGTTTGGAACCACCAGGACTCTTCCTAGTGCTGGCCCTCAGGCCACACTCAGTAAACAGGCTAGAAGGGCCTTCATCAGGGAGGGGACCAAGAACCCAACAGTCACTCTAACAGAGCTTCAGAAGTCTTCCACAGAGATGGGAGAACTGGCTGGAAGGACAACCATCTCATAAATACTCAATCAGGCCTTTATGTTAGAGTGGCTAGACTGAAGCCACTCCTGAATAAAAGGCATATGGCAGGCACTTAAAGGACTCTGAGAGCTTGAGGAAAAATATTCTCTGATGAGACAAAAATTGGACTCCAAAATTGTGCTGAACTCCAAGCACTACAGCTGCTGAAAACTAGGTAAAGCAGTGAAAATGATAATATGAGGATAATATATATATATATATATATATATATATATATATATATATATATATATATATATATATATATATATATTATTTCTAAATAATGCAACAAAAATTCCTCTGTACATAGTGTACATAGCATCAGATCCACCATGCTGTAGTTATCACTTTCTCTCAACAGAGGGAGATGTAGGTTTTTTTATTAGAGTTGATGTGAATTAGTTCATAGCCTATTTGCAGCAGAACCCAATCTCTACGCTGAACTCAAATTCATTTATATCACCATCTGGATGTAGGTACATGACTGAAGTACTGTACTGATAATACAAAACATATATTAATATAACTGAAAAATCTACTGCATGCTGAATATCTGACTGAAATTATGAATCACAATCAATAGGTGAAAGTTCACATTAGGGTTCAGCTTCAATAAATGATGCCAGAGGTCACTGTGGGGAAAAACTTCATGTATTGTCATCATTGATTCAGCTCAGGCAGAGTGACAGAGAAAAGGAGGGAGATCCCTGCAAAGTAAAGAGATTAAATTCTATGAGCATCGAATGTGAGAGAGCCTGGCTGGCTTTCACAGTCACGACAGCCCTCTCTCTCTCTCTCTCTGCCACTCGAGTGTCTGCAGAAGTGGAATGCATGCAATAGGCTTTTTTGAATGATCTGCACATTGTCTCTGCTGTCACTCTGGTCTACAACAACAACTGAGTTGTGATAATTGGAGAAAGGTAAAGTATTAAGAATCACCTGAAACACGAGATGCTAGTAAATCATCAGTTGCCCTGGATCAAGTGCCCTGGTATAGATCTTCTTACTGAACAATTAATTCAGATTTCGGATGTAAGTATTCGTGAAAGGATGTCAAAACTTCTGGTAATAATGAATTTGTTCAGCTGTATGACAGTTCCATATATAGCTAAAGCTAGTGTGTTCTTCAGTTCCTCATCTTTGACAACATCATCTGCTCATTCACATTCTCGATGATGGCTCATCCTGTTATGATTCAACGACTGCTACTACCATAAGCAGTGGGAGCTGAAATCCAGGAATACTGAGTGTGCTTATTTAAGAAAGGGAAGTAATACACTTTTACCATGAGTATTATACACTGTTGCTCTCTCTAAGCATAGCAGAAGTCACAAGATGATGTCAAGAGTCTGTTTTTCCCAGAGCTGTCATTATATTCAGCTCACATGATTGGGAATGGGTAACATCCCAGTTGTCTATTAGTCAGTGAAAGACCTGCTTACATAAGCAGTTAGGCCATGCTGCCATGATTTTGCATAGATTAATGACAGTATCTGCACACAATGGCCCCCCTTCTCTGGCAGTACAGCATGGTAGTGACAGCTGAGCGCTGGTGAAGAGGGATTAAAGACAGAACTGATTCACAGTGCTTGTAGTAAAATTCGCTCTGCAGTTGAAATAAGACTCATTTCAGTGTATCACATTCACCGTAGCAATTAGGGATCTGATATAAATATGGATGGATGCACAGAAGAACTTCTGATCTGGAAAATTAATGATTACTACCCATGAAAAGCATGAAAAGCATATTTAACACGACCTTAAAAACTACAAATAAGCAAGATCCTCCAAACATAGCATTGTGCATTACTGCCAAAAAGTTTAAATTTTGTCTCATCTGCCTATAGAACATTGTAGAACATGCAAGTGGGTTTTTTTTTGTTTTTGCAAACTTGAGACATTCTTGGAGATCAATGGCAGTGTTTCCTTCTAATACCAATATCAAAACCTCATCCCAGCTGTGAAGCATGGTGGAGGGAGCATCATGGTTTGCTGCCCTGCCTTACACCTATTGAGTGATAACAGTCTGATAACAGTCTTATTTCTCAAGCTCTGCTACCCACCATGGACCTTTTATATACATGTCAGGTTGTGAGAGACATCTCAAGCCTTTCATAATTTAGCTGAGTTTCAGAACTTTGTAACATTTAGTACCATAGTTGCCTATGTTCAACCTTGGACTTTTATTTTGTATGTGCAATTTAAAAAAAAGTTTTCTGCAAATGTATTCTGTCGTTTTTAGTTAATCCTTGCACATTCTTTACTGAACACCAAGCTGAAATCATTCCTGTATCCATATATATGGCTTTTATCAGAGATCTCCCTGCTAAACTTGAGCTGGTTTACAACTTTATGCTCTAGTTGGTGTTAATTGCAGCCTGTGTAACTTTTTCTTCATTACCTATAAGTAACTCTTGTCATTACCATTGTCTTAGAATGTAGTATGTGCTGTTTGTATGTTTTGTAATTTTCTCTGGATAAGATGGCTAAAAGTAAATATAATATTTATGTTTTGCTTCACATACATACGTTACCATTATCTATATTCCATGCATTGGAAATACACATGACATAAGTATGTTCTTGCCTACCGTAGAAGGCTGCAACAAAGAAAGGGTGATGTAAATACTGGTATTACTAAAATTGCCCCTTAAAATTACTTATTTTTTCACTGCAACAGAGAACAGGGTCCACGCTTCCCCTGTTAGTGATGGTCTTGGAGCATAATATGTGTCCCAGATCGCCTGTGCTCTTCCAGCCAGACTCACACAGGCTGTACAAGGCTGCTTTTGGAAATCCCTCTTCTGGCTTGCCTGCTCCATAACGATGATAATCGCCTTGGTAACCAGGGGCAGGCCCTAATCAGCCGCCCCTCGGCTCATCTGCAAGCCGGCTGAGACCGAATGCAAATGTGCTCATTATCACACACCCATCTGAAGGACCTGAGCTCCATTCTCTCCCTGTCCAAACAGCATGACAGTGTTAAAAACAAATTAAGTTTAATTTTTTTTCTCTTAGAGGTCTGTGTGTTTAGGATAGCTGTTTATTCTGATCTGTGTTTTGCAACATTTCCGTGCCAATATTATTTCCATTGTACTGAATCATATTTGTTAAGGGTTTGACTGCTAAGTGGGGTATTGTGCAGGAGAGAAAGTTTTTAAAATGCAGTGGAGATTGCAGGGTTTATCATATGTGACCAATCTCATTTCAATCCTCTTAAACGCATTATGAAGAATCAGAGACACATTTACAATGGATTAATAGTAGAAGAACTTGCCTATATGAGGAGACACTTGATTTAGTCCCTGATAGTAGAAAGAAAGATGGGATGAATGTAGGCATTTTAATTAATGTAAACATCTTTGATCATTTAATGAATAAAACCATAAATTTAAGCACCCTGAGGGCTATGCATGTATGTCACAGCGTGAAACGTAACTTGAAGCAATAGAGATAATGTGTAAATTAAGGGTTGTTTTTTTTTATTATTAAATAAAGACTGTCATGTCAGACCAGATTAATGAGGCTAATATGCAGCTAATCTATGCCTGGTTTTAGTAGACGGACAAAATTCTGCACAAAATTGGCCCCTTTCTAATTGACTAATTGCACAAACACTTCCACTTTCTTCTTAGTACTGCTTCTGCTTTTCTGGTTCTTTCACTTTCACTACACTCACAATGGCTGTATTTAAATTCGGTTTCTGATAGAACTTTCATCAGATATGTAAGAAAACTTCCAAAGCCCTATCTAAGCAAGCTGGAGAAAGTCTTCAAACTGTGCTTCATAGTTGTGTATGTGTGTGCTTCATAATACATACACAACTACGAAGGTAAGAAAATAACTATTCTTTTTATAACTCATATACAGTAAACGCCTTATATAAATAAAGGAATAATAGTTAGAGAAACCTGAAGGAGTTGCTGTCTCACTGTACTTACAAACGTTAACAGTGCTGCTGGAAAAGTCAGAGCAGCACAATTTCAAAATGGAAATGCGTCATAACACTGATTTCAAGGAGCCCATTGCCCAAATTTTAGTGCACCAAGCAGAATGTGTAATCAATATGTAAATTTTCCATTTCTGCATCACTTTTTTGTGCTGATTTCAGACTTTTTCATGATAATCCCTAAAATGTAGGCTCTGTGTATGATGGGCAGAAGGGCACTTTGCGCTTTGCATCGTGCACAAATGTTTAAATTGTGATTTTAGGCTTGTATACCTGTTTCATATTAACACTCATTACTAAATAATGACACACATTATTAAATAATTAATTTTCTGTGCAGAATGTGGCCTAATTATGCCTAAATGAGCTTCAAACAGCTTAGTACATTTGGCCTAGAGCATAAAAGATAGATAGCACATATTTAAAAAGTAATACTTCATAAGGAATAGATCAGTGTGTCATGGTGAAATGGCTTGATTTACAAATGAGGTTTGTTTTGAAGTCAGATTCCTTCTCTGACTCAACGCTACAGTTAGTAGGTGTGTGAGTTGGTGGGTGGGTGGAGATTACGAGGTGGGGGATAGCGAGTTGGGTTAGGAGTGTAAGTGGCGACAGTATGTGGGTATGCCTGACAAGGTTAAAATTAGTGGCTGATTAGACTGTATGAATTTTAATCTTGCTCACACACAAGCTCTGTCTTCCCCATCTTCCTTTCTTTTTCCTTATCTTGTTTTCCATCTTATTCTTTCACTGACTCTTTTACTCAGACCTCGTTCAGACTGTCTGAGCACATGGGGAGATGATGATGCAGAGACAAGAACGGATTTAAATGTGACACAAGTTGGATGGCCACAGCGTGTTGCATCTGCCTCTTCTGTGAGGAGAGTGTGATGCAGGAGCATGCTTGTCAGTGCATGTTGTATATCCTCGAGTACATCTCATACATGACCCTGTGCGTGTGCTGAATTCGTTCCCATTCTGTTAATACCTTATTACAAATTATCAACACATACATAACCACAGAGCTAAAAATGCCACAGCATATACCTGATGCCTTGAGAGTCTAATAATGAGGAGGATGCAAGTGGGCACTGCAGCTCTTATGCAATAGGAGAGAATTTCTTCACATCCATTACTAGTGCCAGCTTGACTAAAACCCGGAAGCAAATCTCAGCTCCAGTGAGTGCTATTGGCACAAAAATCAGTGATTACTGTACAAATCTGTTTCAAGTATATTTACTTCATTATGGTTTTTTCCACCTTCTATGTGCTGTGCTCTACATTGCATTCTGCAGGTAAATTTCTTCTTTTTTTAACAATTATTTTCTTTAATGCATAAAAATTCAATTCATAGAAATTGTTTGCTCAGTGTGTAGCTTTAGCATTTTCAATATTATTATCCAATCAGCCAATCATGTGGCAGCAGCACAATGCATAAAATCATCCAGATACAAGTCAAAAGCTTCAGTTAACATTCAGTCAAAAATCTGAATAGGAAAAATCAAAAATGTGATCTCAGTTTCTTTGACTGTGGCTCGGATATTGGTGCCAGAAGGGCTGGTTTGAGTATTTCAGAAACAGCTGATCTTCTGGGAATTTCATGAACAACAATCTCTAGGGTTTATACAGAATGGTGAGGGGAAAAAAACATCCAGAATGCATACCAAGTTGTGCTGTAACATTGCTTTATACTAGTTTACAATGCAAATAAACTACAAACGGTTCACTTGGAGAGCATATAATTCAATTATTTTTTCTATATTTCACCAATGTGCAGTTAGTAAAGACAAAATATCTTCTGACAAAAGGAGAAAAATTACAGAAAGAACAGTCTCAAACAGTTAACCCATAATGATAACTGAGGTTTTTGCTCTCTTTCATGTAAAGACAAAGCAATACTTCATAAAACCTTTTGTCATCTAGCACATTTTGACATAAGCCTTAAATAAATCCTCCAGTTTTGCTTTATTAAAATGTATGTAGTACGTATCAATGTGTTATGAAGGGCCAAAAGTAGGCACCCTTCAAATAAAGTGTACTTTATAAAAGATTCATAGGATGACTCTTACGGATGTGTTGTAAAGGCCCAATGTAGGTACGCTTCAAATAAAGCATTGCTACTCATTTAACCTTCAACATCGAATAGTCTGTCAGATGCCTTCATACATTTATCAAAGCAGAAGTTTGGAAAGAAACGTTAAATTTTGCTTCTAACAATTCTACCTTAACCCTAGGAAGATATGATTGCTAGTTTTCTATCACTGACTTGCGAGCTCTGTGAGTAGAGCTACACTAAACTCTAGTATTTGGCAGTTGCAGATGAAAGCCAGTGGTGTATCCTTGGTAATGAGGTCCCCTTGGATTTACATGAATAAAGAACGGCTGTTTGCTGTTTTAAAGGCTGAATGAATTAATAAAGTAAAAGGAAGCCAATCTGAATAATAATAACAACCTCCGATCATTTTCTGAGTAAATCACTGACTGACAGTGATATCAGTTGATGGTGTGTTTAATATACATGTGGACAGACTGTCATTGCATGGTGGTGCTTGTGACTCTCTTATAGTACTCTTCCTCTTTCTCTCTGTCTGTCAGCTATAGATATGTTGATGTGTGCTCGTGGACCCTCTTGTTCCTGTATATGGTCATCACGGATGATGTCTGCAGACAAGCACTAATTGAGGCCAGCCTATCCATTTTCTTCATTTCATGGCTCACACACTTTCTGAATAAAGCCATAAGATGAGACAGACTTCCTGAGAGGGAGGACTGAATATTTAACCAAGCTCCCTCATCCATCTTCCACACAGTCCTGTCACAGAACTAATGATGTCTAAAGATATCTGTGATATAAGTTAGATACAGTATTATACCAGTAACTGTTGGTTTAACTACATTCCCAGGAGCTAAAAAACATGTTACCTCTCTTGTTTACCGAATAAACAGTTTCATTTCAGAGAACAAGCTTTTATTTATTTGATCCCTAAAGAGCACTCATTACAGGAAGACTCCATGTTTATTTTTATCTTTATTATTTATTAAGATGTGACTCAATAATTATAGCCAACTATATTCAACTTCAAGAAAATGGGCAATAAAGTAAATGTGAAAAGTACAATGTACAAATTTACAAAATAAACTATACTATAATCTAATAATTATGGAACATCTTAAAGAATTTAAACAATAAATGCAAATCAATTTGCTAGATAAAATTTGCTGAAATTCTGTTATTGCCTTTGACCAAATTTTGGGTTTTGCACATTTTAAATCACGTTGTTATTACCATGGTTGATCCGAAACAGCTTTCAACACAAAATAGTGGGTTGTTGTCCTGCACAAGTCAGTTAATGGGTATAAAATACAAAATCAATTAGAGTTATAATAAAAAAAGTTTCAAACTATTATTATTTTAAAGTGGAAACATGTTTCACCCCCTACCCTTGATATGTGGATTAAAGAGGTGTTTACTTGTATAAAGCTAGAAAAAAATTAGATTCTCACTCACGGGCTCCTTAAAGACATTTGATAAGGTATGGAGTCCCTTTTGGATAAGGTACTGGCTGACTCTCCAGACAGTTAAGCTGAGCAACCCCCTCCTTTTTCTTATTATTTACTTATTCCCTTCTTTACGTACTTATTATTTATTTTCTTATTTATTTACTTATTTTTAAATTATGTATTTATGTTTTTATGCATTATTCTGTTTTAATTTTATTTTATTGCCATGCATTATATTTTACTGCTTAATTTATGTAATTTGTTGGGACTTTGTTAATTGGGGAAATAATCTTGCGGAATCTTAACTTGTGGTGAATGTTTCTGTTATCTGTATGCTTGTTATTCCATGTAGAAAAATCCAATATAGAAATTTTTTTAAAAAAAAGGTTTCAAACAACTGGACATGAATGGGCATACTCACGATTGATTATGGAGAATATTTTGACCCACAACCTGAGCCAAGAGCTTAAGACTTTTTGTAAAAGGAAGGTTGAGGGGACAGAAAATCAGTGTTTTTCAGTGACCATCCCAGTCTCCAGATCTTTAGAAAACCCATAGTCTGAATTGCAGACAGTGGTCCACACATGCAGACTTAAGAATATAAAGGAATTTGAAATGTTGTTAGACATTGCAGAGGCTAAGAGATGTTTCTCCAAGGGAGGCTTCACTAAATACTAATTGTAGAGGTGCTAGTAATTCTGAAACCTATACTATATGTTTAAGCCTATTGCATGTTATTCATTCATTCATTCACTCAATCATATTCATTAACTACTGCTACTCCTACTGTGTTACTGTGCCACCTTTTTTTTTTTTCTTTTTTTTTTTGTTTATTTATTTATTTATTGCATTTCTCTGAAGGGTGCCATTACTTTGGACTCTAATGTTAATACAATAATACTGTGTTAAAGACATTTTAATGCAGTTAAACATAGTATTTTACATAGTATTGTAAATGTTCTGTAGCTTGGACAGTACCTGTTATCTAGCAATACTAATATAATATTTTTCCATATTGCACAGTATCTGCTTGCAAATTTACACTCTCATACAGGATTACATAACACGTAATACATTAAACTGACTTCCTTGTCCTTTAGCATTACAATATACACAATGTGATTTTGTGTCATTTTCAAGTTGTAATATATTGAGATGAGATACAATGAACCTAGAAATATGGTTTGGTGATGTTATTATTTATACAGACATGGCTGATATGGTTCATATTGTATTACGGTGGTATATTGTCACAACAATGCATCAACCATCATACCCTTAGTACATACCCAAGCACTTTTATACTGATTATATCTTACAGTTTTAATATGCGAACAGTTAATCCCAGACCTCAGAAGACAAACAAGACCAGGTGGCTGTGTATTTGTAAAAAGCTGGCACTATTCAGAGTGCTAACTAGGGCTGGTAGAGTGAGTTAACTAGAGTTGGTACAGATCACCCTGGCACACTCACAGAAATAAATCTTAAAGAAAAAGAGAGAGAAGATTGCCAGCTGTGCAAATACACACACACAAACACACACATACATACCTACATACATACATAAATACGGTACATACATACAGTACATACATACATATTTTGTTTTATGTACTTCAACATTATTACTAACATTAGATATTACACACATTTGCCTGCACATCTGAATATTAATACATGCACTTGACATTTTTTTTTATGCAGGCATAACTGGCAAAAGTGAGACGATGATGATGATGAGGATGATGATGTGAGTTAAATGGATAATTGGTAATTGAATTTACTACACATTATACACATTGTTCAACGCCAAACCCCAACGTTTATTTATACTGTAGTTGTCTCATATCTTGCTTGGTGAAAGCCAACCACTCAGGTGTGAAGGATTTATTTGTGAAGTGTGTGTGGAGATGAAACTGTGAAATTGAATACATTTCTTCCAGAAAGCAAAAGAAACAAATAAATTGTTATAATGTCCATAAAGTGACATGAAAACATACCTTTTCTTTTATAGATTGACTTTCATGCTTTGAACTGATACAGAAACAATTTACTGCATCCACTCATAGCTTTTAAAGGTTATTTCCGGAACAATAAGTACACTCACCATTTTACAGCTACAGCTGATTTTACAGCTACATAATCACCTTGGCAGGCTACAATTGTATTGGGGAAGGACCCTGGTGAATGTTGCAGAACATTGCGACATGCCCAGACAGCCATTACATAATGCCCTCAGCAGTTTTCTATGAGGGAGTGTGTATGCATATTTGTGTGTGTGTTTGCGTGTGTGTGTGAGTGTGTGCGTGCGCACATGAGACCCAGTCGGGGCTCATCTCAGCTGGAAGAAACAACTGGGTTTGACATTTCCACCGCAAATATCAACTGTTATTTTAGTATGGCAGCTGGGTGACTAGCAGGGAGGCAGGGTGAACTTTGACTCAGTATGCGGGCTCTGATCTCTGTGGGGCAGTGCACCACACACCACTCCAGTCACCGGAAGATAAAGAACCACCCTGACACGCACAAAAACAACCAACACATTTCATGACCACACATAGCTGTAAGATATAGATCCGGGTCATACATGTATGTATGTTTGTGTGCATCAACCAACACCTCCACATTACTGTATATAATCAATGACCATATATGTTAAATGCAATCAAACAAATTTACACCCATACACATGCCTATTTTTATGTTCACAATATCTCTATATCTATCTATCCATATATATATATATATATATATATATATATATATATATATATATATATATATATATGTATAGATAGATAGATAGATAGATAGATATAGATATAGATGCATGTGTTTCCACCTAGGTGTGTGTGGAAACGTATATTTATCTGTGTGTGTGTCTGCAGAACAGCACACATTCACATTCATCACAAGATATTTAAGAAATGCCATACTGCAGTGACAATTTCTTTTTTTCCACCCATCAGTAACTATAAGGAGAATAAAGACACATGGTACAATAGAAGGCAGTTAACTTTACAATACCAGACCAAACTGTGTGCTTCTCCATGTAAAAATTGGCGAAATCATTTTAAACCCTGACCTTTCCTTGGGTTATTTATTTCTTCCTCTTTAGAAACAGAACAAAGAATGGCATCAATTTCACAAGCAGTTCTTGAACTTTCTCACAGCAAACTCTGTTCCACCCACCCAGTCTCTCTCTTTCTCTGTAATTCTTAGTCTCTCGGTCTCTTTTTCTCGTTCTCTCTCTCTCTTACTCTCTGTCTCACATCTAAGATGTGGCAAATTATTCTGTGAAATTCCCTCTTAAGTGTCATGAGTAGGAGTCATCTAATTACCAGCTGTTAAGTCTCTGCAGGTAAACTGTCCCAATCAGGGCCACAGGGAGCACAGTCACTATTCAGAGTGTTGGGAAGATGAGTGGGAAAAGATGGATTGATATGCTCCAGAGTATATGTCTTTAAAATAATTCAGATTCATTTAGAGGATTGTATGGTCCTTACTTAAACATGATGGCAAAAAAGATTAATAATGAAAGTACAACATGGTTAAATGCAGGGCAGACTTGATCCTTGATGATTTCACTATTGATATATTAGCAATTAGAAATATCTTGAATATAGGCAAATATGTTTCTTTATTAGATTGTCTATTTTGAGATTTTTTTAAATCATGTCCAGGCATTGGCAAATAATTTTGCTTCGAGCATTTATTTCTAAAAAGAAGCAAAATTATCTGCCAATGACGTGAGACAGAGTGTTAAGCTTGCAATTGAAATATTTGTTATGTAATAATGTCATAATGAGAAATATTAGATTAGAAATTTTCCTTTATTCAAGATATTCTCACTTGCTAAGATTCTTTTGCCATGCTCCTGACTCACACAATACTCAGTCTCAGTCTTACAATCATTTTTTAAAGCATGTTTATTTGTCTTATTCCTTGGTACAGATAGATGAGAATTTTCAAACTATGTTACATAAGAGTAGCAATTAAAAACTGAAGACTTCTGCAGGAGACAGGCAAAAGACAACATGTGGGTATTTGAAAACAGCAGGCAAAGCAGTAGACAGTAGAGTATGGAAGTGTTTATCCTCACTATTTCCACACAAGAGAAACCACTACTCTGAAGCACTGCTTCCACACCAGCAAGCATTAAGTGCACACATTTCAACAGACATCACTAAGAGCTTGCCTCTCTCTGACTAAATATTCTGATTCCGGTGGTGTAAAAAAAAAAAAAAGACTTCTGAGACTTTTGCCGTATTCCCTCTCACTACTGAATAATAGCACTGCTAATGTGACAAGACACATGGGTTCTGTTTCAATAACAGTCAGAATCTAAGAAGAGCAAGCAGGCTAAGTGCTCTGCAGTGAGCTGCCAGTAGTGAGACACGCCGATGCTCAGATGACAATTTGGTTGCTGTGGCAACACAAAGTGACGCCAGAAGATGAGTGCATTAGAAGGGCTCTCCAGTGGACAAAAGAGAGTGTGTGAACATGAGAGAGAGAGAGTTCCTGCTCTGCTTTGAGAGAGTCAGAGAGAGATACGAGTCTTAATGAAGAGATGAAAATGGAGGTGGCTGGTGTGGGAGAGTAAAAGGCCAGGTAGTATGCTCTTTAGAGAGAGCTAGGCCTGATTGGCACAATAGGAAACAGAGCTCCATGTCTCACCGGGCGTGGGTTTGAAAATCCTTGTTCCACTGCATCAAAAGGGTTGTGCTGAAGTGAAAGACAGACCTAGGGAGCCTGAAATGCTGGGCTAATTTAAGAATGGATGGGGGCTGACAAATCACTGCAAACAATTGCGAGTATTTATACCTTCTCTTGGCCTTGGAAGTCCTCCTTACAATATGCCAATGACAGAGAAAACAAGCTGAAGTGTCCGCCTACTTTTTTACATTATCAAACCTGGAATAGAACTTGAGTGTGTGTGGGACTGTCTGTCTGTACATAGATGTTTGGCAGTATGCAGCGTGTAGGTGTGTATGTGATGTGGAGGGGGGATTCTGAGTAAAGTATTGTGAATGTCTCCATGTAGGTGTGCATATACTGTATGTGGGGTTGGGCAAGCGTGGGTGTTTAAGTGTGTGTGTGTGTGTGTGTGTGTGTGTGTGTGTGGGTGAGCGAGCATGTGTAGGAGCACTCAGAAATCAGAGCCCGACTCATGTGAGCAGCCTGGGTGAGCCAGTGACAGGAGAAGAGCAGTGCTTCTCTACAGGCAAGGCTTCTGACTCCTGTTCCCTATGGGAGCATCATGTTTATTTTCAGTACCTGCTCTATCAAAAAAGGTCACACTGATGGAAAAGTTCTCTTCTAGAGAAGAAGTGAAAATCATCTCGGGGCTGTCAACTCACAGCTCAGGCACTATGTGACTCAACTTGGTAGCGCCTTATTTCCCAAGAGTCACCTGTGTGCTTTTATGGCTCTGTTGAAGGAGAGTCTCCATCCATGAGGAATAAATCTAAGTGACAGCCTTCTATAGTACCTTTCCAGTGCGTGAGAAGAAAGGAGGGTGACTCTGAAGTGGTAATGCTTTGAATTCTGCTTTGAAACAGATACAACTCTAGACCAGATCCTAGAGATAAATAAGTAGGAAATAACCCAATTTAGACAAAATGCTCACAATTTAGGAAGATAGTAAGCATCTTTATTACACCATCTCACTGGGATTAATTTAAGCCGAGATTACAGCGGCAAAGATGACCATTTTGACTGTGAAATGGACAGCTGGCACACTTCGGACACAAAGCGTGTGACAGCTGCTGTGGGGTGTGTGCCGCCAGACTTACTGCTTGTGTCACCGCTATCTCAATTCGATACCCCCATCATCTCACACCTGACATCTGTCCTTAGAAAGGCACTGCCATTTCTGATCTTAACATAATTGCTTTTCATATGTTATGAGACCAAGCAAGTTAGCATCTCACTAAAAAGTGATCAACTCTGGAAACAATTTGGTTGTATTTTTTTTTTAATGTTTTTACACTAACTGGACATTCCTGGCATACCACCTAGATAGATTATTTTGAGTTTTTTGCTCCTTGAAGGATGGTTCATGTGACTGTGGGTTAAAAAATTTGAATTATTGAATTAGAATTATTTAGATAAATGCAGTTATACACATGCAATGAGGTACAACATATAAAAAAAACAACATCTTTGTGTACGTAGATGGATACTCTAACAACAGAAACACAAGCAGAAGCAGAAGAGGTAATCTGCTAGACAGAACAAATAATAATAATAATTAAAAAAAAAAAAAAAGCAACACGTACAGGTTTGGTTTCTTTGTGATCCAACCAGAAAGCTGCTCCCTAGACATACACAATAATTTTGGGCAACATTAGCATGCGCTATAGATAAACACTGTCCTATGGCAGCTGACCGCTAAGGTGACTTATTTTGGCCAGATTTGAAGGCAATGCAGCATGCTTTTTTTCCCAAATGCAAGCAATTCCATAATATTGTTCAGAGGACATGATGGACAGAAGGCATGATGGACCAAACTGTCAATTCGATGGAGAAATATATTTACAAATGTAAGTGAATTGTGGTTATATAGATAGTTAACATTTATTTACGGTTCTGCTTTAACAGATATAACAGTCATTTGTGCTCAGAGCATTTCAGAAGTTGTTCTGTAGTTAAAAATTAACTAGCTAACATGATGCAGCCTCAGTTTTTGTAGCTACATTATGTGACTAACTTTTATCTAGCTCAGTTAGCCAGCTAGCTGTTATCCAGAGAACACTAATTATGTATTATGATACTGAATGACATTCTGAACCAGATGCCTGCCAAGTTTCCTTTCTGATTAAAATACAGCCAAGTGAGGATACAGTTACTAAGGCAGCTGCTTTCAGACTGGAGCACTACTTTAATGAATAGCTGCTTTAAATTGAACTGAATATATGAGAACACACTATAAAATATAATCTACTGTACATTTCGAAGATCATTTATATTTGTTAAGAACATCTACTGCAGATAAACTATACATCTACATTGTTTGAAATTAGAAGATTTGTAGATATGTGTGTGGTAGATCAATAGGGTCAAATATTTAAGTTATATTTAATATTTCACTTTGGTCCAAAGCGCATATATATATATATATATATATATATATATATATATATATATATATATATATATATATATATATATACATATATGTATATATGTGTGTGTGTGTATGTGTGTGTGTACGATTCCAGTAAATCACTTAAAAACAGGTACAAATTAACAAATTAATATTAGAATTATATATGAATCATAATGTTATGGGAAAGAAGGTACAACTCATTCACAGTAGCTGGCTACCACTAGAGTTTGGCACGCAAGTTATTTCAGGAAAGTCTCTCAGGCCTCAGCTCCCCCTACTGGATTGGAAGGTCTATCAACAGGTGGGTGGCTCTATTGCGGGTGATACTGTAGTCAGACCTAACTGTAGGAGCCTCCTGCTCATTCTTGTCCATCATTAAGACATTCATAGTTATAGGTTGGATTGGTGCCAGTCAGTGCCCATCAGTTCGCTGCAACTCTACCAGCTTCCTCCTCCTCTGCTGTCGGATCCTCACCTAAAAAAAATATTCACACTGTCATTTAACATTACAGCATTGCATTTACAACCAGTGCCTCAATGTGTGTTACATGTCAGAGCAATTAGTAATACTGCCATTCTTACAGAGTGAGCTTTCCACATCAGCAAACTCAGGGTTTCACTACTAAAAGGAAGAAATGTAGATTCACTGGAGGCTCTAACCTGCTTTCTGGGCTGGAGGATCTCTGGTTTCATCTGTAGGGCTCAAGTCATCGGGAGGCCATCGCAACTCCCCACTCTCCACTTCTCCAGTCTCAGTGGGCTCCACCACGATGGACGGCAAGCGCTTGGATAGCTTGGGGTATCTCTCATGTGATTCTGGGAAAATCTGGAACATGGGAGTCATTTGAGTCAGTTTTTTCATCAGTGGAGTCATACCCAAAACATCCACTTGGATTAGTGAAGGCATCCATTAGAGCACTGAGATCTCATTATAGCAGTGTGCCATGCAAACTCGACCAAAAGCTCTGGAAGTAAATCAGCAGGCTTAAGGCAGTCACAATCTATATTCAGCTGTGAAAAGTTCAACTCCTCACTATTAATTGTGGCCAGTTAGAGAAACTGTTCCAGCATCAATGCATGTTTATAGCAGTTCCCCTGAGTTTACTAATCAGGATTGCTAGATTAAAAGCTATGAAATGGGACTCCAATAATCAGGCACCTACTTCAACTCGAACCAGTTTTGGATTCATAGATTATTTCTTGTGAAATTGGAAAGAGTGAAAAAAAAAGGCACAGAGGAAGGTGAAGAGATCTGAGATCTAGATGAATAATAGGGATTGGAAAAGAAAGGGTAGTTGGTCATACAGTATTGAGAATTCTCCCTGCTGGCTGCCAGCACAGAAAGAATGAGAGACATTCAGCCTACATGTATTGGCAGTGTTCATCCACGCACATGCACACAAAAAAGGTAATGATGATAATTTCCTGAAAAGATTGTGACCTTTCAAATCTCTGCCAAGCTCACTGGGAGCAATCTGAATTCATCTGGTCTTTATGAGTGAACAGACATCGGATTGGCTTTGGAAGCAATGAGAACAAAATGAAAGGGACAGCAATCAGGCTGAAGTGATGGAGTGGCATTCAGAAATAGATCCTGACAACAGAGAGCAATGGAGGGACATTTACACGAGCCAGCCATCCTCTGGGCTGCTGGGGAGCCAGAGATGAGAAGAGGAAAGCAGCAGTGGTGAAATCCCACAGAACACTCTGTGCATTTGCAATTGTATATGTAGAATATGTGTCACTTTTTTGAGTGCATAAACCTCTACATTTACAATTTAAAAAGTTTAATCTAGTATGTTGTAATGATGTTGGTGATGAGCAGCCTCAGTCAGTGAAGTTGAGCAATGCACTTGTTATATTTGTGTACATGTGTGCATGTGTGTAACACCGTATAAAACCGTAGCCCACCTGAAAACCGATCTTCTGGTCTCCAGATGCACTGTAGTCCCCCACAGTCGATTCACAGGTGTTCATTACTTCTGTCATAATGTCCTGCAGCTCAGGCCTAAAATAAGAAGCGACAAGGAAGTGAGCACCACAAAGCCATTACTGTTAGCGTGTAAGACATCCCATGCACCCATGCTCTCATTTGCCTATGAATGAGGTAGAGCCAGGTTCAGACAATCCACCTGTACTAACAACAGCTGAGCTCTTCTCTCCTTTCTAAATTAGTCACTCCAGCCTAAAAGACCTGTCCCTCCTTCCACAGCCTTTAAACCAAGCCAGTCTTGGCTGATTCAGATCATCATATCAATCAAACCAGACTGCAATTACATTCACACATTATCAAAGCTGCTGACAGTTACAGAATCCAACACTTGCCTGGGAGAAAACATTTCAAATGTAGTTATAGTAAAAATGACCCAAACCAGAAAAGAAGATTTTTTCTTCTCAGCATGAGAAAACAGAACAAATAATGAGACAGGCTTGACTTATGGACTTTTAAAAAAAAACTTATGGACTTTAAAAATAACTAGGATGGTCTGCTTTCAACATAGAAAATTATAATAATATTTATATGAATAAAATGATTTAACATTTAAAAGAGCGCCCCTATGTGTGTTAGTATGAAAATTATATGTTATGCTAACAACCAATGTACTACATTGCCCAATATCAGACTGTTACAATTTTACACCTGAATATAAATATGGAAACAAATTAAAATGAAAAGACCTCACTGTGTTTGGCATGAAATTTAAAATTTGACACTGTTTTGCAGAGTGCATCCCTAGTTGCACTGTCCTAAATATCCCCTGTAAAAGTCAATATCTGGCATAGACCCCAAACCAATCAAAAATATTTAATGCAAATATAACTAAAATAATGAAGACACATCACAAGATTCTATCACATCACATTATGTTTATGTTTGTCGTATGATTATGAAAAGCGTGGTGATGGAGTGTGCATGTGATTGGTTCCTGAAGTGCTTTTCCTGACCCACATAGTCAGTAAAGACATTCCCTAGCGTGTCCTGTGGCACACAAACACACACACACACACACACACACTGAAAAGAGATGGTGGCGTAGAATTAGCTTGAGTTACTGTTAGGATTTGTTAATGCTGCTTTTACAGGTAGCACTAATATAACCTGAAAAACACATACTAAAGCATTCCAAAAAGCTTTTCATTAAGGCTGTTTATTTCATGGCCTGAACATGTCTCTGTTTGAATTGATGACTCATACACTGTAGCTAAACTGAAATAAAGAAATATGCCCTTAATGGTTCCCTGACATTCATTTATTCCCATGCACCACACTTAATCTCGAAACTGAGTGCCGAATCTTGCTCATTGTGGAATATAATCCAGATATTGCATTTTTTGGGGGCTTTTCACCTGGAATGTTTTTACCTAAGTGGGTTGTCTTTGCAATGGAATTATATAAAGATTTAGGCTATAATCTAAGGATAGCCCTTGTCCATATTAAGTTTAGTAGTATAAGCTTAAAGTCATAGATTTTTGTTGTAGTTTCACTTAATAGCTAGCATCATTAGCTATCATTTTTAGCACTGCTAGCTAGCTTACCAAAAATCTTTTAGCAAACTAGCTAGAGAGAGACAGTTTAAGGTAAAAGCAGCCTACAGGAAAGGCTACAAAGTTTACAACATTATGTTTATAATGCAATTCCTTAATGGGCCCATTTCAACCTGATCCTAAAATACTGTAATAGCAATTCTAAAGCGTAAAGATGATTTGGTTGGATTTTGTACAAATCGAGTCAGAAGAAAAGGTACTAACACTAACCCTGTGCCTCACATTATGCTAAGCCGTTCTTCATTTTTCATACAAACATTTTTATTGCATTTTTCATAATTCATTTTTTCACTGCAAACATAATACTGTGATGAATCTTCAATCTAAATTAATATTATGATATTTACAGTAGAATGCTTAGTTTCATCTTTTAGAGTGGTGTCATACAATTTTTGAAAAATACAATAACTATAATTTATTAAAACTATATATTACACATTCTGCTGATGTTGCCCCGGGTTCAGTGCTATGAAAACAAAATGATTTCTATTCCAGTTTATTTTTCCGAATCATTTCCTGGTTTATGCATCATGATCCTTTTAATGCTAATCTTTTCATCGTAACCGACATTCTTCTTAAGAGGAGTGACTTCCTGTATACTCCTCTACAACAATACCGAGGTGAATGTATGTTAAAATGACTAGATTACAAGAGAAACACAATGACACAATGTTTAATAGTGCTGAATAAGTAATGCAGAATATTTGTACAGTGGCATTTCATCTATTGTCAAGAGATGCCTACTTTCCTGTCAGTCTGAAACCTCACTGAAAAGCCTAGGGTTGTTGATTTTAGTCCAACATCTCATCTAAAATATTTAATTTTAGCTATTGACAATGAGAATTTTTTTTTGGTGTGTGATGTTTTAAACCAAATGCCAGAGTAATTTGCTGAGTACAAATATTATTATATTTCTATAACACTATAATTGGTATAATTATACCATGCAATTGAGTTCTTGAATCTGATGGTCAGAAGGTGATTAACAGCAGCTTTGACAGTAGTTCCAGCTAGAATTCAAACGATTGGTTTATATTAATGCACTAGTTCTAATACCTGATTGTTTCTATGGTAACAGCTCATTCACAGCGGCTTGTATGATGAATGCGCCACATAATCTATTGTAAGTTATTTAACTAAAAACCATGTTGTTGATAGGGAGACGTTTTCTTTTAGGAAACTTTATTTAACTTGGGTGTCAGAGCTTTGTAACAATCAGAAAGTTTTCCACCATAGGAAAGTCTTCAGGACGGACAAGTTTGTGCTTTCCAGTTTCTCAGTAACATGACAAGACCTAAAAAAGAGAGGCTGTTGTGGGAGCAACTGTTTGTATCTTTCATAACCTAAGTGATAACAGGAACTTGTCTTGCAGACATTCCATAACATTAAATTAAAACATAAATGGTTAAAAAGCATGTTGCATCATTCAAATCACTGCAGCATAAGAGGAATAAAACACACTTTGCGCCATGCTGTTATAGGAAAATAATCCACGGCCCTCCGCTTCACATCAAGCCACATCACACCACGTTGTCGTGGATTATTTTCTTATAATAGCATGCTCCGTCATGTTTTATTTCTTACATATCACACATTTGGAAGCGTCATGACTATAAAGGCCTAATCTCTGTTCTAAACAAACTGCCTCTCTACAGCACGCTAATCTGCCTGCAGCTGATCATGGATAACACCACTCTCTTACGTCTTACTGATGTGAGATAAGGGGACAAGAAGGCTGAAGCTACATGTCATGGGCTTTGATGTTCTAAGCTCATAATCTCTTAAGTTTTACAGGTGACGGGTGAAACAACAGTACCATAGGAGATAAGTTCCACTTGAGCAGATTCTCTTTTGAGAAACTCTTATCCTAATAGCAGCATTGCAGCTTATCTTCTGTGATACAGGTGTCAATGTAGCTCAGTTTACTCAAAGAGAGAGTGATATTGGGGAAAAAAGTGAGGGGGGGGGGGGGGGTGCAGTGTGTGGGTAGATGAAAGAGAAGAGTAAAAAGCAGTAATATAAAGCAAACAAGATTAAAGGACCACAAAAACGCTGCCAATGACCTTAAAGTGGTCAGGGTATTTCCATGGAACAAAGTTGGAACATAGCAGGTAGTGAAAGAGGTTGTTCTGCTATTCGGGGGGCAAGTATTTAAACAAGTAAAAGATATTATACTGTATGTAGTGTCCTGTCATAAGTGCAATTGACCGTAACAAAGGCCAAATTTAGAATAAACATGTAACATGACCGCAGGTATTGCGTTCCCTGAACAGATCTTGGGTGTTTAATATTTCCATTGCGACTACCAGCACAGGTATTTCAGGGAAGCTGTATTTCATTCCATAACATTTTGGTTTGTATTCTGAAGAGTAGGAGCCTATAAGTCGATTTTCATTTAGCTGGATGTTTAACTTTCATCCTCTTCTGCCTGCTGTGGATGCCCAATAGAAAGCATATAGCCATAATTCAATACTATGGTATTTTGTGGGAATGAAAGTGTGATAGAGTCAGAGAAAGTGCTTGAGACACAAAGAAATATGAAATATTTTATCTCTTTTTAGGAAGAGAACTGAGTTAAAAACTAGATTGACTTTTCTAGAATCCCTATCTAGATATATTGAACTACATTAGCAAATATGCAAGTGAATTTTAAATCTACATTAGCCAGCTTTTATCAAAGTGTATAGTGAACCCAGCTGTTTGATAGCACTGCATTCTGTCACTCACCAGGAAAAGCGGGATTTAGATTAATCTATCATCAAGGAGGTTAGTCTATGATTAAGGAAACAAGATTTTTGCGACCTTGGGGAAGTAGGGAAAGACAGAAATGCGAGACAGATAAGGAAATGTAATTGAAATGTAGTCATGTAATTTGAAATTTTTCCAGTGAGTCAAAACATCATTTTTGCCGCAACATCAATTTATGTCTATTTACACTTGAAATGCTGCAAGCTGAGATAGGTGAAACGACATTTACTAGTGAAAATGTTTGCTTATTTCGACATTACAGTGAACAGCAAAACCAAACAGCATATAGAAGTACATATTGCAAAAATAAAGATAACACAGAAGACACAATGATAAAAAGTATATTTGGATTGTCAAGGAAAATAAGCCTATAGTTGTGTTCCTTCAAATGAAGTGTTGCATTGCTGTTGGTTTCTTTGTTTTTGTGAGCAATGGATTAATAAATGTGAGCATTTAAATACTGGTTTTTAATAAAGTTTTGCAGGAGAGCATGCCTCCTCCAACCCAGCATCCAAATTACTTATACCCCTTTGCTGTACATCCTGAACAGCAGAACAAGCTCTCTCTCTCTCTCTCTCTCTCTCTCTCTCTGAAGTTGGTTGAGAAAGGACTGATTATTCATGCTTGTTACTATGATCACACTGACCAACACAGCACTTACAAATGCTGCGCTGTCTGTGGGCACCCTTGTTATCATACAAGCCTTTTCATTGGTAAATTTGAGCAGCAGAGACAAAGAGGGCTTGAGTGAGGGATCAAAGCATCATGCGTGTGTTTGGTGCCATTTATAGCAAGACAAAGAAACAGTCAAAGGCTGCATCTGTGCACTGCCACACAAAGCCTTCAGTTGGTCATCAAAATATTTTCAGAGGGTCACCCCGAAATACACTGTGTAGTTTGTCCAGAGATGACAAATTCAATGTGTAAGATTCTGTGCTTCTGTCTGCATCAATTTCCATCTGTGTGAATGTGAATAGTCCAGTGGAACTGATTCATAACATCTTATTACTGGAAGCTTTAACTGGTGGAAGGCGACACTCGGACAATAGAGAGGAAATGACTGATTTCCACAAACAGACTAGTTTTCTTTCAATTAATGGTGCCCTGAGGTGTTGCTGTGCAGGGCTCGACGGTTGGTAGGCAAAAAATAGAGATGGTTCCTGAATAATTTAACGTCACTGGGTGCAAGGACAGAGTTCACCCCCCTCCCAGCTGTATGGAAAATCTTATTCAAATGCAGGGAAATGATGGATACTGGCCTGACTTGCCTTGCTGCTGTCATCAACCAGTGAGTAATGTGGACACAGTGTCTCGCAGATTGCTAAGCATTATCTTTGCTTGTCCCAGGTGACAATACAGAGAACTGGGGCAACTACGATTAAAGCAAACAGAACAATCTAAAGCATGTGAATTGGGTAAGTATATGAGTATTGGGATGTCACAATAGGTCAGAACAGAAATCCGAGCAAAGTGCAAGGCAAGTCAAATAGCGACGAGCACGACGTGTTACGTCAGTGGGGAATGAGAAAGGTGATGTTTTGAAGATGTTCGAAAGTGAGCATGTGGATGAGAATACATTTAAGGTAAATCATTTCAAAAATAATTATTCGACATAAAAATGATCATTCAAAAAATCTCTCATTTTAAAGGGAGGTGATATCAGAACGAACACCTGTGAGTGGTGTGCTATAAGCACTGTAAGTTTAATGGACACACAATCAGCTGAGAGCACGGCTGTAATGAATAATGTCTAGAGGAATTACATGCAAGATCAGTCTATAATCACGAGGAAGGCTAATCACGCAGTTAAATCCTTATTTTAGCTTAAAATGAAGCCAAGTCCATTAACCTGAGGTATTGCAAGAAAAAGAGCATAAGCAGAAATGCTGTATGGTACTCTAAAAAAATAATTTATTAAAAAGGCTTTTTGGATTATTTTAGCCTGGAAAATGTTTAATTCCACAACCGTCATTCTCAAAAGGTCTGATAACATGCCACAAAAGTAAAAAGCTGTACATGTCTAAAATATGATTGCAAATCAATTATCATTGTTTAATTCTTCTTCTTATAGTTTTTGGTATTTATTTTAGACAATTGACACTAGAAAATATTTCCTTCCACAGTCATCATCACTCTCAATAACAGGTCTGATAACATGCAAGAAATATAGAAAGCTGTTCGTGTCTAAATTACATTGCAAAATAAGACTTCAGTTATCATTCTTCAGATTTCAATGAGTGAAAATATTGTGTATATGTGTATGTGTGTATTCCTGAGCATAATAAAGCATGTAGAGGATTCTGTATCTCGGGTTAGAAATGACTTACCTGTGTGCTGCGGTAAAACTGTAAAAGTGACCTCTTTTCTCTGAGCCTGCTCAGCAGACCGATGTTAATCGCCTGAAGGAGATGAAGGAAGAGGGATTTTTTCTTCTTCTCTCCGGTGTGTGTGTATAAACTTCACATAGAGGCACACAGATCCTGAGCGTCCGCGAGTGTCTGTGATTACAGAATGACAGGAGGCGCGCGTGCATGTGTGTGTGCGTGTGTGTATGTGGTGCGCGAGTGTGTGTATAGTGTAAAGGGGAGGGGAATTAAATTTGGCTGGGAGACATGCCGATCAGGGTTTCCTTCTCTCTCTCTCTCTCTCTCTCTCTCTCTCTCTCTCTCTCTCTCTGTGCTCCATATAATTGGAGAGCTTGCTATTGCATAATTTGGAAAAATAATGCAATACAATTCAATTTTAGTTGTATAGATGCCTTTCAGGAATAAATATTGTCAAGAGGCAGCTTTATGGAAATCAGGATGTAGATTTAGATCCCTAATGACCAAACAAGGGATTAATTAAACAATTTCTGTAACTTAGTTTTCTCATGTGCTGTTATGCTGCTAAAAAATATATATATTTACTGGTATAGACATGAGTCAAAATACCTTCCACTTCGACCTTTGAGAAAGCCTCTTTTTTTTGCTGTTTACTTGTCATTTCAGCTCTGTGAGCTTTGCCTTTTATGGAGTTTTGTGGGCGTCACCAAAGGCAAATCAGCTCTTTTGGGCTCGAGCCTGGTAATTTACAGGTGTTTGGCATTCATCAAAATAGGCACATGAGAACGAAGGATATCTGAGTTTTGGAAACTTTTGTAAATCCGGCAGAAATCTTTAGTTTGGTTTGGCTTACACAAACATTTACACACAACTTTATTAAAAGAGTGTCAAATGAGGATAGTGAAATGACAGCGAGATTATAAATAAAAACTCTTCTATAAATGTATATTATAAACTCAAACAGTACTGAGTGTGTTTTAAGGATGTTCAGTATGAGGTTACTGTGAATAAGAGTAGTTCATAGGTACGAATCTACAACATCCAGAGAAGGTTATCGGGTGAAGCGAGGGTGAGACCTGAGCATAAACTGTTTGTGGGAAGTGCAATCTTTAGGACATCCATGTGGGACCATCCACAGAAGCAGAAGGTGAAGTACAGCATTAGGATTAAGCAGGCAGTGAATTTACTTTTGAAGTTACGGTTGAATTTCCCAGCACGTGAATTCGTGAAGTCATTTTTGTTGCAGTTTAAAAACCTGACTAAACACAATTCACTATGAACTGACGAAGCCGCTTGGATGAATGGCGAAACATCTTGACTTTCCAGCTCCACACAAAGTAAGTTGTTGTTGTCGTTGTTTTTAAACATGTTTAATGTTAACCGGTCCAGTCAATGAAATGCATTACAAGGCTAAAGAAATAGAAATGTAGGCTTCTACATAGGCTGCTGCCTATACTGGTCTACATGAGTCAGCAGTAACCTAGAAAACATTTCACATTTGTTATGAATTAAGTGTACACTAGTTATGCTTATTGGTTTAAAAAATAATAAAATTTTCATTTGAAAAATATCAGATGTTCATTTACAAAATTAAAGAAAAAACCAACAGGCTCGAGGCACCTCGGACTTAGAGGCCCATGGGCAACGGCCCAATCAGCCTTAATCTGTTATTGCCAACTATTTTGTTGCAACTGTGGAAATTTTGAGTGAAACATGCATTTGATATGCATTTAGTGCACACAGCACTAAAGGGTCTTGACTGGCAATGCTCGGTATTCATTTAAGTTCATCTGACATAAATGAACGCTGCAAGAGTTAATTCAAAACTGAGGATTTTGCTGTGCAAGGACGATTTATTCTCAGTCATGTATTTTTAATTAAATGGGATATAAATTCTTAATAAACTATTATTGATCATGTTACTGGATGAGACCGCCTGGTTGGCAGGTAAGACAGTAAAAGTGCTGATTACTCTTTTATTAAGTTCAGTGAATTTCTCCTATCCTACAGGATATCTGAGGGTAGATATGATATTGTTGTGTCTGGATGTCCCTAAAAGTGTTCTGATGGTGAGAAAAGGGCCACTGTGTAATAGTAGACTAAATTAGCACATCCTGGTTAGGTTTGGAACTATATGTATCAAAATTCATGAAACACAGATTAATTTGTACACAGACAGAACCCCTCCAGAGAGCCAAGGACAGGTGAGGCTTGACAGTCCTTTTGAACTTACCTGTTGGTCATGTGCACCCACATACCCCCACACATATCAGGCTGATGTCATGCTGTCTCTGTCCCACACATATACTGTAGTACTGCTCACATTACACACTAAGATCACTCACAGTCAAAACCAGGGCAAGAGGTGAAATGTCAGGGTCAGTGTCACGCCGTGAGCAGCTCACGTTCCCACTGATTCAGCCTCGATGTCGTGGAGAGTAGCTAACCAGAGAAAGGAGATGCTTCCATTCATAGCCTGTGGTGGTGATCGTCTCATCTCCTTGCTACCAAATGGAAAACTGTGTCAGCAAGTACACTTTTTCCAATGTCTCAGTCGCTGCTAGGAAAGGTGTGTTGACACACACACAACCCTGAGCTTGTAAATCTTTAAACACAAGCTGTCATTTTAGTGCAGCTGTCCTACATAATGCATGCTATACACAGACAGATGTAAGGATCATTCCATTTTCCACACTTGTGTCTGCAGCAAAAGCAGGAGTATTCCATTAAACAGCCTTTTTCTCCATTCAATTCAATTTCAATGTTATTGGTGCAGAGGTACGCATTTATGAGGGACTAGGGTATTTGTTTCAGCCATTTTGCTTTATATGGCAAAGATATCCTGTCATACAGAGAGTTACTTCCTCATACAACATGCTATCTTCATTCCAGCAGCATGTAAAGCTTTCAGGATTAAAAGTCTTTCAATGGAGTGGGTCATTGAAAAAAAAAAAAATTAATCAGCCTTATGAGAATAAGCATATGTTGCATGATTTAGGACTGCAGCGTATGACGGGAGACATGCTGAACCCAAACTGCGGATTGACAGATTGAAGGATCCCACAGGCAACATGTTAAAAAAAAATCATCAAAATAAATTTCAGTGCTCCAGCACACATTTGCAAATGGACACTGACCTACAGTATGAATGCCATCAGATAAGACCAAATTCATGATTCTGCCTGGTTCAGTTGCTGAAATGTGCATAAAGCATGTAACATGTGACATATTTTTGCATGCAGATACACAGAGTACTAGGGACAGGAGAGATTATAATCTATGTAACACCATTATTATGTTGTTAAGCTGATTACACGTTTCGAAAAATGAGTGAAGCAGGGCAGTCAAAAATAGCTTTTATGATGATTTGATTAATCAGAGCCTAGAGCAGAACTCAAATGCTTACAAAAAGGTCATCCTCTACGTGCTGGAAACACACACACACACACAGATGCTGTTAATGTGCCTCAATCTACAGGTGTGATTTTGCCCTTTACATCAGCAGTATGTTTTCTGTCAAGTGTTTAGAGCACTGACTGCAAAGCAGATTTTACCGAAGTGCTTCTAATATGAATTACTAAACACTGACTAATGACTAATGAATTTTGCTGTGTTGTACAGAAATGGGGTATTTTTTTTTTCCCAGCTAATTTGAATCAAACTTGAATAACTAGAGGGGCATTAAAACTGTCTGCACAGGTCTAGTGCTCCCTCTGGTGCACAGACCTTTTAAAAACAGCATGTAGCTTGGACTTGTAATGAGAGTTTAAAAACTCTAGCAATGCTGCTGTGTCTCAAATACACATACATTATCACAGTCACCTTTCACTGACTCCCCCGTTAAATCCTCATAATTTAGGAGCAGAGACAGTTGAGGTTTGAGCTGACTGGAGGAGCAGAAGATGCAAAATGGTGAGATGTGACATGTAATAAATTGTGTCAGAGTATCATGCACTCCCTTTTCATCCTGCCATCCCTCCACTCTTGAACAGAGGAGTGCGGCTGGGAGTAAGAAAGATGCACGTTTTCTTTCATGTAACACTTTTAACAGATTAGTGAGAATGTGAGACCTGTTTATAAAGGCGGGACAAACACAATTCTTCCCTCAGATCATATGTCTGTAAGCTAAGCTGTTGTGTTATGCCATAGTCAAAAGCCTGACACAGTGACACTAGCCTTCACACCACAAGTTTCCTAGTGACTCCTAAATCCACTTTGATCAACTGCCATCTTACCATGCATATGACTTATATTTGAAATTTGTTTTGATTCCAGCTCTTCTGTTCTGAATACTGTCAGCTTTATTTCCATGTGTGATATCAGGATATAGTATCAGGATAATCTGACGATTTTGGGGGTGAGGATGTAAAAATGGAATGAAATGGTGGTGAAAATAGCAACTCCAGTTCTTACCAGTAGAGGACATCATCCTCAAACATTTCTCCCTAACACATGAAGGTGTTTACAGCAGAGACTGCAAGAGAGATTTATTGTAGGATGCAATTCATTTTTATTCTGCAATGACCTTGATATTCACTTGCTCAAATTTCCTTTTTCACAAATCTGCTTCAAATTACCATGCAGAGAATACTGGTAATGCTGAGAATCCTGGTAATGCAGAGACTACTGGTAATGCAAAGAATACTGGTAATGCAGAGGATACTGGTAATGTAGAGACTACTGGTAATGCAGAGACTACTAGTAATGCTGAGACTACTGGTAATGCAGAGACTACCTGACCCGACCCGAACCTGAAATCAGTTTCTCACAAATATCTTTTTGCAACATGCTGTATTTCAGGGTTGTATGCAACAGTCAGAAAACAAACACATGTAAACAAACAGTTTCATCAAGACACAGCACCCCCTCAGCACACAAGAGCAAAAGAGAAAAAAACACGTGCTTACCAGTTATGAAACTTTGCTTTGCAAAACAACAACAACATCAACCAGCTTTGCAAGCCCTACACTGCACGAGCTCATACAGTAATTCTTCCACAGTGCAGCTTTCCCTGCATCATCTGGCACTGGAATAAGTTCTCCCTTAATAATTTTTTGCTTTCTCTCACTTGTGCACAACCCGCTCACTAGCTAAATGCGCTCACGAGGTGTGCGTGCTGTCTGCCGTCTTGTGACAGAAAGCGCGTGCGGGAGCGCGTGCGCGTGCCCGAACCCGACCTGAACCCGAAGCTATTTATGAAAAATGAACCCGAACCCGACCCGAAACCGGTGAGTTTTTCGGAACCCCTCGGGCTCGGTTCGGGAAGCAGAGCTCTAATTAGACGCCTTCACAGCTGTGATGGCCGAGTGGTTAAGGCGTTGGACTTGAAATCCAATGGGGTCTCCCCGCGCAGGTTCGAACCCTGCTCGCAGCGACAGGCTCTGCTTTTGCAGTGGTGACTCAGTGGGTAAAATCTTGCACTTCTGACTGGATGGTGTGAGTTCAAATCCCAGCACAACCAAGCTGGCACTGCTGGGCCCCTGAGCAAGGCCCTTAACCCTCAACTGCTCAGCTGTAGAAAAAAATGAGATAAATGTAACTCACTCTGGATAAGAGCATCTGCCAAATGCCATAAATGTAAATAATACTAAAAGCCATGGTTAGAGCGGTAGTACACAGTGGCTATGTTTACATGCACATCAATGGTCCGATATTAATCAGAACTTGGCAATATTCTAATTAGCACTGAGTCATGTAGACGCTGCAATGCAAGTCACGTAGACGCTCCGATTGCCCGATTCACATTAAGACAATATTCTGATTCCCCAAATTCTGATTCCCATCCCTGGAATATGCCTGTTTTAATTGGAAATTTGTTGCATGTAAACACCTTATTCAGAAATTCCACTGAAAGGACATATATGTGCATCCTCAAGGAATTGTGGGTGCTAACAGATGCTTGTAGGCTAGGTTTTTAGGAATGGCAACTCAGGCATACTTACAACAGCCATGTATACAGGAATATTCCGATGCCTGTATGCATATAAACACCGTATTCGGAATATGGCTGCAACCCGAATATAGACCTTAAACAGAGTTTGATGTGCATGTAAACATAGCCAGTGTTGGGCCAAGGGACCCCCAGGTGACTCATAGGCAGGGGCTCCGTGATTTTTGAAATTTTTGTTACAGTGGTGGATTATACTGTAAATTATACTGTATTTGTAGTTAAGGGGGCACAGTGGCTTAGTGGTTAGCATGTTTGCGTCACTCGTTGGGGGTTTGAATCTCACCTCTACTGTGTACATGGAGTTTGCATGCTCTCCCCATGCATCAGGGGTTTCCTCCCCCTTTTTTTCCATATAAAATCAGAAATAAACAGAAGGTTTTAGAATTTTGATATATTTAAAACAAAGAAAGTAAATATTCAATATCTTGAATATTTAAAATTCAAGATTTTGCAGTCTGGTCTCTATTTAAATTTAAGCAAATGTGTGATATTGACTGTGTTAATTTACTTGTACAAAAGGTCCGATTTTCCTCATGTCTAACCTCTTCTACTGAAGGATGTGTTCAGACGACACTCTGAAAGATTTGATCTAAAATGGATCATAAGCTTTTGCACAAACTTGTGGAGTCCATGCCAGCCCAAGTACACACTGTCATTGAAGCAAAAAAGGGGATGAACCAAATACTAAGAAACTCTGAAATTCATATAAATATTTCAAAGATTCTACTTTTCAATCAAGTTGTTGCCAACTATATAATTTGTAATGAAAATTGTTGTTTTAAATTAGAAAAGAATGTGAAATAGAAGCATTTCACTAGTGCTCTCAGACTTTTGGACCCCACAGTATGTAAATGATGAACGAGCTGCTGGGGATCACATGATCTCTGAAAACATTGTCATGACTGAATACAGACTTGTTTCTCAAAATCCTAATTGAAGAAGGACCTTTTCAGTTTTGGCGTGGCCATGGCCGCCCGAGGCCTCCCCTTAGCTCCGCCCCTGTCTAACATACTAACTGTATTGCTGTTATATTAAAACGCAATACTAAATTGCGTTTTGTCCTAAGGGACAGTAAACATGTGCATATGTGTTTACATATATGTTATGAATATATACCAATTATATGCTATATAGTAATTTATACACTATATATACTAATCCATCAATTTCCATATCGCTTATCCTACACAGAGTCGCCTGGAGCCTATCCCAGGGAACTTGGGGCACAAGGTGGGGGACACCGTGGACGGGGTGCCACCCATTGCAGGGCACAATCGGATAATTTGGAAATGCAACGCATGTCTTTGGACTGGGTGAAGAAACTCCCAAGAGCAGGGGAGAGCATGCAAATGCCACGCACACAGGGCGGAGGTGGGATTCGAACCCCCAACCCTGGAGGGAGTGCTAACCACTAAGCCACCCTGCCCCCTCATATACTAATATATACTCATATATACACTCATTCATTCATTGCTCTAGAAAGAGATCATACTTTTTTTTTTTTTTAGGATTTATAGATTTTCTGGGAACCATATATGGAGGAAAACCAAACCAATAATCCCACACGGTTAGCCTGGTTTGTGAGTGGATGACAGACACGGGTGGTGGAATACAGGGAGCTGACCGGCGATGAGGTCAGTGCTAGCCGGCTCCCAGTATGTGTCACTCAAGCAGTGACGTCACATCTGCTTGGCTTTTCCGGTACGGGGTGGGTGGAGCTCCGGTGTCCCGGGTCTGGAGTCTTCACTGGGAGAGAGAGCGAGACGAGGCTGGACGCGGATGTGCTGCAGCCATATTCGGCTTCGCGGACAACCTCACCGGCTAACACTGGGAGAATTACCGACTCCAAACAAAAAAAAAAACACACCACTCCCAAAGCGGGGGAGTTTTTTTTTTTTTTTAAATTAGAGAAACTAATTTTCGGGATATTCACAGGAGAGAGAGAGACAGAGAGAGAGAATATGGACGTCCGGCCAAGCTGATATTCGACGGGATAGAAAAGCCTCCCATTCCTGTTTCTTTCAGAGAGAAAAGTGTCGGGATTAACGTTAGCCAGGAAAAGCCGAAGCAGAAGCATGGAAGCGGCGGGGCCTGGCGTGTGAACCGTGACGGCTCGGCAGTTAGCGCTGCTAATTAGCAGGTCGAACCGATTCGAGCGTCGTTTAGCGAGCTGAACATAATGTTAGGCTTGTTTTGCTAGCTAGCTAGCTGAATGGCTAGCTAGCAAGTTGGAGTGTGGGACTTGAGAGCTCCACCTCGGCCCAGCTGAGATTTATTTTTCTCTCGCGCTGAGCGCTCGCGCAGGATCCTCTCGCCCTGCTCGCCGGTAATCCCTTTCCGGGAAGGCGTTTCATTCTTGTTATTATTAGTAGTATTAGTATAATTTTTTTGGCGTGCGGTAGGAAAGAGTGGTCAGGCCGCTGATACAAAAATGTCGGCGAAGGTGCGCCTCAAGAAGTTGGAGCAGTTGCTGCTGGATGGCCATCAGAAGACCCCGAGCTCCCTGAGTGTCGAGACCCTTCTGGATATTCTCATATGTTTATACAACGAATGCAGCAGTTCGCCCTTGAAACGGGAGAAACACGTGACCGAGTTTTTAGAATGGGGTAAGTGGTTGTCTGACAGTGAAGACCCATCTGATTACTGATTCCTACTGACTGACTGACTGACTGCTGTGTCTCACTGATGCCTAGGATAGGAACACTGTTAGCCAGGCAGACCTCAGCACATAGCCAAGGGGCTGTCATGATGCTTCATCAGTGATCTTACATCTTCCAGTGTAAAATCCTCCTTCTCTTCCTCCTCTTTTTGCTACATCTCTTATCATCAATGTATCCATTATGTTTATTTCTCAGTTGTGTCACTATTGCATTACTAATGACCTTGGCTTATCTCTATTTACATTCTTTTTATACTGGTGACTTCATGTCAGGAGAATTTGAGACGTTGCTGACTCAACAGGGATGACCGCTTCCTGTTCGAGGTCGATCAAAATTCGCCCAATGCCAAATGTAGCCATGTATAAATAGATGGTGGTTCAGTGAATAAGTGAATAATTAACAGCCCCACACTAAAGCCGTTCCCGTTCCTCCCTTTTTTTTTTTTTTTTTTGGCCACGATCACCACGGCTCACATTGAACTCTCCCGTG
>CM040472.1:6311877-6377274 GCA_022758105.1 Pangasianodon gigas | reverse complement strand
CTCCAGAAAAGAGCTCTGGTGTCCTTGAGGAACCCATCTCGACCAGGCGACACATTGCCTCCCTGTCGCTCACAGAGAGCTCGGAGTGTGACTCAGGTTCCAGGTGGCAGGAAGTCGGTTTGTGTCGGTCTGCTTACCCACCCTGCTGCTGGCTCATTCACTTCCTGGCTGGAGTCCTGATTGAGGAAAAAATAGAAGCAAATTGTAGGTTCAGCGCACAGGATCCCAAACCTGGTCCTGGACTGCTCACTGTCCTGCACATTAGTGTTTTCCATGTTCCCTGATTGACCTAATCAGCTAATTAACAGCCCTGTCTGGGTTGATGTGGGTGTGTTAGAGCAGAGAAAGCACTAAAATGTCCAGGAACAGGGTTGGGAACCCATGGCATAGAGAATGCAGTGTGGGGCCTGATGTTAAGGAAGTTCCTCTCATCATTCAGGTTTTTCTGAACTCCTAAGAACAGCTTCTTAATCGGTAAAACCTTGTTGTGTGTGTTTTTTTTTTTTTTAAATCCCATTGGGCTCAAGTGTTCCAGACAGTAGTGATGTAAACTGTACATCTTTCTTTTTAATTGGTTTATTTCTCACAAGCTTTGAAGCACAAAGAGTTACGGTCTTAGCTTTGGGGAACTGGTCAGTAGTCTCCATGACACATAACACAGCCAATTAAACATTCGTTTCCAAAAAGCATTGCAGCACAAAGATCCCTGTCAAATGGCATCAATACAGCAAGCATCACACTGAATACACGTTCTACCAGTTATGATCTTAACTTTGGGATGCCGTAACTTTTTAGGTTTAAACCTGTAATATCAGTCCATCGCTGATGCCATTCTGAGGAATTAAGATCATCAGTAATTTCAGCAAGAGCTGTTGAAATAAGTGGTCGAGATAGAGCGTAGTCTACAGATGATTATGCATTTAAGCCAGTAAACCTAATAGCAAATATAAAATAGCAAAGCAGAGTTGACCACTGAGGAAAAAAATATCGACCAGTTTGTTTGCTATAGTAGATATCTACGTGTAGATTCTTACTGTGTTTATTGAGCATGTAATTATAAATGTACATAAATATAATATCTAGCATTGAACATCTCTTGGGATATGACACATAGTGTACCAGCTGAATGTTTAAATGTACTTCTGGTGCTTACAGGTAAACAGCATTGGGCTCTGTTCGCTGAAGGCATGTTGCTGAGCAGGTTATGCCTCTTTCATTCTGAGAGAGAGAGAGAGAGAGAGAGAGAGAGAACAGGGAGGAGGTATAGGAAACAGTGCTGCAGCTCTCTGCCTGGCATTTCCCCATGGGATCAGCACTGTTAATCTGTGCCAGTCTCAAACATCAAAGCCCCTGCTAGTCAAGCATGCTGTGCTGCTGCTAAGGCTTTAACTAGACGATGCTTCACTCCAGGACCCTTCCCTTCCCATTACGCTAGATTTTCAAAAGAGTATATAGTGGGCAACAAAATGCCTGGTCACATTGTCAAAGGCCGCCTCAGGCTGGACCCGAGGGCAACTACGATTTTAGTAGTCCTCTTTACTGAGTGGCTGAACCCCACCCCATTTTTTTTATTCTTAAAAAGAATACATGGTATGTGTAAAATGTACGTCAAACTAACCAGACGTGAATGCTGTTGTACTACAGAATGCAGAAGGAGGGATTAGCATTAACCAAGAGGACGAGAAGTGCGAAAGGTGTATAAGCCATCCAGTGCAACATTTTTATGATAGTAAAGATGCAGTAGAAAATTAATTGAAATTAAGGTATCCTAGACATATCTTTGTTTTGATGCTTAAGGTTAACGAGTGACCATTTTTCCGAGTTTGTAGCACTCTGAAATTCTGAGTGCTAATATTTGCTCCATTGTATTGGCATGATAGTATATTGCCATGGTTCTCAGTGTGGGATCCATGAAGCACAGCTGTGGGTCTGTGATACTATTTGTACTTATAGTTATGAGCCTGCTTGACTGGTCACTTGAATTGAACGAGTTAAATCCAGTCCTCAATAACTCAAAAACATGTCAGGCTATAAATAATGTCAATTGAAAGTGTTCTGTCACTGGATGGTTCAGAAATAAAAAGCTCTACGTCTCTAGTAGATAGCAGGAATGTTATTGTACATATTTAAGTGTCTAATATTTGAATAATGTTCATAAAATAAATCAGTACTGATGCAGTCCCTGATTGCAAAATGTTTGAGAAGCCCTGATATATGTTTGTAAGTCTTGTCAGTGAACAGAGGTGTGCATGTTATCTTGCAAGACTTTGATCTCTGACTCTTGTATTTGCTCTTAGATTATAGCTCGTGTCCATTATAAGCTCAGTGTGCTATTTTAGGGACTTTGTAGAGACATTTTTGGAGTGAAGGGTGCTTAATGAAGGTCTAATAACGCTCTCATTAATACGAATCTCGTGGGGTGAAGTAGAGTTGTAAAAAGCCTTTGCTGCTCAGAATGTTCCGCTGTGTAAACTGAACCCTTATAACAGTTTGCAGAAAACTGTAGCACAGCACAGCATGATCGTCAATTATATGCTGCGTAGCTGCATAGTTTACCGCAGCCTAATAAACAATCCCTTATTTTTGTTGGCTAATTTTATCTTTGCATTCTGGCAGAAACTGTAATGGATGAAATAAGTGCAGTGTCATGTAGCCTGGATTTACACCTCTCTTGAGGCTGTTAATGTAATTGTACTGGATTCAGACAAGCGTTTTCTTTAGAGTTAGTTGTGAGATTGAAACTTCATGAGTAACAAATAATGTGTTACTTTAAGAAGCATACATTTCCAACTTGTCCAAAGTAACACACAAGGATGATCGTTCTTTTGAATAATGATTTTTTTTTCGTGACTCACCGTTAAAAAACTCTCCACTGGATTGATAGTAGAGCGGTAACAATGTCACAGTTTCACGGTTAATCATAGTGTATGATTGGATGGTAACCTCACCATTGCCTTTTTCTAAATAGTGCTTGAAATGCATTTCCATCTATTACTATCTACCTGGTATTTTTTTAAAAACCTGATCAAGTGGCTTACTCCTGTTTTTGGGTCTGACTGTAACTCGCCAAAAATTTTGTAACCCTCTCCCTCTGGACTCGCTCCAAATTATATTACAGCAACGTCATGTCGACTATCAGATGCAGAGAAGAGCAAGGCGTCGTTGACCAGAGCTAAACAAAACAGCTATATCTGTTTTTGGCTAAAAGCAGACCAGGTTATAACAACAACTTGATAAATACTGACAGTGTAAGAGATTTTATGGAAAAGCTGTTTTATATATTACACACACACAAACATGTGCAAACAAAGATTTTGGAATAAAATTTCCCTTTAATTTTCACTACCAGTTTGTGTATTTTATACAGATTAAAAACCTTTTTAGTATAGGTTATCGTACCATAACAATTTCAACCCGTAACACCCCTAGTCGATGGACACGTTCATAATCCAGCGTTTGGGTCACTGAGTCCAAAAGCTTATGCATACAGCGAGGATCTGCCTAGTCTGCGTCTCTCATTACACTGGAAATGTCTGCTATGTCATCCACCATGGGTGTTTTCACAGCCTGACATCTCCCATCTGCCTGAGCAGGCCTGCTGATTTATTACATTAGGCTAATCATGTTTAATGTGCAGATCAACATGGAGAATCAGATACCTTACTTCTACACAGGGCTTGAAAAGGCTCTTTTTCTCAAAATGTTTACTTTTCTAATACAGATCATATTCGCTCTACCAGTCTTTTAACATGCAGCACCTGTTAGTTCTGTGCGAGTGGAAATTGATGCGCACGTGTTTAATGGCTAGTTGATATAATATTGATTGTGTTGCTACATCAGAATGCATCTTTTTTAAAATATTGCAGGTATCTCTGCGTACTAGATATTAAAATGTTAGTTTCAACATTTGTCAGCTTATCTCCATTTTCCACATAAAATGGTTCATAATTTTTAGACTTGATTTTTGTGTGTGTGTGTAAAATAAAAGCATTAGTAAACTGTTTTTGGTGGTTTTTAAATGAAGAGTGCTGTTTTGTTTGCACTCTTAACAAAACTAAACACATATTCAGCAGATTTAAAGATTACATAACAAGAAAATGTCAAGAATCATGAAATATTAAACCTGTATTGGAAAAGTCCCTGGGCAAAAAAAATTCATATTCTTCACAATAAATTCAACAGTATTTATACCGAAAACCGAAAGCGTCCTTTTTGTGTGAAGAATTTCAGTGTGAAATTTTAGTGGATCACTTGAAGATGCATTCATGCCTTTTATATTATTTGAGTGATCTGGAGACTACTGATAGTATCATTGGTAATCATGATCAATTTCAAGCACTTCTTAATGCCAGTAAAAGCAGTTTTATACTTCTGAAGCACGTTTATGCGTCTGTTGTAACACAGCGATGGGGTTTATGGATAAGCAGAGTGCGTAGAGGCACACAGATGGACTGATATGTACACCTCCAAAATCCAGTGCAAACAGTGCAAATGTTGATTGAACAGATAAGTATTGACTCATAGATTCAAAGGGCAAGGAGTGTACTTCATTTTTTTTTTTTAAATGTATTCCTGCATCTTTGTTGTGTTTTAGGTAAAGTCACCTCCCTTGTTAGCTGTGTGGTCATTTGAAATTTTCAGTTAAAATGATGCGTTACATTTGAGCAATACTAGAGACGTGTTTGCTCTGAGAGAGCTCCCCTAGTCAGCAGGGGCAGGATACACATGCATACACACAAAACCATATTTAATTTATATATAAACATATTTGTTTATGTATAAACAAACCAACAAAATATTGGTATTTTTATTACTAGCAGTGTAAGATCTGGATGTGAAAGTGCTTGAGGTTTCTAGCACCTTTTGATGTGCAACATCCACACCTGATTTGACTCCATTATTCTGTCAAACATCTGAAAAATCCCAAGCCCCGCCTCAATCCAGTCATCTTTCACAGTGATAGTGATCATCAGCGTTATTCCATCCACTGGTTTGTTTCTTCTCCATTTTGCAGTGAACCATGAGACTTTCATTTAGTTTTTTATTTTCTGCCCCCCGAGTAGGTGTATTCGGATTATTTGCAAGTGTGATGGCAGATCCTTATGTGACCTGTTCACAAAGACGCGGATGCAAACGTGTAAACCAAACCAAAATATCAGAAGTGATGGGGTCCAAAAGTGTGCAACAAAAAAAGTGTTTGCAGTATCGTCCGGAGATTGCGAGTTCAAATCCTGACTATGCCGCAGCCATCCGTGGCTGGGATTCCAAGCGAGCAAGATTGGCTGTGCTCACTGGTGGGAGGGATGGCATACTCTGTCCCCTGTCAATCACAGTGACACTAGCCTATCAGTGCCTGTGAGGTCATACATGCAGAAGGGGGCGGATAGAGCTTTCCTCTGTGTGTGTTACACGGGCCCCATGATGCAGCATGACGTTAAGCTGGCTTAACGTTTCTCAGAGGAAGCATCTGATAGCCTTCACTCTACCTGATAGGGAGACCTTATCATACAACAGTTGGGAATTGGACTAAATTAAGGAGAAAATCAAGAAAAAAGCCAGAAAAAAAATAAATGTCAGTAGTAGTTAAATAATTAAACAGAAATCTATGGCAACATAGTGTTGTTCTCAGTGACTACCTAGCAAACGTCTTCCTGCAATACAAGACTGAATCAGTGTTACACTGTGTTAGTATAGAGCAGTGTTTAAAAAGCAGGTGTAAGTCATCGTTAGTGGTGTGCTATGATTAATCGAACAGGGTTTCCAGAAGCCAACACTATAAATAGGAGTACACTTTGAATTTGGGTGGGATGGTGACTTGCAGCCCAGCTGGCTTTTGTTGTGTAGCCAGAGTGGCTTGTGAAGCTTTTCTGAGAGGAAGTAATATTCTGGGAAACTAGTTGAGTTATTATGAAAAAATAAACAGCTTAAGTGCATCCATTATGCCATATAATATCATTATTTTAGAATTATAGCTCAATTTCAAGATGAAATTAGTTTAAATAAGGGATGTTTATTATGTACCAATAATTTAACTAAAAGGTTATGCTAATAAATTTGTATTAGTTTTAATGAGCTTGTTGTTGTGATGTAACATTGCACACCATATACTATTTTTTAGAAATATTGACATAGTTATAATAAAAGCAAGCAGCACATTTATGGCTATTCATGTCATTTTAAAGTTGTGCAAGGAACTGTGTTACAGCTGACTAACATACACGTGCTTGATGAGAAGCTGTTTGTAAATACTTGGCTAGAATGCACAAGAAATGTTGTTAATAATGTTAATGTTATAAATGTTTTTCTTGGTAGCTAACAACAAAGTACATGTCCAGATAAAGTTAGCTAGTTAGCTAACATTTGAATACAAGCTAGAGAATATTTCCACAGAAGGAAAGCTAGCTGGCTGTGAAGGGAAAATGCTACAGCTCATAGCTAATTACATTTTGTTGAGGTTGTAACCACAGTGTCCTCAGATAAACCTAGGATAATGACCATGGCTGATTCATCCCCTATGAGGGAAGTATATACTCATTTGTGTCTGTATCAATGCACTAGCTATCTAGATTGGCATACTTTATTCCATTACATTAGATACCATTTTTAGCCTAGGTCTCCAAGCAGCCAAAACAAGGAACTGGGCAGCACATTGGAGCTTTTACTTGTCTGGTGAGCAAACTAATGCATTTATGAGTTATTCACCCCTGAATCTGGCTGGCTAACATTAGAGAAAACCCTCAAATAAAGCTAGCTTAGCTAAAATTAGAGAATATATCCAGAGCTAGCTAATAATAGGAAATGTCCAAAAACAGGGGTGGGTAGCTTAGCTTGGGGAAAAGTTGTCATGCTTTGGATGCCATCAATCAGTATTGCTAGCTACCACTCTGTGATTAACTTTGAAAAGATCTGAGTCAATTACTCTATTAATGCACACTACACAACTTTTAAATGTCAGAATTGCTGACCCTATCGGATTGCACGACTTGTTGGGAAAAGCTGGTTGGTGTTGTAGGGGTGTGTGTGTTACACCATTGCTCGCAGATGATGCATACACACTACGCTAGCGGTGTCTGTCATGTGACTTAGTAACTGTGACTATTTTGCCGTTGCACTCCCACACTAACAGATGGATAAACTGGATTCAGGAATCTGCTGTGCATGTCAACAGATGAATATGATTTCCTGTCTGACTCTCATTGGCTGTTTCTCATCGCTGTTCATGCTTCTTGTCACGGAGGGGTTCACACTACACGATTCACTGCTGAGAAAATCAAACATGCATGAAAACATCTGCGCATCTGCAAATGCTCATGTACTGAGAATATCGTGTTGGATTGTCACAGTACACGAGCAGTCAAGTAGTCGCTGAGCTGGGGGAGGTTGTCACTGAGCTCCAAAATTAGTCAGTGAGTGAGAAATCAGGAATAAAGTCGTTAGACAGAGTGGAGCTGACAGGGGAAGTTTGTTTGTTTGTTTTTATGGGGCTGGGGAAAGTTGCTTATACTATGATGTCCTGAAAACTAGGATGTTGGGCTGTACGATTATCATACTAATTTTTTTTTCATACAGTCCGAACCGTATATAGAATTGAATAATAAATAATTGAATTGAATTGAAACTTTGGCCGATAACCTCACCTTTTGCTTGTTTGATTTGCAGCACATTGAGAATCTTTTTTTTGAGTGAACGAGTCTTTCTTGGCCATTCATGATTACCAACGCAACTGAACATTCATTACAAAACCTGAACATTCATTACAAAACTGAACACTATTTGAATAATATCACAGTGAAAGTGTGACATGCTTGCATTTTGGATCGAATGTTCCTGTCTTCGCAGAAGGCTTGGGAATGTGAAGGGTAAATTGGCCATTATTTTAGTAAAGCATCTGTGTTGTCCTTGACGGTAAAGGAAATAGGGAGTCAGGACCAGGCTTGTCAGGAATGTCTTTGCAAGCAAATAGCACACACTCTCCTGCACATATCCCTACAAATGTACAGATGAGAAACATGTTGGCAAAGGGTTCCTTCTTCTCCGTGAAGGTTCTTGAATTATTTTTGAAACACTTCATTAAAAAGTTGCTGTCCCTGAGAGGCTGAAGTCACCTGACTTGGAGCAATGGCACGACTAAAGAGAATTCCATTCATTCCTGAAAATATCCTCCCCCAACCCAAGGCATGTGTAGGCGGCCTCCCCTTCCCCCTTGCTTCCCCTCCTCTGTTTCTCTGCTTCTAGGCACAAGGCCACAGGCATGACACGGATTAGCTGATCAGGACGCCTATATTTCTCTTAAAGCCTGGCTCATAGGCCCAAGCTGTCCCTCATACAGAACTGCTGTTTTACACATCTTGGTGCTATGGCTTGTATTTTTTCCAGTTTACTTCAATTAGAGCCCATGTCTCAACCCACAGAGAGCACTCCAGCCATATTTAACATATAGAAATGTTAAACATGCCATATACAGTAGAATATGTAGCTTTTCAGAACACAAGTGTTTTTGTTAAAATGCCCTTGAACTGAGATTGCAGGGAGGGTGTAATTTTTGGCCTGTTCAAGTTCATACTAGTGCACATATTTCTACCCATCATGTCCATACAAGCTCGATTAGGTGCCGTATCTAATCCTCACACTTTTTGACCCTCACTGTAAGGTGATTGGCTGTTGGGTGGTTTGTACGTTTTCATACTAGCGCACATATTTCTACCCATCATGTCCATACAAGCTCGATTAGGTGCTGTATCTAATCCTCACACTTTTTGACCCTCACTATATGATGATTGGATGGTTTGGACATTTTTGCACTCTCTTTAAGAATTTCGGTGTTACGGTGTTGATATGATCTTAGAAATGTCAGTATCCCGTTTTTGCTTCTCAAGTGAGACTTGAATGGGTTTGTTTTTTTTTTCTTTTTTTTTTTTGGTGAGCTCATTCATAAAGAGACATGGGTGTGGTTCTTTTATATGTCCTCTGCCATAAATCCCTGTCATTTGAAAGGAACATTAGTGATATAAGCATGACTAAGTAATGAAAGTTGCAGAGGCTATGACCTTGACCCAAGCTGTGTTCTCCATCAAGAAATGTCACTGACCCTTTCATGCCTTTGGTGATTGTTCTCATTGTTCCTGTGTGGTGGGCCACAGCAGCTGTTTTCCAATGCTCTCTGTGAGGGCTCCCTTTTTCCTTCACACTGCCACAGGAGTAATACCATGAAGCTGGTTTGCTAGACTGTAAAACATCCAGTAAATTGTACTGTTTTTATCAGATACAAGACATTTTTGGTGATGTGATGCGTTATAATTTTTGTATTAGTCTAGTTGTATTATGCTCCATTGTTAGTGTTTTACAGTAGGTGTACTCCAGCATACTCCAGCAGATATTAGAGAAGGAGCACTCTCCTCTTCTACTTCCAAGTTTTATTTTCCTCTGTCTCTATACACATTTAATGAGAGGTTGTATATGACAGGATAAGATGCAACCACAGTTTCCTGAAACCAAGTTTTTCTTCCATTTTTTGTAAACAGTAAATGGGAACTGATTGCATGTAGGAACTGAAGTTATGAGTAGGGAACTGACGAAATGCTGAACCACATGCACTGTAGGATTGGTTCGAGGAATCATGCAAGCCAGTTATTTGGATTTATCTGTTTGCTGCATCGTACATTATTTGTCTAGAATGAGAAAATCTCAAATTAAATGTTTCTTAATGCTGTTGTTGAAATCATTGCTCTGTGTCTCGCATGCACAGAAAATCAGTGGTCACCTTTTACTTTGTAGCTTTCTAGTATAAACACAGGATAATAATTGTGGAAGTTGGTGGGAAGTTGCTCAAACCTTTTTGCGGGAGCATGCGGGAGTGGGGAGAAAAAACAGTCTCGCCCACTCCTCTACAGTGGATTACTGGAACAAATTTCATATCTGCTCATGTTATAGCAGGGAGTCTAATTTCATTCTGTGGGCATCTTAAGAAACCCCAGTCCTTAACCCCAAAGTTTATGAGCATCATCCACGTGATCAGGTAAGAATAGTCAACAAGGAATTAAGTCATGAAAAGTATTGTTGAAGTGGTGTAAGTGATGTATACTGAGTAACCTAAACAAGTGTTTATTATACTTATATTTTAAAGACAACAGAATGTGTACATGTGTATTAAGAGTGCACAATACAGCACAAATGCAATGAAGTTAATGGACATCACAGTGACATTGTGCCACGCAATAGATTAAGATGATTTTTTTTTTCTAATGTCATAAATTTATAAACACGTTTTTATATGCAGTAATGTAGTTAGTGCATTATGCATTAATGCAGTTAGTGCAATAATGCAGTCTGACTAAGTGCCAAATGAATTCCAAGTCACTACTTAAGCATCCTACTCAAGGTATAACATAACTGCGTTTTACCTAGAATATAAAGGACAGGCAGACAAATGTCTCACTAAGGCGTTGGCCCACCATGAGCACCACACATCTCTGGAACTGTACTAGTGTATTGAACATCATTCCTCCAAAGGATGTTCCATAAGTTGTTGTTTAGATGCTGTCTAACACGTCAGTCAAAAATTTCCCATATGTGTTCAGTTGGGTTGAGATCTGGTGATTGTGAAGGCCATAGCAGATGATTTGCTTCATTTTCTTACCATTAAGTGAGGACTCTGTGGATGCCCTGTGGATGTGGGCATTGGAAGACCCAATAGCCAGTCCACCCACTGATAGTAGGAGGAAACTGGAGAATCTGGAGAACTTGTGAAACTCCACACAGACAGGAACATGAGCTTTGGATTGAATAAGGGACCCTCGAGCTGTGAGGCAGCAATGCAACCCACCGCGCCACCATATCACCCTACGGCTATACTAAAGGACCAAAGAACAATGACGTAATTGCAAAGCAAACTATAGAGCAAAGGTTATTCACTACTTCAAAGTGTTACATAAAATGTCTCACTATAATGGGACCAGATGTTAGTAGACCTTTTTGATGGACTTGATTTTTTGCATATAAATTTGTTTGCTATAAATAATTGTTATAACAAAGTCTTAACTGTATGTCTGTCTAACTTCAGATGGTGATTTACGTCAGAATATGGGAACGGCTGTGGGTTTTGGGGCTTACTGTCAGGGTCATGCCTGTGCATTTCAGCCCACAGAAAAGGGAAGCAGAAGTTCATATCTTAAGGAAGGGAAGTTATTTGTACTATTCAAAACCGGGGTCTGTGGTCAGGAAATCTCTCTCACTGAGGTTACTTAAGGCAGCTAATTCTAAGTTTAAAGATATACTGTGGTTGTAGTCATGCACCATAGTAAGCTTTGTTACTTTTTAATCTAAGATAACTAGTTTTACCTGTGTGACTGTGAAGGCATGCTGACTTTGAAGTAGAGGTATGCATGGGACTCGTTTTTTTTTTTCTGTCTTGTTCCTGCCCACTCCTTCAGACTCTCTTAACCAATCCCACAAACTCATGCAGACACTCTTGACCAATCCTGCCCATTCTCGCAGAAAGTTTGACCAACTGCCTACTCCCACATTTATTATTGTTTGCTCATGCCCACTGTATTTTCTGACAAACTTGGTTGGTTCTGTTTGTCAAAATATAAAGAAAATAGTCATGTAAACCACTGTGATCTCGACCAGTATAAAATGGTTACTGTTGATGAATGAATGAAAACAGTAAATGCATTAGAGTTGTGCAAGCACCATATATGCCCTCATGTTAATGAGTCCTGCCAGTTTCATTTCTGGCCACTTGCTCCAGCCCTCAAGGAAGCAAAAACTGACCCAACTCCTGCGAATATTTGTTGGGTGCCACAGGTCCCACAGGATTTCGGTCCTGGTGCACACCTCTTTACTTTCAAGCTCTCATTCAGCATATAACATCAGCACTGCATAGAGTCCTCCTCAGATGCAATGAGTGACACTTAGCATGGAAGTGAAGAATGTCTTGCAGTAATCCTTTATATTATCGAGACTAGCATGTGCAGTAAGCAGCCATCCCAGCCTGTGGGGCTGTAGAGTAAGTAGCAGGCATTTGTTGAGGCTCCACCTGTGTCTTCCTGGCTTTTATCGTCAATCTGGGTCCCAGTTTGTCCGAGAGGATGTGGCTTAGCTGTGCCTTTTAATGGCGTTTGTGGTGAAAGGTTTCCCGAGGGGCTGTGCCTCGTGTCCTGTGTCACAAGAGATCAAGATCTGAAAGACAAGCCTTCCCCTGACCCTCTCGCCCTCGGATGAATGGCTCATTCCTCAGCTGGTCCATGAGGAAAGTTATCCGGTTTCCCCTAAGGGACCCCCGGAGAGAATCCCAGAGAGCAGAGGCTCGCGGCGCAGCCTGCCGTTTCGGAGACACAGCTTTGTCTGTCATAAACCATGCCTGGTCCTTTCTGTCCGGTTCTGGTAAAGCACACTGTGGTACCTTGGTAGCAGTAGAACCAAGGTCAGGAGGGAGCTGCCTGTAAATGCCTGGTTTGGTGGGGGCTGGGTGTATGTGGCAGCTGGTGCAGGATAATAGATTAACCCCTTTGAAGAGCCTTGATGCTTTTACCAGCCAAACCACCTCCTCCTGTTTCCTCTACCAGCCTGAGCACTTATACCAGCCTCAACTCCCTGTCCTTCTCTCACCAACGTCCCTATTAATGTTTAATAAACCCCTGCTAGTGCAGGCCTGCTTTATAGAACTTCTTATCTGTATTACAGCCCTTACTCCCCCTTTTGCTACATTTATGTTTTCAGTTATGAGGTCATTCTAGGAAATGGCTTGTGTAATTTATCTAGCTGTAGTTCCATCACCATTTCATCAACAAACGATGACGTTGGTGAGCCTCAGTTTTATTTGCATTTCTTTCGAAGGTGACATCAGCAACATTTACTTTTAGTAGAGTGACACAAGCCACACCCGTGAGGAGTGTTCCGATTATTTTGTAACTGCAAAACATTTATGTGATACTTACCATGGGTGTGCCAGTCATTGAAGCATGTTACTCAGGTGCGGTGGCTCTCAGAGCTTAGCTACCCCACCTCAGGGTTGGGAATCAAGCTCTGTGGGCCACTCCCATAGCTCGTGCTCACTTATTTAATACCCAGACTAGAGCATAAGTAGAAAATATTCAATACACACCATGGGAGATATGTGTTTTGATGGAGTAAGAATGGAAAATTAAACTGTGAGGAAAGTAATTTGGATTGTCAACAGCAAGCATGACCTCTTGTCATATTATCCTTATGTTTGCCCAAGACTTCCATTTAGTCTTGTACTGAGAATAGGAGACGTGTAGGTTTGGTTTGGAGCTGTGGTTGCTAGGGCAGGCTTTGTTTTTGCTCTGTCAAGTAGAAAAACAGTAGTATGTAGTCTCCACCTTCACCTTGACAGACTACCCAAGTCCAGGTCAATTAGGCATTCAGTTTGAAATATTCATGGTATGATAACCTAGTCAAAAATATTGTGCTTTCAGAACAGAAAAACTGGTGGTGAAAATTATTTCAAAATCTTTATTATTAAATAAAATTTGCACATATGTGTGTGTACACTCTGTATATAAAGGCTTATATTAGGGATGGACAAGCTGGCAATAATATCATATCATGATTGTTTCAGGCTGAATCATGATCCATGATTTTTATCACATTTTTTTTTTCCATGTTGGTTTTTCATGTTACTGAACATGAACTAATTTCCCTTTTGATGTAAAAATAGATCTGATTCACAGTTTTGGTTTTCTGCTATGTCCTTTTTTTTAATCAAGCACAGGGAAATTTGTTGTTTTTAAAGATATAATCGACTACTACTTTTTTGGCTTTAAATTTTTAATTTTTTGCCCTTTAACAAGTTCTGTGACCAAGATGTAATCATTGAGGATGTATTCCTTTTTTAATGTTTATTCGCCGAAGGGCTCTTAAAAGGAACATACTCGAGTCATAAAGAATGATTTTTAACCTTTAGCTGAATTCATTTCAATACCAGGGAATGCTCTGGAATGAAAGAGGAACAAATAAGAGAACACTTTAGCATAAAACTGACATGCTGGTATGTAATTAAATGATAGGAAATTAGCATAAATATGTATTTGACAAATTGACACCTCAACACAGCTAAGAGACATATAGCTAAAAAAAACAAAACATTGAACTAACCCTGTTAAAGTGAATATTAGATACATTTGCAACATGCAAGCATTAGTATGAGATTTTATGAATAAATCGCTTTTTTTTAAACATTTCTACTGATTACATTTTATGACCTTTCTCTTTAGAGAAAGATATCAGATATTAGATATAATATGTTCCGTGTTTACTGCTGTCACTCTGCACAGTTAAAGTTTTTAATTCTGTTGCAAACGTTTTTTGCGAAACCAGTGAATCACAATCACCAAAAAAAGATCTGTTTCTTAAGGAACATCTTAAGGAGCTTTGGAGCTAAACTCTCAGTCGAGTTCCTGTTACTTGTACCGGTTCTTTCTACCTAAAGCTCATTGCATATGCAATTTACAGATGAAAAAATTTTTGAGCAGCTAAAAATTCTAGACAGATGTGCTATTGTAATACATATTGCAGTCTGAGAATGTTGTTCTACAAAACAGCGTTCTTTTAAAATTGAACCAGTGTTTTTGTACACAGAATTATTTAAAAAAAAAAAAAAAAGACAGAAAAATGGTGATAAATAGGCTGTTGACATTTGCAGGTCTGCTGTACTGTGTATAATACTGTTTTGGTCCTGTTAGCCTTTTCAATACCTGTGTCACGTTATTCCGAAGATGTAGTGGGTGCGGCTCTGGTAGAATTGTTTTCGATTTTGAAATACCATTTGTATCACAGTTGAGCAAATCGATAAATGCAGCTGAGCATTTTGTTCTAATGTGTTACTTGTTACCAAACTGCTGTAGGAGCAACCACGGGGTTATATGGCATTCTGGTTGCCTTAAACCCCAGTTTCATAAAGGATACAGATTCATAAAGCTGCTTTCCACAGCTTCTGCACACTTTAAAGTAGCGGCCATAAAATCAGTGTCTTCACACCAGTTGCAGTTGTGTTGCGGTTCAGCATCAAGTGTCACGTGAACATGACCAGAAGGGTGTAAATCAAATAACAATAATTTGCCAGGTTTAAATTTAGCTCAGAGTGTCTTTTATGAGTCAATCCAGATCACATGAAACCCTCTGAAGGTTGGAAACACAAAGGGTGGCACAAAATTTTGGTTAATAAGGTTTTCAACCTCTCAAAATAGGCCATGTCTTGTATAGACCTGAACTCAGAGAGGACCTTTAAATTATTTGCTGTTTTTTTTTTTTTTTTTAAGTCTTCTTAGCATTATTAGTGAATTGCTTTTGATTTATCAACATACCAACATCAATTTAAGTATTTTTATTTGAAATATAATGTTTTATATATATAAATAAATAATATCATTTTTTTTCCCATGCCAGTCTGTTTTTGTCCATCAGTTCATCTTATCCCATCCTCACTCTTCTTCTGTAATACCAGAGCTGGAATTTTTCTTCTTTTTTTTTTCTTCATAAAAAGCTCAGCCGTTACCTTGGCCATAAATATGATTTCAGCTCCAGTCATGGCCAGTACCCTATATGTCCGGCGTTCTGAACCATTGGTGAAGGAAAAACAGTGTGGACTCTGTTAGTCTATGTTTGACGATCGTTTCCTCCTCCCACTGGCCTGTGGTGGACAAAGAAGGCCTTCTCATTTCCTGACCTGTTAATCTTCTCTTGGTTATATGTGTTTTGGGATGAGGTGGGTTCTCCCTCCTGTGGTCACTCTCACTCACTCTGCTCTAATGACTGTCTCCAGGCGCAGGCAAATGTCAACTCTGCACAGAAACGTTTATTTCAGAGAGGCGTGTAGTTGGATAATTTCCATACTTGCAGTGCTACATTCATTCAGAGCCCAGTTTGTTTGGATCAGGCTGGTGTCCAGTCACTGCGGTGGGCCGAGGCAGTATGGTTAACATTTTAGAGTGAACGGTTGTTTCATTGCATGACTGGTAAAGTAAATATTTTGCCTGCTTCTCCTTTGACATTTAGTCTTCATTAAGAAAAGACCAAGACACGGGGAATAACTTTTACATAAGACGAATGTGATGTAAAATCAAGGCTCTCAATTTATCAGACGTGTTAGTAACGAATGATGGCGTGCAATGTAGCCATTAAAAAGCTGTTCATTATGATATGCCTCACCACTTACGTGAAAGTGTTGCAATTTTGAATAAATTTCATATACTACATAAATCTTCTCATCTCTTCACACAAGCAGATTTAATATATTTATGTTTTGTCACATGACCTGACATCATTAGCATAACTGAACTGTTGGACAGATAGTTGTGTTTCAATCTTTCCAATAATCCAATCCAATAATAAACTACAGCTTTGGTTGGCTTTAAATCAAGAGTTGGTGCTGCTTTGACATCTTTAGCCTCTTTTCCAGTTTCAGTCAGTACTGTAAGATGGCTGAATATACACCACGGCTTCCAGCAACTTGCAGAGTTATTCTCAACTCTAGTTTAAACTTGTCAATGCAGTATTTTCACAGAATTTGTATTGCACAGGACACTGGTGCTGCATGAGTTTGTGTCATTACTCTAGTTTCTGGTTCTGATTGAGCATTGCACAATATGGAAAAACAAACCATAACTGAGCTCATGAACGTGCACAGTCATGGATCGATGGGATCAAGCAGCTGTAACCGTTCACCCTATGTTGGAAAATGGGCTTTTGGGTCTTTTCTCTGGTTTGCTTTTGCATGAATGCGTAAGCCAGTATGGCTTTGGTGTGAATGGGCCTGTTTTGGAGAAGCTGAAGCAGCTGCCGAAACAGCAGTCATCTCACCGCTCCACCGGGACCTTGCTCAGCCAAAAAGAGTCTTGGACTTCTGTGAGGAGATGAGTTCATATTATCAGTTTCACACACTTTTGCCACCATGTTTATTTCATTGTAATTGAGATGGTGAGACTCCACAGACCGATAACAGACAGGCAGCCTGCATTATTCACGCGGAGCAGATTATCAGATTACATCTAGGAAACCCCCAGCAATATTAAATAACTGAACTTTATCCGTGAAGAAAAAGATCCAGAAAAAGTGTGACCCTCACCTTGTTCCACAGACTTTAATCTACTGAACATCATACACGTAAGATATGGTTATGATAATGATGCCAGATGCGAGTGCCAGATCTCAGACCGCCATCATCCTAGCAGTATTTCAGTGTCTTCATCCCTTATTGCTTGTAAATCCTTACCACCTTGCTACACATTTATATGGAGAACTGTTCACTTTATAAGACTGCATCAGTATATAAATGATGATTGTTTGTCAGTTTTATAATGTTTAACACAAATTTATATGACAAATGAACCAGCTTCCACAGCAGCGCTTTAAGAAACAGCAGAGGTTCTCTGTAGTTAGATGGAAATGCCTTGTGGTAGTGTTTTTTAGCTGGGATACAGGCACTGCTACTGTAAATCTGTAAGAATCACGCATGTGTGTGTGTGTGTGCACACTACAGCTTCATCAGTGCTGTAGATTACTGACTTTAAAACTTGGTGCCAAGTGCTCGGTTCCTGCGGTGGATCTCCACGTGAAAAGCAGATGATGCTCTTTTCACGCTGCACTAAAAGCCCATCCCCCTATAAAGGGTCAAGGCTGTGGGGCAAAGCGAGCCAGTGTTTAAAGTTAGTGGCTTTAGGAGTGATAAACGTCTTTTGTGCACGAGACGCCGCACATGTCCTCATATGGTGAGCGCTTCAGGCCAGCTTAGCCTTGGCTTGGGCGGCTGCCAAGCCCCCCGCCGTGCCTTGTAAAAGACAAGGGAGGAGTGCTTGTGGATGTGGGTTGCATTTTTTTTTTGTTGTTGCTCTTTAAACTGTATAGTTTTTAAATAACACTCTCATCAGCATTTTAAAGATTTTGACAAATTGCAGTGTCACGTATCCAGATATGCTGATCTTGATAATTGTTCTGGAGTTTGGTTAAGAGTGCTTGGATTAAAGCTACATTGTGATGGGATATTTATTTAGATTAAAAATGAAAATAAATCATAATTTACTTGGGAAAATAGGTAAATAAAAATATTCTTGAGTTTCTATGAGTTAGAGAGAATTCAGTATTAGTAATACACATCCATAGCACATCACACACAGTTAAGATTTGTCCTGTGGCCTGAAAGAAGTTGTGCCAAATTCCCTTTCATAAATTTCTTTATGGGTTTTTGTACAGCCAGTGGAAACAAACCAACAGATGGATAACAGAATACTCAGAGAAGGCTGATCAGATAATAAAAATACACATACTGTAAGCAAACAGGTATGTTTATTTTGTTTCTCACACGGTATTGTAGCTAATTAGTGAGCTAAAGTTAGCTTGGGCAACATGGATCTTGGACACCTGGAGCTTTGAAGAGAGCTTGTAAGCTCGCACCACAGGCCTGCACGAGCACCATGCTTGCTAAAAGACAGCCTCATGTTGAAGGCTCGTATATCTTTTTTTTTTTTTTTGCTCATTCACGTAGTTCTCAGACACTGATGTGCACAATAATTTTTTTTTTTTTAATTTCTCTTACCAGTTCTGTAAATCTGAGGAAACGACGGTAACAGCAGCGGACAATTACATAATAACCTACCTAATAATTGCCTAATAATTATCCTTTGTGTCTCATGTGCTTGAGATGGGTCCTAAACTGCATAATACTATACTTAATAATATGTCTCAGCAGTGGTGTTAATGTGGTATGAGAGAGCACCTGGAATGAACAGTTTACTCCACACAGTGGGGAAAGATACAGCACAACCAACTTTACACTTTACCTCTCTGCAAAAGAGTTTTTCTGCCAGAGAAGCACACGTCCAGCAGCTTTAAGAAGAATTGTTAATAAATGTAATTATAAAGAACATTATGATGTTCTGAAATGGCAATAGGCAAATGGATATGTACAGATGCTCTTTATAATGATTGATTTTGCAGTTTGAAAATAAAAATGAAGGGGATTGATGATTTATGATTGAATACGGTGTTAATTAAGATCCTCACACTTTCTTTCTCTGTCTGTTTGCAGTGAAGCCATTCACCACCACTGTAAAAGATATGCGTCTCCACAGGGACGACTTTGAGATGCTCAAGGTGATAGGCAGGGGTGCCTTCGGAGAGGTAAGCCAACCTGAACTCTTCCTCATGTGAGATTGTGTGAGATCCCTCATACTGATGAATTCTGCATTGTGCTGTTGCATGGCATATGCATATCCAAGAAAAATCCAGTTAGCATTGACACAGCAAGTCATTTAGCAAAGCTCTTATCTACAGCCCCAAACTCATTCCTTCCTCTCCTCCTCCTCTGCCTTATTTCTCTTCCTCTTTCGTCCTGTCAGTTCCCCAGGGGCCTGGCCTGGCCTTACTGTGCTGTTTTTGGGACAGGACAGATCTGGGTGTTTGAGATGGATCGTTTGTTGAACTGTGGAATGTACCGCTCCAGTACCTTTACTACAGGCCCCGGTCGGGGCAGCGTTTACACAAAGCACACACACTTTCTCCTGCTCACCGTTTCTCACTTGATTGATGGATAAAAGGGTAGCTCGGGTTTCTCAGTCCCACTCTGTTTTTCTGTCTTCTGTATTAGCCTTTCTGTGAACTTTATTGAAAATCATAGAAAAACAGATTGTCAGTACAACACCAGATTAAAACTCCCCTCGGCTGTTTCAGTTTTCTTTCCAGTTTAAACCCTCTTGGCGAAAAGCTCTGCTTTACACAGTGGCTTTTTCTTTTTGGGGGGAAAAAAACATTTTTCGTGCGTTGCCAATTTAAATTCTTTCACTGTTATTCAGTTTCAATCCAAATGTTAGACTAAGCAGGCATGAAATCACACAGTCCGAGAAATGTTCAGATTGTCCTTTCACACTTCTGTGCATTTGAGATTTAACAGCCCTGAGACAAAATCATTCTGAAATGAGTTGTTACAGGTGTGTAGCCTTGTGACAGTCAGATCAGATTTGAAATGAATGAACCATATTCACATAGCTTAGCGTTTACATTCGTTACACAAACAGTATCGTAGCTCCTTTCTTACTTTTATAATTCGCCTGCTCACACACTTCAGCCAGTTTGTTACTCTTCCAACGCAAGGCCAGTGCAAAGCTACGTCTGGAATCAGACGGTTGTTGTGGAAGGATGTGTTGGACCGAGCGCAGCCAGTCCTCGTACATATTATGTGACGCAGTAAACAGTGGAGAGCTTGTGAACTGAACAGTTTGACATCATCAACCAGTGGAGTTATCAGTGTTTAGAGTTTAAAGCACTTTCAAATATTTCTCTCATGAAATCTCCTTATACAGGCATAACCGTACAGTACAGTCATGACCATATATACACCTCTGACGCTATTAAACACTGGAGAGAAGATGGAGAACGTCTTGATTCAGACCACTTCAGCCCAGATTTTCTCACTTTACAATGCCAGCACGAGTGCCAGTAGTGGCACAGGAAGCAGGGCAGGATAGCACAGCTTTCAGGAAGGGCTCAGGAAACTAACACCGTCTCAAAGGAGAGCCTGTTACAAAAATAGTGTTTCCCTTCACAGATAATACATTGTGAAGCGCGCACACACTCCCCAAGCTCTGTTTAACAGCCTCTTCGTCACTGGATTACTCATCCATGTGGCCTTTCCCTGGTTTAGAATGCGGTTTATTTCATTTTAAGGATCAAAAAGAGTCAGAAACCTTTTAGACTATTTTGGACTTATTAAGAATGGTTTCAATTTTAAGAGTCAAAAGTTTATTTTTGTTGGATAGATAGCTTTCATTTTTTTTTTTTGAAAGCTTGAAATTAATGACATCCCATTATCCGGGGATGTGTACTCCCCAGTTCTACTCTTCTTCCAATGACAGTGCTGTTTAATAAAATTAATATTTTATTTTCTTTCTAATTGATCAAGGCCCTTGAAATAAAGTTGAAATGGCTGGCAGAAGCCTAATTCATTTATCACCACAATGTAAAACCACTGGGTTTTGTAAACGTTTTGGACAAGGCCATGGTGTGAACCAGGGTGCTCCGTCTCAGTTTCATTCCTGAAATTCCTAAACGGGAAGTGTTTTATTCATTTACAGACCTCTTAGCGTTTTTGGGTTTTTTTTGACACTCAATGTGTCACATTGTTTACTGTGCTGAAGTGTGTATGAATGCGAGGCGTCGCTTCGCTCATTTCCACTCCCAGCCGTTTCCTCTAGCTTAAACACTACAGGATGCATTTCCAGATAAGTCCCTGTATTTCCTGTACGTGACTGATGTATCCCCTTTCTGAAACAGTGTTGGACAGGGAGGTTCAGGACTGCTGCATGACAGGACTTTATAGTACACAAGGTTCCACGCACTGAGCCATGCACTTTAATAGCTGCCAAACCGTCCACTCCCTCTGCCTCCCCTGAAACTTGTTCTGAATAAGTCTTCACAGGAGGACAGCAGAGAGGAGGAGAGAGGAGGGAAGCAGAGTTAGGCCTACATATGAAGCGCATGTGAGAAGTGGTACTTTGCTGAAAGCTTTAGTGTTTGGTTGACGATACACAGCGACGGCGTGCCAGAAGCTGACTTGGATTTTTGAATGGGAGAAAACGTGTGAATCCTTTATTTCAAGAGACTTCTGTGCATCATTTTTGTATTTAAAGCTACTGCATTCTCAAAAACACACAAAAAGGGACATGTAACTATTCATTTGGTGTGTACATGCACGACACAAAGCTGCGATTTCAGCGATGACTGCAGGCAATAGAGCAACAAGAAACAGTGATTTGAATCAAAGTTTTTTTTTTCTTTTTTTTCTCAATAATGGATAAGGATAGGATAAGATAGACTGTTATTAATCCCTAAGTGTTAAAGCAGCGTGATGGTAAGAACAATAAGGTAAAAAAATGTATATAACAACAATAAGCAACAAATCTAAAGGATTGATTCCTCGATCCACTTCTATGGTGCATGTGCTCCGACATTTCTTCAGTTCCCTCCTCACGACTGTAGTTCCAACCTGTTGTCAGTTCTCATTTACTGTTTGTTGTACCAAAAATGGAGGAAAACACTGGTTTCCTTTTATCCTGTCATGTGTATTGAGACATTACAAAGAAAACTAAAGTTGGAAGGAAGTAGCAGAGATCATTGGTGCCTCTGATGAGCTAGTAGAGTTAGCTTGTGTCGCTATTCTGCTGAAGAAGCTAGTACAAAGCCTAGCACGTCAATCCACCACAATTCACACTGATTAAAGCATTATTTAATTTAAGAGTGCACATCCGCAAGAAAAACAGTACGAAAGACAAATTACAAACGACATGAGTGACTTGCCGCTTGCTAGTGTGTACGATAGGTTAGTGCTTTTTGTCATTTTCTGTCGATTGTAAAATAATCAGATACTTAAATCTGTTATATCTTCCCATAAAACACAGCAAAAATGGCAAAATTGAAGCACACCATAGCACCAGTTGTGCTTTTATTTCTGTCTTGTGCTAAAATCTAATGACCATGTACAATGCATGCATCACACACATCATTTGTAGGTAACAGGATATACGCAGCATGCGTTTCCTCATATTTATCACACAAATAAGTAAATAATGGATTTTATGTGAGAATGATCAGTGAAAATGCCATTAAAAAGTATTTATGCAGTTTTGATGGCTTTACTATATAATAATATTTACATATGTCACATGATTAAAGTTTAAAGTAAATGAATTCATGATCCATTCATGTGATCATACTGCAGTCATGAAAAGCAGTAGATGAACTTGTGCCTTCTTTGTTCATTAGTAGAAGATGTTTTTGATTACAGACGGCATCTTCACTGTGAATACGGCCAAACTGATATTTTTAAAAAGCGTTGGGATTAGTTTCTGTTCTCTAAGTATTATACTAATCAGTTTAATAATCTACATTTTAAAATTTTTCAAAAAGGGGTGTGGACACGTCCCCAGTGTAAGGTGTCTCCAGTGAAAGGTAATCCTAAGATTGTTTGCTTTTAACTTTGGGAGCACACACTGTATGGTTGACACCCTGGTAAGATTAAAGTACACTGAATAGCAGTTGTTGTTTTTTTGGGACTACTGTGGTACAGATGTGCCAGTATTGTTCCTTACAAAGAATCTTGAGTGAGAATCGTGATCTCAGTCGAGTGACTATACATCTGAACCGCTCTGAAAAGCTCTGAAAGTGTTCATAATTAGTTTTTCTGTCAGTATTCAATACAAATGTAGATAACCAATCAGGGTATTTATGCATTTTTGAGCCCTGGAAATGGAGCACATAGTTTTGTGCTAATTTAGAAGTTTGCATTCGCCCCTCCAATAAAATCCTTTTTCAGCCCAGTCAAACACAGCAAATATTTTGGGGATTTTTGCATTGATGTGAATGCTGTCAGTTCCCAGACTAAACTGAGGAATGAAACATCTTCCAGTCCTTTATTTATTTCACAATGTTTATCTTGTATCAGGTTTGTACAGTGAATCACTTTTGCCCTAGATAATAAGGTCAAAGTACATTTGAGACCCAACCCCATACATGGAGCTGTTAGTGTCAGTACACACTCAGTGATTGTTGTGATGCTGATACTGACCCATGTCCGATCCTCACAGCCATTTCTTTTCTACTTCTGGATTTAGTTGGTTAGATTTACCACAGTACTTTTTCTCAGTTATTAGCACTGCAGAGCTGTTGAACGTTACGATCACAAACAGAAGCTTATGCTGTTTTTAAGTGAAACATACTGGAGTCAGCAGGAGCAGCAGCGTTTGAACCCTCAGGCGCTGACTGTGCGTGAAGCCTCTGACTTGTGTGAAAGAACGCCAAGTGACTTGTCCAATCATGCAGCGGCGTGACACGACTCTGGCCACACACACCTTCCTTTTGCATACCGCCCCGCCTTTCCAATCAGGTCAGGCTGACTGCCTGTGTCAGAATCTGTGTCTAAAAAAGGAGAGATGGAAAGAGGACAAGAGACACTTGGGGAGGAGGAATCGAAATGGATTCTGAGCACATTGGGTTTGGTTTGTTTTTGTAATGAGGTCAGTTATCTGGTGTGGATAGGAGTCTGTCTGATGCAGAGTGTGCGTTTGATTGGCTCTTTTTTTAGACTGTTTTCCAGCGTGTACTCTTCACATATTTTCCCTGTGATGTCTCCTTTACTGTGTTTCGACCTGTTTTGTGTGTGTGTATGTGTGTCCGTCAGTCTGTCAGTCTGTCTTTGGGTTAGCAGTGGATCCCTGAGTGTTTGTCTTTGGTGTGCAAGTCGCAGTTTGTCCTCATGTTCTTTGCTGAGGCAGCACACAGTGATCAGGTGTGTGTGCGGTGTTTCTTCACTGGCGCTTGCTGTGAATAAACACTCATCATGTGATGTCTGAACAGAGGAAAAGAACGGAGAACTGCACCTCTGAAACCAGTGTTCTAAACACTACAAAAACACCTCCCGTCTTTAGGACATGCACAATATCACAACATGTCACCATATGCAATTCCCCAACCCATGTGTAATAAATAGTAGGCCAGTAACGTGGTTGACTACTGCTAGACTATTTCAAAAATGACATGGATCTCTATACACGTGCAACTCATGCCACATAGTCCAATATTAATTATTAAAACAATTCTGAGTTATTGGTAGACCACATGTTATAAGCACTTAGTCTTGCATTTTAGACTTATAGTTTTCCTTAATAAATGTTCTTTTTGTTACTAAATGTAACAAACCAAGAATTGCCTACTTTCATAGGAAGAGTCTGTTTGACTGGCCTTTAAAATATTCACTCGCCACTATTTCAAACAAAACTAAGAACATTCGTGATGCTGTGAACTTTTTCTCAATGTGTAGGGCTGCACAAAAAGTCTTGTATTAAAAAAACTATCTTGATTTGTTTAACAATGCAGTTCCATTTCAAGAGTCCAATCTGCAACGTTTGCGTTCGGCGCAACTATTACATAAAACCACTTCCCCGTTATTTGCTGTAACCAGTGACCGTAGATGTTGTACCACATGACCTCACGCACATGAAGCACATTGAGTCTACAGATGCAAAAGAAAAGTAACAACATGGGACAGCTGTGAGTAAATTTTAAAATCACAGGACCAACTGCTTATAGTGAGAATGAACAAAATTGTCCTAAACAAACGTTTAAGCTTATGTACTAAATATTACATTCATAATTACAAAACAAACAAAGACTAAACGTATGAAATGAATGAATGGGCCGAGTGAGTCATGGCTGCGCACACTGCGTCTCTCTGAACTTCCCAGTGAAACATTAGGCATTGAGCGCATTTATCAAGAGTGTTTTTCAGAACAGAAATGTCATATGCCTAATTATGACCAGCTGTTAATATTGCCGGTTTCCATGAGCGCAAGTTTGTTTCGAGAAGTACTGGGCACTGCGCTAATAACACTCTTCCATAATAAGAGTATGATGGCTTTGGAAGCCCTTTAAAATTTAGTTGTTATGGATTACATCCCCTACATTGTGTTGCACATTGCGGGAGGTTGTTAGAAGAAGAAAAAAAGTTAACCAGAAGGCATGGCTGATTAATTTGGCCATTTAAAAGACTTCTACAGTCGGTAAAACACCTCGCACTTTTTTATAACAGCGTATACCACAATACTAGGATTGTAGATTAATGTAAATAAATTCACAACACTATAATGTGAAGCGTCCGTGTCTTGGTGCTCAGTGCTCGCAGAACTGAAGTGCTCTCACGTATACCTTTGTGTGCATGCAGTTCTCAGCAACTTGTGCACATTTTTAAAGACCATGCTCGCTGATACTGTTCAGCATGCTCAGATCGACTGCCCTTGTGCTCTCTATTGAAGATACTGTTTAAACAGCATAATGGTTTTTCGGGTTGTTTGTATTGTAGGAAGATGCTGTAGTTCCTCCTATTGATACTTTGACAGTAGAGTTTACAGTCTGCTTTGTTTTGATTGGCATTAATCGTGAAATGCGTCTAGTATTGGAGCATTTTGTACGAGTACGAATAAATGAGCACGATTCCTGATGGATACGCAATGCCTCTAGCACTGGTGATGTATCCTTAGTTCGCGTACATGAGTTTTATCATAGAGCGAGGCATTTTATTACTCATTGTGGCATGTGGAATAGTGATAAACTCATATTTTTAGAAAGCCTTTGGATCAGTTTCTGTTACAAAGTATTACAGTAAGTATTTTAACAAATTATACTTTCCAATAGTGTTGGGCACAAAACCAGGCATACTGAAAAAGTGGTGTGGACACGTTCTCTGTCTACGTTACACCTAAGCTGGTTTCCTTTTAACTTTGGGAGGACACGCTGCACTCTTAGCACTTAAACAATTAAAGTTTTATACTAAATAGCAGTTATTTTTGCTCAGTACAAATGTGCCAGTATTGTTCCTTACAAACTTGGTCAAAGGGTCGTGAGTAAGAATCGTGATCTCAGTTCTAAGTCAACAAATTCCTATTTCATCAAGAATGTTTCAGCCCTAATCCAGTGGCTATATCTTGCTCTGAAAATTTTTCTCATCAGAATCCATTACATAAAGTGAATATCCAATCATACTGCAACCTTTAAGATCCTGTAAACTTGTAGCCAACTAAATGTACAAACTAAACTCTGTAAGCCATGGGCGGATCATCTGGAGTAGAGATTAATTAACACCAGTTCCCTCTTGTTGGTAATTCATATCCTTAGCAACCTGTAGCTGTTTGTTTTGTTTCAGATGTATCGTTATCACCACACTGTCGCTCATAACACACATTCTTAATCCCTCTCCCTGACATGCCTTCAACCATGCAGGGTGTGTCTGTCCATTCCAAGCCAACAACGTCGGTGACAACCCTCCTCTCCTCCCTGTCCCTTCCTTTCTTTCACTGATATGCTGCTCTGCAGAGGAAGTCTTTATTCACCTTCACACGCAGCCATTGTCCTATTGTCATGTTGCACCACGTCAGTGTGTTTACAGGTGATTATATGTTGAACGCTTCCCACCATTTCAGGCTCACTGTCTGCTCATGCATTCTCTGTACCGGATGCATCAATGAGTAAAAACACCATTTTGAAAGTAGCACTTTTCCCAAGTGGTGTTAACCCAAGTAGGGCAAATGTAAATAAGATGAATAAATGATGAGAAAACATGCTGAATTATTCTTAGTCCCATAATTGGGCTGCCTTCTAATTGAATTTTTTAAAGCATGTGCTAACCTTCTGTAACCCTTTTTTTCTTCAGGTTGCTGTGGTAAAGATGAAAAACACAGAGCGCATTTATGCCATGAAAATTCTGAACAAGTGGGAGATGCTGAAGAGGGCTGAGGTAAAGTATTTTTTTTTCTGCTTTTGTAGGCCTAGACGTTATCTTTTGCACAGTCCCTCCTGAAATCAACCGATATGGCACCTTCTTGGAAATGGGTTATACAATGAAGCAAAATGTACTTATTTACCATAAGCGTACTAAAAACAAGCGAACAAGCGGCTTGTTCTTAAGGACCCAGGCAGTGCCTGAGAGCAGACCTGTTCAGTGTGGTCTATAGATGAAGATTTTTCTTTTCTGCTCCATCTTGACCCAGTTTCAGCACAATGAGCTTTGACAGTAGCCTCAGGCTTCCATATCAGGAGAGCTTTTGTCAGTGTGGCTGGTCAGGAAACCCACCCTGAACAGCACCACCCAAGTGATAGTAACACTAACATGCCTGCAAAGGTATATTAGAATGGCAGAAAGTAAAATAGCTGTGTATTTGTTGCACTCCTGTTCTTTTGTAGACCGCTTGTTTCAGAGAGGAGAGGGACGTTCTGGTGAATGGAGACTGTCAGTGGATCACGACCCTGCATTATGCCTTTCAGGATGACAATTACCTGGTGAGTATCTCCATCTGTCCGTAATCGTAATTAATCCATGGCCTAAAATGATTAACAGTGCTCATTAGCTGTTGCCGTGGTGCCATTGTTATTTTCAACAGTGGCATAGGCTGTTTCAGTCTTGAACTCATAACACATGCAGAAAATAAATGAATCGAAATGTCTTATCCTTCAGTACCTGGTGATGGACTACTATGTGGGCGGGGATCTGCTAACACTACTCAGCAAGTTCGAGGACAGACTACCTGAGGACATGGCCAAGTTCTATGTGGCAGAGATGGTTCTTGCCATTCACTCGATCCACCAGCAGCATTACGTGCACAGGTAAATGGTGTGTGTGGGAGAGGAGAGAGAGCAATACGTCATGCTGTAAAGAAGCAGATCAGTTGCTTGTTAAACCGGTTTGCTTGCACTAAAGGGCTTAGCAAGTCAGGTAGTTAGTGGTTTGCTCAGTTTGAATGAGTGTTTGTGTATACAGGAATTTGTGGGCTCGCACATAGGCGCTGCATATCCAACTCCACAGAGTAATGAAATGGCCACAGATGGCACTGGTCTGTGGAGGTGCAGAGGGCTTTTCCTGTGTTACCCAGTGGGCATGGCCTGTACAGGACTGCTATCCGGTCCAGCTGAGCCCCTTTTCCTTCCTAATCCACATGGACCTGACTGCTCAGTGCAGCTTCCTGAAATGCTAACAGCACTTGCACCATTTCTAGTGCCAGTGACAACAAACAAAGATGAACTTCACCTGATATCATGTTTCAGGAAAGAGTAGGCAGAACCCAACTAGTCATGGAGGTCTTATTATACATGTGTCATTACCAGGGCTGTCATGTTGAAATACACAAAATTTCACAGGCAAAAGTATGCTTTCATTTAGTTACTTAACTTGGTCTAGGGCAGTGGTGTCCGATCTTATCCACAACAGGACAGTGTGAGGAGCAGGTTTTCATTCCAATCAAGCAGGAGCCACACCTGATTCCACCTGTTTAATCAGTTGATCTTGGCTTTCAATAGACTCAGGTGTGGCCTCTGCTTGGCTGGAATGAAAACCTACACCCAAATCGTCCCTTTCCGGATAAGATTGGACAGCCCTGGTCTAGGGTCAGTTGAAACATGTCCATGCGTCACTAGATATTTAGTTGACTCTGAATAAAGTCTATTTTTAATTTTAAAAAAAAAAAAAAACCTATCAAATAGATACAATTATTAGGTGTCTAACAGTTAGGTGAGTTCGACCCAACCCTAGGATCTATGGTGGCCTGTGGAGTATAGTGTCTATAAAATGACTGACAGGAGGTGCGTCCAAACCCAAACAAGCATTCTGGACTGGAAGTCAGTTTTCCAAACAGGTTTTCTCTGTGACTTGATACACTTTTGCTAAGACAATGGCTTAATGCATTGTGTGTGTGTGTGTGTGTGTGTGTTTTTTTTTTTTTTTTTTTTAATAAATCATGTTCTATATACACTCATCGAGCACTTTATTAGGAACACCTGTACATCTACTTATTCATGCAATTATCTAATCAGCCAATCATGTGGCAGCAGTGCATATTTGCAGTCATGCAGATACGGGCCAGCAGCTTCAGGTAATGTTCACATCAACCATCAGAATGGGGGAAAAAATGTGATCTCAGTGAGTTTGGCCGTAGCATGATTGTTGGTGCCAGACGGGCTGGTTTGAGTATTTCTATAACTGCTGATCTCCTGGGATTTTCACGCACAACAGTCTCTAGAGTTTACTCAGCAATAAAGAAAAAACATCCAGTGAGCGGAAGTTCTGCAGATGGAAAAGCTTTTTTTGATGAGAGAGGTGAATGAAGAGGGGCCAGACTGGTTCGAGCTGACAGAAAGGCTACAGTGACTCAGATAACCACTCTGTACAACTGTGGTGAGCAGAAAAGCATCTCAGAATGCACAACACATCGAACCTTGAGGCAGATGGGCTCCAACAGCAGAAGACCACGTCGGGTTCCGCTTCTGTCAGCCAAGAACAGAAAGCTGAGGCTGCAGTGGGCACAGGCTCACCAAAACTGGACAGCTGAAGACTTGAAAAACGTAGCCTGGTCCGATGAATCTCGATTTCTGCTGAGTCACACAGATGGTAGGGTCAGAATCTGGTGCCAACAGCATGAATCCATGGACCAACCTGCCTTGTGTCAACAGTCCAGGCTGGTGGAGGTAATGTAATGGTGTGGGGAATGTTTTCTTGGCACACTTTGGACCCGTTAATACCAATGCATTCACTTGAATGCCACAGCCTATTTGAGTATTGTTATTGACCATGTGCATCCCTTCATAACCACAGTTTACCCATCTTCTAATGGCTACTTCCAGCATGATAATGCACCATGTCACAAAGCAAAAGTCTTCTCAAACTGGTTTTATGAACATGACAACGAGTTCAGTGTTCTTCACTGGCCTTTCCAGTCACTGGATCTGAATCCAATCCTATGCCATGAAGAATTGAGGCTGTTTTGAGAGCAAAGGTAGGCTCTACCCAGTATTAGTATAGTGATCCTAATAAAATGATCGGTGAGTGTATCTTCCATAGTTATTTGTACAAGTATGGAATAAAAAAAATGGACTCTTGTACCTTTTAAATAGATAAAACAATCAATGTGTCCTAAAAGTGAATGTATGAAGGTAGCTTACAACAGGCATTTGCCAAGCTCTTTGCCCACACAGGCTTAATCCCAAGTGTGCTGTGACAACATGGCCATGTCTCACATGTCAGCCACGAGACAGTGAAGAATGCTTTAGTATTGAGAACACAATGTTCTTCCCTTTTAATGGCTTGAACAGGTAAACTTTTTGTGCTGTAACATCACTGTCTCCTTCTTTTTACAGGGATATTAAGCCTGATAATGTGCTGCTTGATATGAATGGCCACATCCGCCTGGCTGATTTTGGTTCCTGTCTACGGATGATGCCAGATGGCACGGTGAGTGAGTTACAGCCACAGCGTCCAATCTGAGCTTGCTGTTAAGTGACTGATTTCATCTTCCTGCCCCTTATGATTCTTTAAAGCAAAATCTTTGGATGTCGCTTCATCCATACAAGGTGGTGACATGTCTATGTATGTTGTGAAAGCATTCCTCTGGCCCTCTTCATTCTGGTGCTAACAGAGATAGTTATCTCTTTTAACAATGGTCATTGTCACAAAGCAGCTTTACGGAAATCTGGATATAGATTTCGCTTTATACCTAATGAGCGAGGCGAGGGTGGTAAGGAAAAACTCCCTGAGATGACGTTAGGAAGAAACCTTGAGAGGAACCAGACTCAAAAGGGAACCCATCCACTTCTGGACGACAACGGATAGTGCAATTATTAAATCACTATTGTGATATTCTGTGATGTTTGTAATGTAATTGACTTTTTTTTTTTTTTTAGATAAAGCTTATTTAAATGACATTGGTCTATTTTAACTTTGGTTATACAACAGCACTGTTGAAAGCTTGAATCTGATTGGTCAGAAGGTATGCATTATTTTCGTATAACAGCATGACTTAGACAGTAGTTCCGGCTGTAACATGAATGATAGGTTAATATTAATACACTTGTTCTAGTACTTTATTGTTTCTATAGTAGCAGCTCATACACAGGGACTTGTACAGCAAACTGTACATAATCTAAGACTAATAATAAATGGATTAAAAAAAAAATGTGTTATAAAACGTATAATTGGTGATGCCTTTTTTTAGGAGACATTTATTTAACATTTTTGGAAGGAGTCTCGGTTGTAATTGCTTTGTTAGAGTAAGTTTACAACATGGGAAAGTGTTCAGGACAGAGGAGTTGATGCTTTCCGGAGAGAGGGAGGGAGGCTCTTGAGGGAATGACTTCCTTATTGGAGCTATAACATAAGTGAGAACAGGAACTAACTTGTTTCTCAGATATTCCACAGCATTAAATCTGACTACAAACCGTTAAAATGCACAGCACGTCATTCATTAATAAATTAAACATTGTAATTATTGGCAAATTGTTGTGGTAGAAGTAGAATAACACACTCTAGACTGTGCTGTTGTATGAAAATAATGTACACTCCGCTTGTGTGTTGTGCTGCATCGCAAACACCGCCCCCACTTCCCCCTGGTTGTGCATTATTTTCGTATAACAGCATGGTCTGTCGTGTGTTTTTCCTTACTTAGCGGATTTCAGCATTACTCACAATGCCATTCGCTACCTGCTGATAGCGGTGCCAGTAAAAATTAGCGCTTGCTTCATCTTTACATAAAGAGAGTGCTGCAGCAGTGCTTTATTTTTCACTCTGTCCAGCTCTCTCAGCTCTTTATCTGTACACTCTGCTCAAACGGAGCCTGCCATCATGCTCGTCATCTCAACATCTATTAAACACCATCGTAACTCCGCTAGCAGTGCCCACCTGTGATGTTAGTGTGACAGAAAACTGTTCATGTGAACAGAGAAAATGCATCACTAACCGGCAAATTAGCACCCGATATTGCGAGGCCATGTCGCATCCTCATTGTCTTTAGAGAGTCACTGCGTATTTATTCTTTGAGTGAGAGAGAAGCAGTATGTTTCCAGGCCATCCAGTGAGCCCCAGTTTTTTTACTGTGGTCAATGTCCTTGACTCATCAAACCGCCGAGCTGATGAATTGCTGAGGAAAATGGTGAGTGATGTGTTGCACCACATCCAAAAAGAACATCTTATTAAATGTGCAAAATGCAGTTACAGTGCTATAGTGTCAGGCTCAAATGGTTTACCCAGCACAATCCTGATTAGATGTTAAGTAGATGAGATTTCAGCAGTGCTGTCCTTGTGCATTGACCCGGGTTGAGTTGTTGATACCAGCTGTGATTGAATCAGTTTCTTCATGTACTTTATCAGTCCAGTTGTTTAGATTAGTGAAATTAAGGCCCTGCTGAATAATGAGCTTTCTTCACTGCAAGCCATGTGATTATCTCTTTCACTGATTGTTTATGAAGCTGTAAACAGTACTGATTGGTTCTTTATCAACCTTAACTCATCAAGCTATCTTTTCACTGTGTATTTACTTAATTGGCTTATAGTTGCATCACTTATTTCCCTTGAAAGTGCAAATACAAATAGGAAGGAAGCAGAAGAGACTTTTAATACGAGAGTGTCTGAAGCCTTTAGTAGTGTGACTGTGATAGCATGGGCAGGTGATTACTTTTGTGCGTGTGTATAGTATACAGTAAGGAGAAATTAGTATTTGGACACTTTTGTTTTTGTTATTTTATATACTTTCAGTGCATATATCCACTTCAAATGTGCACATAATGTCTGTGATTTACTGCACAACCTTCTTTCTCCAAACAAGCCATTAATATGCCACAGTTCTATTTTTGTTTCATCTGACCAGATTATATTGTTCGGAAAGAGTTCTGATTTTTCTAAATGCTTTTAGACACACATCTCTGTGCTTCTTTTTTTTGTTTTGGAGTATAGGAACGGAGATGATTGCGGTGCAGTTCATTGTTTATTGTTTGCTGTGTAACTGTTGTTCCTGCTGCTTTCAGGTCGTCCTGCGACTCCTTTCAAATTCAGATTTTATTGGTCACATACACAACCATACACAGTACGACGTGCAGTGAAATGCTTGTTCAACTGTCCGTGACATAAAAATAGAATTTACATAACCAATTTAACAAACCAGGAAAATAATAATACAAAATAATACAAACCAGAATTTACTTCTATACAGGTAGGAAAGGAAAAATATAAAAATATGATATTCCACTTTCAAGTGACTGCTGGCTTCTCTCTTACCTTCCTTATCATTAGGCTGAGTTGTGATATTTTGCATGGCGCATCTATCCGGGGACGATTAGTTGTGGTTCCGTGAACTTTCCACCCGCATATTATCAAACCAGCTATACTGACCAGGACGTTTAAGGTCTTTTCTATGGCTCTGTAGCTTTTTGATTATATGTAGCATGTTATTAATAATGTTCCTGAGAACTTTAGGAAGCTTCTTCACCTTCACCATGATTGCTTTTTGTTTTGTGAAATCTTCTTCACTAATGGCAACAGCTTTTTTGACACCAGGTGCAATTTATATGAGAACTTTTTTTTTCCTCTCCAGAATTTTTGTCTCGAATTTGATTTATTTTTATTCAACTTTTAAATATAGAGTAGGTTATATATTTTTTAAATATACTGTAATGTCAGAATACCTCCCCCCCCCCCCCCCCCCCCCCCCCCCCCCCCCCCATATCAGTTTCCCTATCAAAACGTATCTTTATTTGTCCTTATGAATACATACAGTACTTTTTTGTTCCTATTTATTAGTAGAAAGTGAAAAGATATTATGCATTTAAATTTGAAGTGGATATATGCACTGAAGGTGAAGGTATATTAAATAACAAAAACAAAAGTCTCCAAATACATATTTCCCCTCATTCGCACTTCTTCTCACTGTATGTGTATTCTGTTTGTGTGTCTTCCCAGTACACTAGATTGCTTAGTGCTTTGGTACTTTCACTTACCAGTGACACACTGTGATTTTGGTCACATGAGGCTCTGGGTGTTTTGATGCATATGTCTGGATTCGCTATGAGCGCTTACGATAATGGTTGCGGTGAAAAATTGTTTGTGTTGGTGAGGATATTGCTTTTTGTCGGTGAAACGCTGGCTGTTCACCTAGGGGAAATATTTTCCTTGGTTGTGTATATAACCCTCTTGGCTATTAAGTGGCTGATAAACATTTATCTAGGTAGTTCATTATCTTAATTTAAAAAAAAAAAGGTGGAAGTAACACGCATAAAGTTGTGTCTAAGAAGCTGACGTGTACAAGTTGTTTTTCCTAAATCATCCAAAGTCAGTTGTTAGTGCTCACTCATCCTCAGCCGTAGATAATTTGGCCCAATTAAAATTATCTTCACATCATCCAGCATGGATTCTTTATTCTTTGGCTAAGCTAAATGTTATGCTATTACTCTGAAGCAGTTCCCACTGCAGTGTTTTCATATCTCCAATATTATTCCTTTGAGCTGTTTGGGATATTCAGTTATCTATCAATTGGAAAAATAACCTACAGGCAGACAGGTTTAATGGCCTATTCTGTCTTATATCTTCTCATAGCTTTGATTTCATTCCTCCCCCCCAAACCCCCTGCCCGAATGAAATATTAGCAGTTTTCTATCCCCAGAGTCTCTTTATGTGTTTTTATTATTATTATTATTTTTTTCAGTTTTATGGTTCTTCTCAATTTCTTAAATGTTTCCTTTCTGAAATTGTCTCTCTTGTCCACATGTGTGTGCAGGTGCAGTCATCAGTAGCAGTGGGAACCCCAGACTACATCTCCCCAGAGATTCTGCAGGCCATGGAGGATGGCATGGGGAAGTATGGGCCCGAGTGTGACTGGTGGTCTCTGGGTGTGTGCATGTATGAGATGCTGTACGGGGAGACGCCTTTCTACGCAGAGTCTCTGGTTGAAACTTACGGCAAGATCATGAACCATGAGGTGAGCGCTGTTCGAGACTGTGGATGTGATCTAAGAAGCAGTGCAGCTAGCATTGTTAACTGACCAGCTTGATTCCTTTCCAACAGCTTAACTAGTAAGGAAATTAAGCAACTGTTACCTTGGGGAATGTTATTGTTATTTTGAATAATGCATTGTTATTTCAAGCTCATTAGTTTATATATATATATACATGTAAGCTTATTAACAGAACATTATCTAACAATCAACCTACATATTCATTCTTCAGTTATTGTGTGTGTGCAGTTTAAATGTCTTGGGAAGTACTTTTGTGCTTGCCGTTACCACACCCTCCTTTGCTTCCTACAAACAGTAACTCTGACTAAGGGAAACAAACATAGCCGTTAGATCAGAGCAGGTGAACTGGATTTGGGTGAAATTTGCATGGGCACAGTGTCCACAGAGTCAGGTACAAAGCAAGCTTGCATGCTGCAGCACATTACTACCTGTGGGCCTACACACACCAACTGCTGCTTCTTTATTCCTCTACTGTGAAGTCTCAAAGGCAATGCAAACTGCACACTGAATCTGGTCAAATGATAGGGATGGCTCCAGACTGCAGATAAGGCTGTTATAAAAAATTATTGTCAGAGCGTAAAATCTTATTTACATACACTTTCCTTAAATAGAAATCTGCCTCTTTCATATCTGGGCCATCATCACTGGTGGAAATGCAACTGTTTCCTGAAGTAATACATGTCTGGATATGGGGCATGGTTGTTTACTACTTTATAGTTTAGCCTAGTAGTCCTCAATATGGGGTCCAACCATACACAGGGGTCTGTGAAGTACAGCCAGGTGGTCCTTGTTTTTTAATTTTGTTAATGGTGGAAATTGCAACACACCCTTATAAAAGTTATTACAATTATTATAATTAGCCTATTTAATTGGTCCATTGAAATAAATGGGTTTAATCCCAACCCATAGTCCAAACTGAAAAACAGAATAAGTCTTTAAATAATGTCAATTTGGACCTGTTCTCTCAGTGGAGAGGTCTCTCAGTTATAAAGCTCTAATGAATAGCCAGAATATTGTTGTGCATGTTTAATAATAAGCTTAATATTTAATAGTTCATAAAATAAATCTGGGCTGAAGGGATCTGTGGAATTTTCTTTTCTTTTCTTTTCTTTTTTTTTTTAAATTTATTTACTTATTTTATTTATTTATTTTACAACTGAAGGGGTGCCTGGCTGAAAAGGTTTAAGAACCCCTAGTTCAGCCAATAGCTGGTTTAAATAAATGTAATATAGATGTTTGTTACATTTATCTTTCTTTTTCCCAGTTCCATTCTTTTTTGATTTTCTAAATATGTAGGTTTTTAAATGCATATGCATGAAAAGACAACATGCTTCAGCTAAATACCCCAAAAGCGGGCATGGCTGTAGCCTTTCATTTTTGCTGTTCTCCAGGAACGTTTCCAGTTCCCCTCTCACATCACGGATGTGTCAGAGGATGCCAAGGACCTGATGCAGCGGCTGATCTGCAGTAGGGAGCGCAGACTGGGCCAGAACGGCATCGAGGAATTTAAGAAACACCCCTTCTTCTCTGGCATTGACTGGGAGAACATTCGCAGCACTGAAGCCCCGTACATTCCTGACGTCAGCTCTCCTTCTGACACCTCCAACTTTGATGTGGACGATGATGTACTGAAAAACCCAGTTAGTATTTCTCCCTTTCGCTACACCTGCCCAATAAATCATGCCCTTCAAATCTCTTTGGCTTTTGAACTGTTAAAAGACTTTGAAATCAGGATTATTTAAAGCACTGAAACATTTATTATGAAGTTTTAATAGCCCATATGCACATGAACCAAGCTGCAGTTTGTGTATACACATTTTGGTTTCGAATTCATTAGGCCTAATCAGTGTTTTAAACTGGTTGCATGATTTAATTTTCCAAACAGTAAAATGACATCTCTTAATGCTTAACGGCATGAACAGTAGAAAGTGTAATTAGACAATATCCAATATCCTGATTGTTACTTTCTGTGCAGGACATCGCTCCTCCCATCTCCCACACTGGTTTCACTGGTCAGCACCTGCCCTTTGTGGGTTTCACCTACACTACAGACAGCTGCTTCTCAGATCGGGGTCGGCTCAGGCTGGCGGCTCTGGCTGATGGAGGTTCAGGAGAGGAGCTGCAGCCTCATAAAGAGGGCGGCTTGCAGCTGGAGGCCTTCGAGAGGAGGATCCGCTCACTAGAGCAGGAAAAACAGGAGCTCAACCGCAAGCTACAGGGTACCCAATCACACTCACAGCCTGAATCCATGGCTTTAAAGAGGGTTCACTTTCACACCTTTTATGCAGTGTGTCGGGCTGAATCAGAGCAACAGTGATATTTTGGTATCAACCAAAAAAAAAGGGTAGGGGGGGTGTAGTGAGGAAAATGTGTTCCTAAAACTCTTTGTCAGAAATAAAAACAATGGAAGGAAAACAAGCCTGTGCCAAGTGAAATGATCTTTGTGTAACAAGCACACAGAACCAGTGCTAAAGACATTATTAGTTAATTATATAAATAACAAGTTGGCTCAGTTTGCCTCAGTTTTAGCAGCTTGCAGCTGATGTGTTTTCACCTGTCCAAACATTACAGAAAACAAACTGCCCCAAAGAAGAAGGGCTGGATTCAAGCAGAATGAACACTGTATATGTGAAAGCACCCTAAAAGTTCTATAGGAAGCAGACTGCATTTTATCGCTGTATCTTTTAAGTTAGTAGTTATTCATTTTGAATTGCCTCTGAAACGTCTTCCCACTTTCTCTCTTTATATTTCCAGAATCTACACAGGCTGTGCAGTCTCTTCATGGTTCAGGCCGCGGCACAAGCACACTGGGTCGTGATAAAGAGATAAAAAAGCTTAACGAGGAGATTGATCGCCTCAAGAAGAAACTAGCAGGTGAGAGGAGAAAATAATAATGAACCAACCCCAGGAAACAGGGTTATATACGTTACCCATAATGACTAAAAAGTTTGAGGTCTGTCTGATTCATGAAGGAAACATGCATTCTTAGAAGGTCTCTGAAATCATTGTTCCCGTCAGGATAATAAATTGTGACCATGTTAATGAATCATATATATATATATATATATATATATATATATATATATATATATATATATATATATATATATATATATATATATATTTTTTTTTGAGGCCTGTAAATGGTAATACACTCACATGTTTCACATGATTCACTCTGCTTGGTGTTTGTTCCTCTTAGACTCTGATAGGCTGGAGCACCAGCTGGAGGAAGCAGTGACTTTGCGGCAAGACTACGAGAGCTCCTCCACCAAGCTCAAGGCTCTGGACAAGCAAGTCAAAAGTCTTCGTCAAGAGAAAGACGACATCAACAAGGTATCAGTGTTGAGGCCACCATTGCATAACCACAGACAGAATTAGGAATTCTCTTTAAATGTTAGACAGGCCTTATTTGAACTAGGGGTAAGATACAAAAATTTTATTTTTGATACAGTGGTAAAAAGAAATGGCAGCATTCATTCTGCATTTTTGGTCATATTGCCAAAACAAGAACATGGTGTCTGATAAAAGTTTAATTAATACAAGTAATTCTCTGAGAAGCAAAAAAAAAAAATATATATATATATATATATATATATATATATATATACAAAAGGGAAACACATCTAGCTTTGTCTAATTCATTTACAATCTGATTTCATGTCTCGTTATAAAGCATAGGTATTGCTTTCTTTCTGAAAACGTGTGTGTGTGTGGATTTTATAACCCTTGCACTCTCAGCAAACACCTGATCCACGGTTCTCTACAGACACAGTGTGGACACAAATCATAAGCTATAAATATCGCTGTTGTGTGAGTTATTTGTTTGGCCAGTTCGCAATCAGTACAGAGTAGCTGACTCATGTTTTCTCTGTGCTCTGATAACTGGCACATTTAGGTGATGTAGCTAATGAATTACGCTTGAGATATTAGAGCCTGCATGTGATGCTCACACTGAGCAATGCTGGCACACTGTCACTGTTCGATAGACCACTTTTTGCCCTTCACTGTTGTAGTTGACTGTGCAGTGTTAGTGCTTCTCAAGTGATGTGATAATTTGGGTTGTTTTAGTTCAGGGCTTCTTGCCATTACAGAGCGCCGGGCTAATTGACTAATGTACCCAAATAGTGAAACTAAATAACATAGGCTATTTGTTTCCCTGTCTAATAACATATTTTAAATAGTTTAGGTAGGGAAGGGTTTTTTTCTTACATTTCTACATTCTAAGGTCAGTCTGATCAAAAAGTGAAAATTAATATGCGTACATTAAATGCCTGTTTTGAACGTTTAGTTAATTAAACAAATGAAACAAGTCAAGAATGTAAAATATTACATTCAAATTGTGGAATGTACAGAGAACACGTCTCAAGGCCAGTTCACACCAAAAGCATTTTTAATCATTCAAATCACAGGAAAGATATGTTTCAATTATATGCAACCTTTCAGTCCACACCACATGCATACTGCTCACAGGTATTAAAATGCAGGAAATGCAGATTACATATGAGGGCTATTCATTTCCTAATTGTAGGTGCCCGATGGGCAAGTAGGTTCAGTAACCTGCTATCGGAGTGGACCCCAGCAGTTCTTTTCTCTCATTGAGAGAGAAAAGAGAAAGGGGAAAAAAAAACATGTGATTACATTTGTTACATACAATATAATATCCTCCAGTTGCTTCCTTTATTTCAGTGAGGCATGATGCACTACTTCCCATATCCCTCTCAACTACACACATCAACTGAAGATGCATTCTGGCCATCAGTAGGAGCTACTACTGTGAATAAATTGGCTTGTTTGTATGGTTGGTTTTTTTTTTTTAAAACATGGCAAAGCACAAGGATGTGAAAACTGAGCAAAACATAGAACAATACAGCACAAAACTATCATGTAATTCTGCATACAGCATGTCAACTAAAATAAAGACACGGTCAGTCTTGAATAATGGTTTATATGTGCCGAGATATAAGAGAGAAACAGAGCTCTTGGCCAAAATTTTAGGCAAAGACGATAAGCACGAAGTGTAGTTGGCTACACGGAGATGCCTTATCTCCAGGAATTTCAATACTTGCACATTTTTGTTAGGATTATCTGTATTAATGCACTAAACTAGCTTGTCATACTTTGGGGCTACAATACCATTTTTAATTAGATTTCCGGGCAACCAAAACATGACCAGGAAGCACACTGGAGTTTTCACCTGCCCTGCATAATGAAATCATAAGGAATAAAATCATAATGATTTTATGATTTGTCCTCCCCTGACATACTCAAAATTAGTGTTGAATATTCTAACAAAGCATCTTTTCTATTGCTCACTCTTCAGGCCTGTCTGCAATGGTATTGTTCCCCCCCCCTATGGTGCATGAAACCATTTATAGCTCCTGTTCCAGTCTAAGCTTGTTTTTTCACCTGAATCTTGACCCTTTATCTCATTCCATCCTGATGTTTATTTATACACACTGAAGCCCTTCATCATGGTTAATGCCAGCATTCTTTCGCTTAGCCAGGGGCAGAGCTTTCGTCCATCCCATCACATTTTTACCTAATTAGATTTGTCCTGCTCCTCCACTCGAGCACCCAGTCTAAACCATCAGCTGGTGCATTTTGACAGATGAACATTCTCAAGTCTTCAGAACACATTTTTGCCTCTTGTCTTTGAGAGCGAAGCTGCAGTAGGTAGATAATGTACTCATTAACTGCAGCACGTCCTTCTCTTTTATCATAGAGCCCCCAATTCTCTTGACAATTTCTATTTCTCACTCAGCCTCCTTTTCAGTCAACTCTCTGAGGCAGCCCGGGCGACTTTCTTCTCTTACTCATTCTTTCTCACTTTCACATCTTGTTTCTCTGTAGCCATTCTTCCTTCACTCTTTTCACTATCCTGATTTTACTTACTTTCACCATCACCACCTGGCTCACCTGTCCTCCTTTTCTCTTTTCCTTTGCTCTCTTTCTTCTTCTCCTTCCTCAACATTTATTGTGTCTGCATCCCCAGCAACTGGTGGAGTCTCTGGAGCGCCTGAAGTCTCAGACGAAGGAGCTGAAAGACGCTCACCAACAGAGGAAGCTGGCCATGCAGGAGTTCTCCGAGTTAAACGAGCGCATGGCCGAGCTGCGCTCGCACAAGCAGCGGCTCTCGCGACAGCTCCGCGACAAGGAGGAGGAGATGGAGGCGCTCATGCAGAAGCTCGATGGCATGCGCCAGGACATCCGCAAGACCGAGAAGGCCCGCAAAGAGGTGAGGATGAACTAGAGTGTGCGTAATAAGATCTTGCCACTGCTTGTCTCGAACATGCTTCAAAGTAAACTTATATGTAGTTAATCTACGTAGATGTCATGGGTGATTTGAAGTTGTATGCCATTTTGTTTTTTTTGGTGTTTTTGCCAGTCAGTTTCAGCCATGTTTCATCTTGCAATATTTATAAGTCAGCATAACACAGAGCTTCCCCTGGGGCAGCACACTGCCAAACAACAGCTCAGGAATGCACTGCATTTCTGGCGTTCCTTAGTGACACAACAGAAGCGCAGGGAAAAAGTGGAGCCTGGCCTTGCTTAAAGTCAGCAGGCTCAGATCTCCGGGGGCGACAGCAGGAATGTCTCAGCTCTCCCCCACTCGCTCTAGGCCTCCTCTCTGACCCTCCGTGGACCTGCATGGTTAACCAGAGCCAGATGGGCAGCACAGACTGGCTCGAGTGAAGGAGAGGGAACACGCATTGCTAGCCTTCAGAGTAAACACACTCAGCTCCCTCAGTTAGTTTCGTTCCCCCAAGCAAAATGTATCTCTCTCTTTTACTTTTACTTGGTTAATAGTTCATGCTCTATGTCTCACACAGTTCCATGTGCACACTTGATTTCAGTACATAGCATTGTTCAGATTTAGACATGGTTAGGGGTGGGTGATATAATGATGCTGTATTGTTACTGTGGTAAATTATGTTAATTTCTGAGAGCATTGTGTTTTCTCAACATTGACCAACTCCGGTGTTACTCACAATAACAAGTAGTGGATTGGACATTAACATTTTCTCTCTTGGTCCTTTTTGAATAGTTTGTGGTTCATCTGCTGACATTTTCTGCTATTTATAGTCTTATAGTCAAGCTTTTGTAAACTTTCAGTCTAGGATTTTAAAGTCTGGTTACACCCAAAAGTGAAAAGGGAGAAAATTGCATTTAAAGATTCCAGTCCGACTGTGGTATGGGTGAATCACAGATATTTTGACAGCTGGTATCTGAAAAATGTAATTGATTAGGTTTACTGTTGTAGCACGTAGCTATCCAACAAATTGATCAAAGCCTGACATCTACTGTGTGAGGAGATTACACTTAAAAACGTTTTCGACGTTTTAAGGTAGACCAACTGTGTTTACCACCCTGTTTGTTAAACTTGCTGCTAACCTAACACAGTCTTTGCAGGAAGATCGCCTAGGCAAGAAGAAATATAGTTATGCTTTCTTAAAGTTGTATATTATCGGCAGAAAAAAAACATTTTGGCCAAAACCCATTTTTTCATAATTTTGGCTGTTTGTGAAACTATAGGTATGATGATTTGCTAGTTTTGCCGTATCAACCGCCACTAGACAAGATTAAAGCGGTGTTTTAGGTGTGGTGTTTCACTTGTTCATGCATTACTGAGGGAAGACCTCATGAAGGCTTTACAACATCAATATGTCAGATGAAATCCCCTCTGAAATGTCAGGTTACAGCAGTGGAACCTGACTGACTGTGTCTCATTGAATCTGGCTAAATCAGACATTTTCACTCTCTGTGTGTGTGTGTGTGTGTGTGTTTGTAGCTGGAAGCTCAGCTGGAAGATTCTCGTGCAGAAGCTTCTAAGGAGCGAAAGCTGCGAGAACACAGTGAAGTTTACTCCAAACAGCTGGAAAGTGAGCTGGAGACACTAAAGGTCAGAGATCAAACTGCACAATGTTTTTTTTTTTGTTTTTTTTCTTTCATTTTCATTTCATTGTTTTTTTTTTCCCCACCTAGAGCCCAATTCCTCTTCTTATTTCGTATACCCATCAGCAGCCATCCTTCTTCTGTTTTGCTTCCCTCTGGGTCTGTTTCACTTTTCTTCTAGCTAGCTAGATCTTTCCACCTCATTTCCTCCCCATATCATCCTGCTTTCTCCTTGCACTGTCCTCCAGACGGGGGGATATCCTGCCTGTTTATTTTTAGCGCTGCTGTTTTTGTTGTGTTTTTTGTCATTTATTCTTGTTGGGAGGACTTGAGGTGTACAGCTGGAGAGTGTTACTAGTGCCTCTAAATCAATGTCCCCCCTTTATTTATTTATTTATTTATTTTTTTGTCCCAAACCATCCCTTGCTTTACATTTCTCCTCTATTTTGACATCAGGTTTACTTTTTCATGTTTCCCCATCCCTTCTTATTATTTCACTAGCTAAATTTACATGCAGACAATAATCCATTAATAATATTCATTATTATAATATTGTTAGTATAATATTAATATTAATGGAATATTACTCTATTAATAAGACGGATAGTTCAGTAGGAATAAAAAAAACTGTATGTATGTACCTAAATCAGAAATAGATTGTGGCCAGTCCAGATGAAATTTCTATCAAATTATTCAAGGTCATTTCTGTGAGTAAGCAGAAATTAAAATTATGCACTTTAATAGATTTAAAAATAATTTCAGAGTTGCATGGAATGTGGGAGGGGGATCACACTAATAATTCAAAGCAGGTATATGAATTTTCTTTTTTTGTTCAGTAAGAGCAGATCATTGCGCGATCATTTAGGAATTATTAAAAACACAAACTAGCAAATTTTATACCCTTAAATTTATATTTCTTTGTGCTATATTTCTTCATTTTTGTGAATTGACATATTGGTGAATTGATCAGCTATGGGTTGCACTCTGATTTGATACAGAGGCTTCTTTGTGTTATTGAATTATCAACACTAAATATTACTCCTCTCACATACACATAATACATTTGCTTTGGATTTCAAGTAGTGTGCAGGCAACCTGAGATTTTCGACAGATTGCTCATTTTATGGTGCGCATAAACAGTGGTTAACCAATCTGAATTAATTCATTCTGAGTGCAGATTCCAAATTAACTCTCTTCTGTTCTGTTTCCTGTCTCTACAACATGTTTTCTAAAATTTACGTTCTCCACACCTCTGATTTTCTCTGTTAGGTGAAGCAGGGCACCGGTCGAGCATCAAATGTGAGTGCTGAGACCCAGCAGGAGCTGACTAAGGTGAAGTCTGAGCTAGATAAGAAGGTACTGTTCTATGAGGAAGAACTTGTGAAGCGTGATGCCTGCCATGGCACAGAGCTAAAGAACCTACGCAAAGAGCTGCACGAATCTGAGAGCCAGCAGGTCTCCCTGCAGAAGGAGCTGCTTGTGCTTAAGGACAAGTTGGAGAAAGCCAACAAGGAACGGTAAGAGTGCCAAAACTGTGCAAAGGACTTCACCAGTACTACTCTATGGCTTTTAAGTCTTTAATAGAGTGTGCCTAGATGAATTTGCATACAAAATATAGTCGTGTACATGGAGCAGTGAAGCAAGCATGCAAAACAGTGTGCCTGAGACATATATACTTTATTTTCCCTTACTCACAAATCAAGTTGATTTTTGAGACTTTAGGCCGGGGATAAGTGGGGTGTCTTCACTCCTGTGATCGGTCAGTTTGTGGTCACCTGACCGTCACACCCATATGTGCTTCTTCTCCAAACTGCTGCCACAAAGATGGAAGCACACAATTGTATAGGATGTCATTGTATGGTGTAGCATTAGATTTTCCTTCACTGCAACTAAGAGACCCAAACCTATTCCAGTCTGACAATGCCCCTGTGCACAATGAGCGCTCCATGTGGACATGGTTTGCCAAAGTTGGAGTGGAAGAACTCAAGTGTCCTGGACAGAGCCCTGACCTCAACCCCACTGAACACCTTTGGGATGAACTGGAACTCCGACTGCACCCCAGATAACCTCCTCACCCAACGTCAGTGCCTGACCTCACTAATGTTCTTGTGACTGAATGAGCACAAATCCCCACAGCTACACTCCAATATCTAGTCGAAATCCTTCCCAGAAGAGTGGAGGTTATTATGACAACAGAGGGGGACTACGTCTGGAATGAGATGATCGAAAATCACATATTGATGTGAGGTGAGGTGTCCACAAACTTTTGGCCATATAGTGTATAATACTATGCTGAATACAGTATGTTAGCTTTTTGTCAGAATTCATACGTAGGTCACACGTTTTGTTTAACTACCTTTAGATACACTATATGACAAAAGAATGTGGACACCTGACAGTCACAACAATATGTGGGCCTTCCCTAAACTCTTGCCACAGCGTTGGAAGCTCACAATTGTCTAGAATGTTTTTGTATGCTTTAACATGACAGTTTCCCTTCACTGCAACTAAACCTGTTCCAGTATGACAGTACCCTGTGCACAAAGCACGCTCTATAAACACACAGTTTGCTGATGTTGGAGTGGAAGAACTCGAGTGGTCTGTGCAGTGCCCTGACCTCAACCCCACTGAACACCGTTGGGGTGAACTGGAATGCCGACTGCACACCAGGGCCTCCTCACCCGACATCAGTGCCTGACCTCACTAAGGCTGAATTGAATTTCCAATCACGTTCCAAAATCTAGTGGAACGCCTTCCCTGAAGAGTAGAGGTTATTATAGAAGCAAAGAGGGAACCAACTTCATGTTAATGCCCATGGTTTTGGAATGGGATATTCTACAAGCACATAGAGGTGTGATGGTCTGGTGTCCACAGACTTTTGGCCCTACAGTGTAACATAATGTGCTGTTTTTGTAATATCACCCACTCCTAGATAAGACAATGTTTTGTGTGGTGTCTCTCTGGTTCACTTGTGTTCTCATTTAAAGTTTAAATATGAAATCAGTAGCTTAGCCTGTTCATCTCCACCATTTTGGGAATTCTTCTTCGAATCAGGTCAGGTTCTGTATTGTTAGAAGAAAAGGGGATGGTTAAGAGTGACTACTCAGGAGTGGAGATATCCCTCTTATTCTCCCCCTAAACTCTCCAAAAATAACTTGACTCATGAGCAAATTGTAGACCCTGGCAAGTTAGGATGAATGAAGTGCATGTCTCAGTGCTCAGTGCTTGGCAAAGTGAAGTGCACATCTCATGCACAGAAGCTTCACTGATCCTCGCTTCCAGATACCTTTTTGTGTATGCAATTCATGGCACATTGCCTTCTCTTTTAATGACCATGCTTTCTGATCTGCACACTCAGGTCAGCTGTTCTCACACTCTCTAGTAAAGATAGTCTTTAAACACTATGATACAGCACGGAATAAGTAGATGAGTTCTTGCAGGTTAACGTCTTCTATATTTGACAGGCAAATGGAGATGGACGAGGCACTGGGTTCTCTAAAAGAGAAATTTGAGCGTGAACGGAGCCTGCTGACCGAGGAGAACCGCAAGCTGACCTCAGAAACAGACAGGGTAGGTGGTAATAAGGTTTTTGTATCTAAGAGTGATGGTCTTAAGAGTTTTCTGGTCAGGACTAAGCGCTGACCCTTGACCCCTGTATCAATTCTCTCCAGCTATGCACATTTGTGGACAAACTAACAACCCAGAACAGACAGCTGGAGGATGAGCTGCAGGACTTGGCCTCAAAGAAGGAGAGCGTTGCACACTGGGAGGCGCAGATCGCTGAGATCATTCAGTGGTGAGGAAGTTATTTACCAGGCATTTGTTGTTCTTCTGTTCTCTTTTAAAGCTTCCTACCTGTAATTATATCTGCATCACATCTACTAAATTTTGAAAATGTGTGTTCTGTGTTGGTGTGTATGTGTCTGCTATGCAGGGTTAGTGATGAGAAGGATGCGCGTGGCTACCTGCAAGCTCTAGCCTCGAAGATGACGGAGGAGCTGGAGTCACTGCGCAGCTCCAGCCTAGGATCCAGACATCTGGTACACCCTCTTTTATGCTCCAATCTAGTAGCCATGCACTCTTCAGCCTCTCTGCAACCTGTACTTGATTTAACAGTTTATGTTGTATACAGTGCATAGTTAATATCAAGTTTAGTTGCACAGGCACTGCTTCTTTTTCTTACTTTCTGCTACTCTTTTCTGTCTTTTACTTCACATCTTATGCTTCGTAGCTTTCTCTCTCTCTCTCTCTCTCTCTCTCTCTCTCTCTAACTCCTCTGAGCCATAACACAGTAATGGTGCACTGCTGATATAATTAAAAGCAGGCTAAGTATCCTATGTGCCTAAAAATGGCAAGCCTAATGGAAAGTGATTAACGAAAGTGACATGTTGCTGTTGTAGGTGTGGAAGGAGATCATGTTTGATTTGGGATCCTTCATTAATGAGGTTAAGGGCATGTAATAAGAGAGGGTGAGAAAGAGAGGGCTGATAGTTGTTGTCACATTAAAAATGTGACATTTAACATGTGAAAACATTTGCTGGGGTTTTGATCTACAGAGCTGTAATATAGCATTAAATTATATTGACAGCTAGCTAAATAAGCTAAGATAGCTATTTTATACTGTGATTTGTTTAAGGTTTTGATAATAGAGCCTGAGATAGCTGTGGAACCTTAAAACGCCCTTTTTTCCCATCTACTTTGATAGCTGTCAATCTAATGAAAGCCAAATTCAGTTATACACTCACTGAACACTTTATTAGGAACACCTGCACATTCACTCATTCATGCAATTATCTAATCAGGGAATCGTGTGGCAGCAGTGCAATGCATAAAATCATGAAGATACGGGCCAGCAGCTTCGGGTAATGTTCGACCATCGGAATTGAGGAAAAATGTGATCTCAGTGATTTTGAGCGTGGCATGATTGTTGGTGCCAGACGGGCTGGTTTGAGTATTTCTGTAACTGCTGATCTCCTGGGATTTTCACACACAACAGTCTCTAGAGTTTACTCAGCAACAAAGAAAAAACATCCAGTGAGTGGAAGTTCTGCAGATGGAAACACTTTGTTGATGAGATAGGTCAATTGTAGGTCAATCTGTACAATTGTGGTGAACAGAAAAGCATCTCAGAATGCACAACACGTCGAGCCTTGAGGTGGATGGGCTACAACAGCAGAAGACCATGTCGGGATCCACTTCTGTCAGCCAAGAACAGAAAGCTGAGGCTGCAGTGGGCACAGGCTCACCAAAACTGGACAGTTGAAGACTGGAAAAATGTAGCCTGGTCTGATGAATCTTGATTTCTGCTGAAGCACACAGATGGTAGGGTTAGAATTTGGTGCCAACAGCATGAATCCGTGGACCAACCTGCCTTGTGTCATCAGTCCAGGCTGGTGGAGGTAGTGTAATGGTGTGGGGGATGTTTCCTTAGCACATTTTGGACCCGTTAATATCAATCAATCATTGCTTGAATGCAACAGCCTATTTGAGTATTGTTGCTGACCATGTGCATCCCTTCATAACCACAATTTACCCATCTTCTACTTCCAGCATGATAATGCACCATGTCACAAAGCAAAAGTCATCTCAAACTGGTTTCATGAACATGACAATGAGTTCAGTGTTCTTCACTGGCCTTCCCAGTCACCAGATCTGAATCCAGTAGAACACCTTTGGGATGTGGTAGAATGGGAGATTCGCAGCAGGAAAGTGCACCTGAAAAATCTGCAGGAATTGCGTGATGCAATCATGTCAACATGGACCAGAATCTCAAAGGAATGTTTCCAACATCATGTGGAATCCATACCGTGAAGAATTGAGACTGTTTTGAGAGCAAAGGGAGGCCCTACCCAGTATTAGTGTAGTGTTACTAATAAAGTGCTCTGTGAGTGTATATATACAGTATATATTGAACAGTGCACTTAAAGTATCTACAGCAGTTCAAGGGATGCTTTTCCCTTCTTTAAAGGAAAATATGTTTACACAGAGGTTGGAGTTGTGTATCGATAGAGTCTTCTAGAAAATGTAATAGATCTGTGAAGTGCTGTTTTCTTACCTATTAACCTAGCAAGGGTCTGGATTGAGCACCCCTACCCAGAAGTCTTTGGTGGCTCCTCGGAGCACAAAGCGGGTGAGTGCAGCCATCATACGTCATGGCAATGAGGATTGACTCCGAAACAAGAGGAAGGAGGGCTGCTTTCATGGCTATTGTTATTCATCTGTCCATGCTTCCTCTTCAATTTTGACTACTTCTCAAATTAGACCTAAAATAGTTTTCTTATTTAGAGGACTATGCAGAGGCAGATGAATGTTTTCTGTTCCATTGCTGAATGCTAATGCTCTGGGATCAGTGTGTATCCCACTCATTCCCAGCTATTATCATCTGTTGACTGTAGGAGACTTGGAACTCTCTTTCCAAGATAATGCAATGTGCATTTGGATATGTGATCAGTGATCCGATGTGATATTTAAAGCAACTGATCGTTCGATGTGGTGCATTTTAGAGTGGGAACGATACAAAGGCACGGGGAGAAAGAGTAACAAACACACACAGTCATCAGATGGCATCCGACTTTACTGATACAGACAATTCTGTTCTGTTTGCCTTCCAAGTTTTACCCAACATTCATAATCAGTGTTTATTGGAAATATTGAGACAATACTGCAAATACTGCAACCAGCATATTGATTCCAATAGTTTTGCCTCTCATTTTTTCACATTGGATCAGGTGGTCTGAACACATCTGAATGTTTCGTTTCAGATAAGACTTGTGGAAATTTGTGTGTGTGTGTGTGTGTGTGTTATACCTCTTATGATATTGACTTACAAGTTGAAATTAGTGAAATTAGTTGAATTCGTTGATTTTGAGAACGTTAGGGAACCCTGGGTTGTCTGTACTGTAATCTGAGACCTTGTTGTAGCTTTGTAATACTTAAAGGACAGTACTTGTCCATTCACTGCTTTCCATCAGCTGTGGAGTCATGCTAGCAAAATATGCTCACAATAATTTTAGAAGTACCAGTCTAACATTAGTGAGACATAGGAGAGGCATATTTCCCTCTCTCTTTATCCACATAGCTAATAATTAACTCGTATATGAAATCAGTCATGCATGACTTGAATTTCAGGCACTGTATTTGTTTGCTTCACATGCATGTTGCAGCTTCCTGCATGCATGACCCAAATGCCAGATATCAAACATTAGACATGTTCCTTTGAAAAGTTGATTAATTTTTGAGGAGTTGATGCTGTGAAATACACTACAGTGCTTTTGAATTCTCAAATCTGATTGGTCAGAAGGTGTTGATTCATTTTCTATAACAGCAGTTCTGACTATAGTGCCAGCTGCAAGGCAGCTGACAGATTTAAGTTAATGCACTTGTTCTAATACATTATAGTTTCTGTAATAATAGCTAATTTAGAGGGACTGATTGGATGAAAACAACTGGATAAGCACAAAGGCTGCTTAAAGTTGATCCTCGTGGAGTTGATCAATGCTGTCCTTCTCGAATCAGGATCCCTTGTGGAAGGTGCGTCGCAGTCAGAAGCTGGACATGTCTGCACGTTTAGAGCTGCAGTCAGCTCTGGATGCTGAGATAAGAGCCAAGCAACTGGTCCAGGAAGAGCTGCGCAAGGTCAAGGCTGCCAACATCTCCTTCGAGAGGTCAGTACTTTCAGCCGAGATTTCTGTGGCTCACTCCCACTTGTGGTGCACTGATAAGAAGATTTTGCAGAACACAGGAATCACATGCTCTCTCTGCAGCTCATATTCAGTAAAATTATAACACAATTTGTTTTAAAGATTAAGAAAGAAATGTCATTAAAAGCAGTGTTTTTTAGTATTGCATAACTTTTATGTCTCTCTCACCACTGAGCCCTTACTCTCTTCTGTAGCAAACTGAAAGATGCAGAAGTGAAGAACAGGGAGCTGGAAGAGCAGCTGGAAAGCATGAAGAAAGACCTGGAGGAGAGCCGTACACGCACTGACCGAGGTGACCTTAAAGCGCAGTTCCTGCTATTGTTTTAAACCCAACATCTGCTACTCGCATCATCTTCCAGTGAATGATCTTAAAAATAAGTGATGTGTTAAACTGAAGTTTAATCTTTTACTAGAAGATATTTAATTTGGCATTTTACCATATGGTGTATTTTTAAATGTAATGTTTATATTTGCACACACAAATTTAAATTTACATTCAAGTAAATGGTTTCATTTGCTCCACTGCAGGTCTTAAACTCCCAGACTTCCAGGACTCCATCTTTGAGTACTTCAACACTTCTCCCCTGGCCCATGACCTTACATTCAGAGTGAGTTTTTCTTGTAGCATCTGTCTATCTGCTTGAGCAATATCCAGCCTTAACAAGCTTTCTGTCTGTTTATACAGTCATAATAATGACCTCCAGCCACCTGGCTTTGATGCTATTAATAATATCTCTGTTAAAAAGAAATAGCATAGTTTACACAGACATTCCCGCTAAACGATTCATTGCTCATATAGTAGGTGTCAGAATTAAAATGTGTATAAAAAAAGAGCTTTGATGCTCTGGATTGTAGAATTTTACAGTCAGGCTGGATAAATTTGAGATGCTACATACTTTCCCCTAGAGGCACTCAGGCTCCAGTTGTCTCTCTTGGCCATGCGGTACAGCAGGCAACGTCTATCCTGTAGGAGTAGCTAATGGCCAAGCATTGTCTCGTTACACAATTACACAAGGCTTACAGTAACAAAGTGAGTGCCTACAGCTGATCATGACCGTAAGATAAACTTTTCTTCTCAGCCAAGACCGTCACATGCTCTAATGATTACCTAGTAAGAGGGCCTGGATAACTGGAAAGCTTGTCCTGGTCTAAAACTCCCGCCGGCTCTCACTCTGACACTCTGACGCCTGATATTAGAACTTCATTTTAAGAAGTCTGGTATTTTTGGGGGGACAGACTTGGTATCTGGGTTACAATTAAGAGCAGTCAATCAATAACACAAACCGTGGTGAGCTCAGGATAACTAAAAAAGCTGTATGATCTGTAATTTTATGTTTGTCCCTTCCCCCAAAAAGGACTCTGTCTCTTCCTCATCTGCATCCTCTCTGCTAGCATTTTGGGATGAAGTAAGTTGGCTGCTCAGAGCCCCTCCCCCTCCGTTACCTTTAACCCTTACTGGAGAGGAGCAGTCAGCAGACAAAAAGTGTAGTGCCTCAGTGTTATAATAAACTTTATAAAGTATTAAATATGAACACATTTGGAAGTCTCTTTAATAACGTCAGATGCTTTTGATTGAGTTTTGTTTGTAGTAGTTTACACAATTTAAGCATCCTAGGGACTAGAACATCTTTTTGTCTGCTGACGATGGTTCCCTGTTGTAATTTGCCCAATCCCAGATCCCTGCCAAGCTTATTCTAGATGCTAAAGGTTGGCAAGTCATTGCATAGAGTTTAGCATCCTTGAGTTTGCATTAACCACCACCTTGTATCTTATCTAACCTCTTAAAAGGCTAATGTCACACCTCATTAGTCTAGATTGCATATTCATACTGCGAGTCATGCTATCTCATGATTAGGATTTCATTAGGAAAATAACCTTGTTTAATATGGAATGATTTCTTAACTGAGGAAACCATGTGTTTGAATTGTGGGGGTGGGTTTTTTTTTTTTTTTTTTTTTTTTTTTAATAAAAGAATACTGATGATACGTGGTACTAGGCCAATAAAACGAAATGAATTTTACAAGACCAATCTTAACAGTGTAAACATCAAGATTATACCTTAACATCTAAATAATCTGAATAATTTCCAGATTATCTTTTTGTTTTAAATTATTTGTCTGTCTTTATGTGAGCTATGAAAAGACTTGGATCAGCTATATAATTACTATGCTCTAAATTCTCACCACATTCATGCATTCATACAGTTTTGTAAGCATAATACTGGCATAATTTGTCCTGTGCATAATTTGAATGTGTTTTGAAAATGTTTTTGAGACACTGTACACTTGAACATTTATGATAATTTTAAACTTCATGGCTCTTGTCAAAGTGTAGTATTTAGTATTTATATAATGGTTACATGTAATGGTATATAACGGTTCTTATTTCTTAATTGGATTAATCTGTGTCCAGGTGACTGCTGTCCCGTATTAAAAAATGGGACATGTTTATGCCATATTTAACACCTAAACACCAGCCTAGAGAAACACTGTACTACTTTTCACCCGAGTGTTTCTCTCCCCTCTCCAGACTAGCTCAGTCAGCGAGGTTGAAGCCACGCCTCAGAAAACAGACGTTCCCTCTTCCTCACCCTCAGCAGCTTCAGAGCAGGATGTGAGTGTCCACCTTATACTTCCTCTAACATTCCAGCTTTGTGCTCACTTCCTGTCTTAGACCAAAGTCTGCATTAGCAGGCCATCAAGCCATCAGTTTTTCACCTATTTGTGAGATACTTTGTAAGTATTACATAGAACAGTGTTTCTCAAAGTAGTGCCTGGGGACAGTGGCAGGGGGGGGGACAGTACTTTTTATTTATTTTAAATTAATTATTATTTATTTTTTTTGTTACAGTGATGGAAATGAAAATGATGTTCTTATAGTTATTAACCTTATTGACTGGTCACATATTAATTGCATTTATTCTAAACCTCAATTAACGGAAACAAATCAGCCTACAAATAATGTCAGCTTGGACCTAATGTGTTGTATTGGTGGCAAGTTTGAAACTAAGTTTGGCTCCAATGAATTGCCAAAGAATTATTGTCCACATTTAAATAACGAACTTAATATTTGAATAGCTGAATTGTGTTTGTAAAATAAATCTGTACTTTTATTGTTAAAGGGCTGGAATATTTTGAGAACCCCTTGCTTAAATGTTTTCTCAACTTAATGTTCATAGAATTTGACGTGACATGACGACACTGTAGCAACAAAATCATTACATTATACTGGTTAGGTTCAAATTATTTCGAAGGTAGCCTTTTTAGAATGATTACTCTTAATTAGTTTTAAACATATTTTATATAGTATAAAATTTCTATATACTATAATATATAGTTTATCTATTTTTTTTTAAATACAATATTTTTTCATTCTCACCTGTTAGTTGTCCTTTAAAACACACTGTCTATTTTGAAAATCAAAATTATGTATATGTGTAGCATAGTGATAACTGTTCCCAATTTTCTAATCACTTATTTTAATCACACAAGTATATGCCACCACACACCCACATGTCAGTAGACATTTGCATATCATATCAGTTTTGTTATGCTTTTTATCCTTTTCAGGAGCCTGTGAAGCCCCCTGCAGCCACTCCAACTACCCCATCTCCAGCTTACCAGTCATCATTGCTCACAGCACCAAAGGTACAGCAGTGTATCAGGGCATATTTCTCCTGCCTCTAAACATAACCACTGTGGTGATCTTTTAGAATATTTTTCTAAAATCTTTTAGAGAATATTTCTAAAGGTTTAGGTGCCAACTTGAACATACCATTGTTATTTTTTTTAAGCTATATTTGTTAGTATTATTATTTGTAGCTTCTTATCAGGTACTACTGCTGTTTGTTTCCCCAGCCTAAAGCTCACCAGCTGAGCATTAAGACCTTCTCAAGTCCAACACAGTGTACCCACTGCACATCTCTAATGGTGGGCCTGATCAGACAGGGCTATGCCTGCGAGGGTCGGTACACTACACTGCAGCCAAGACTGGATATTATACAAAGCATTTTCATGTTCATTCAAGGAATAAGCTGGTGTTTTTGTTCTTTCTTTTATCTTTTTAGTGTGTTCCTTTATCTGCCATGTGTCCTGTAAGGACAACGCTCCTCAGGTGTGCCCCATCCCTCCAGAGCAGGCCAAGAGGCCGCTGGGAATTGATGTGCAGAGGGGTATTGGCACAGCCTACAAAGGCTTTGTCAGGGTAAGTGCCTACATGGCAGTAGTAAGTTCAAGCCTCATTGCTTTGTCTGACTGAATGTGCAGTGTTTCTCTAACTCTCTACATGCTTTTTATATTCAGCCTTGTATGTACACCTGAAATACGTTTCTCTGTGTGCTACTGTCAGATCCCAAAGCCTACTGGAGTGAAGAAGGGTTGGCAGAGAGCATATGCTGTGGTATGCGACTGTAAACTCTTCCTGTATGAGGTCCCTGAAGGGAAGTCCACTCAGCCTGGTGTGGTAGCCAGCCAGGTCCTCGACCTCAGGTGAGTTTTACTTACTACACCATTCCTGTTTATTTAATATCCACACATATATACATGAACTATCATGACATAAACATGCTATATAATGTATTATTTTCACCCTTTGTGGTTTTTTTTCTCTTTCCCACAGAGATGAGGAGTTCTCTGTAAGCTCTGTGCTGGCATCAGATGTGATTCATGCTACCCGCAAAGACGTTCCTTGCATATTCAGGGTACGTCAACACAAATGGTTCATAAACTGATTGCATAGAATAAATGCCCTCCTTCCCTGCCTTCTGACTCTTGACTTTTGTCCCACTTAGGTAACATCGTCCACACTGGGCTCTCCAGCGCGGGCGGTGTCACTGCTGGTCTTGGCTGAGAGCGAGGCTGAGAAGAGGAAGTGGGTGGGCATCCTGGAGGGTCTGCAGAGTATCTTAGCCAAGAACCGCCTGAAGAACCGAATAGTGCACGTCCTGCACGAGGCCTATGACAGCAACCTGCCTGCAATTAAAACCACACTCTCCGCAGCCATCATTGGTCAGTGTGTTTTAGTATTGTATTTAATTTATAATTTTTGTCTGTATGAAATTCTGTAGAACCTATAAACAAAGTTTGTTGTTTTTCTTTTTTTCCTCTCCCTAGACCGAGAAAGAATAGCATTGGGCACAGAGGAGGGCCTATTTGTCGTGGAAGTTACCAGAGATGGTACAAGTCTTACATACTATACACTCCAGTTTAATATAAAAATAAATTCAGTTCAGAATTCAGTAGTAGTAAAGTCATGGTTCTCAGAACTAGTGAAGGTCTGAGATGTTTCCACTTTGATTCTTAATTACTATTAGACATTCAAAATGCACTAGATGATTCTAAAACTTCATAGACAGAATAAGTAGTGTCGTTACTCTCTCATGAATGCAATGTCTTTTTTTTTTTTTTTTCCTCTTGCAGTCATTGTGCGTGCTGCTGACTGCAAGAAAGTCCACCAGATTGAGACAGTCCCTCAAGAGAAGATGGTGGTGCTGCTGTGCGGCCGCAACCGACATGTGCACCTGCACCCATGGGGGGCCCTGGATGGCGCCGAGCCGGCATTTGATGTGAAACTGGCAGAGACAAAGGGCTGTCAGGCTCTTAGTGTGGGCTCGCTGCGACCAGGTGGCTCCGCCTACATGATGGCCGCTGTCAAGCGCCAGGTGCTTTGCTACGAGATCACACGAGCCAAGCCCTATGCCCGACGCCTATGGGAGGTGCAGGCACCAGGCGTGGTGCAGTGGCTGGGCATGGTGCGTGGGCGAGTGTGCGTAGGCTACCCATCAGGCTTTGCTCTGCTGGCACTGCAGTCTGAGGTGGCACCTGTGAGCTTGGTGAGCCCCGCTGATCCTTCACTTGCCTTCCTTGCTCAGCAGCCACTGGATGCTCTTCACGCAATGGAGGTGGGTGCCAACGAGCTACTGCTTTGCTTCAGCCAGCTTGGTGTCTATGTGGATGGCCAGGGCCGCCGTTCACGCACCCAGGAGCTCATGTGGCCTGCCACACCACTTGCATGTAGTACGTATGGCTGTTTTGATATATATATATATATTTTTTTTTTAAAAAAAGCTTTTTTTCAGACAGTTATGGTTGAATGCATTGTCTGTGTATTTTCAGGCTCAAACGCCACTTACCTGACTGTGTACAGCGATTACGGAGTTGATGTATTTGATGTCCACACCACAGAATGGGTCCAAACTATTTCATTAAGGAAGGTATGTATGGGGATAAATGAGTAAATACTGTATATATGTTTAATACCTGAAAGATTTTGCATTCAGTAACTTATGTATTTGTTTCTGATGTGTCTCCTGTTCACTGTGGCTTGTCAGATCAGACCCCTGAATGTGGAGGGCAGTCTGAACTTACTGGGCTCAGAGCAACCCCGCCTCATCTACTTCAGCAACAACGCTGCAGGTACGCTCATTAACCTGCGCTCACTGTGTATTCATTATGCAAAATCTGCTTTAGGTCTGTAAGTGATGTGTTATCTGATATTTAGGCAGATATATAGTACATTAGCTGTCAACACTGAGTCACTTATACTTAAAGGAAAACTTAAGACTGATTGGTCTGTGTGAGGTTAGACTTTTTGGCTCAAAGTCTAAAGTTCAAATACAGTTCAGTCAGTGTCAGTGTCACATTTCCTTTCTCAGTTAGACTCAGAAATGCTTGCTGGGTCTTACGCTCTTTGCCACTTTTTTTCCCAATTCATTTCGTCTCAGTCCTGGCAGATTGCCCTGTTGATAATGGAACTTTTGTTTGGTAAACTGAAATGACCTCATTCATTACACCACCTCCAGGCTGCCAGGCTGCCAGGCAGCGAGGCCCATGACTGCTTCACACACTGCCACTCTGAGCTGACTTCATGCATAGGTCATAAAGAAAAGCAGACCTTACAGGATGACTGCTTGTATCTTGCTTTCCTGCCTGTATCTGATTTTTCTCTTTCTCTGTCCATGCTTTCATCGTGCTCGGTTATTGCTACAGAAGGGTGTGATCTGACTATACCTGAGACCTCAGACAACATCAAGAAACTGATGGTGAGAACGCGCAGCAAGAGAAAGTTCCTCTTCAAGGTTCCTGAAGAAGAGCGGCTACAGCAGAGGAGGTGAGGGGCCCTGGCCTTCCAGTCACATGATGACCATTTCATCATCTTATCCATTAGAGCCTTTCTGTAATTATCTGTTGTGTCGTTGTCTAACAGGGAGATGCTGAGGGACCCTGAAATGAGGTCCAAGCTGATCTCCAACCCGACAAATTTCAACCATGTAGCCCATATGGGTCCAGGAGACGGGATGCAAGTTCTCATGGACCTGCCTCTGGTAATGGTCTTATACTCAAAGCTAAGACACTAGGGGCCTCCTAAAATTAGACACTTAGCAACTCAGCACTTATAGCTTAACATAAAATGATCTTCAAGCTTTTATCATCATAAAAAACTGTTAAAGCATTTTACTGACAATTATTAAATAATAGTTTTCCTCTTAAACCCATAGCATATAAAACCCATACCATAGAGTTTTTGTTTTGTGAAATGAGATGTACTGTATATATCAGAGCTGTGATGTGTGACTGTAACTGTATTGAGGATTGCATTGTGCATTTCCAGACCTTGCCAAGATTTCATATCGCCCTAACCTCCTTTTTCCTGTTATTTTACAACTGCACTCCGCTGAATCCTTTTCTGTCTGATGTCCCAACCTCTTTGCTGCTCACGTTGTCTTCTATCTTCCTGTTTAGTAGTAGCATCCTCTCTTCCATCCTCCCCATTTTTCCTTCTTCTCTCAACTTCACTCCTCCTCTTTTTTCCCCCTCCTGATCTATGGTTGGGGTGGAAGCAGTCGAGCGAGACTCCCTCCCCCTCTTCCTCTCGACACCACGCCCTGATCTCCCCTCCAACCAACTTTGAGCACGTCTATCACATGAGTCCTGCCTCTGCTGGGCTCTATCTGCAGAAAGAGGCTTCCTCCCAGCAGAGCCTGCCTCAGCTCTCCTCCTCTTCTTCCTCACCTTCCACCTCTTCCCTCGGAAGGGTAGGCTGGCAACCCTGCTCTCCCTCTCCCCATCTGTGCTCACCCCACCCCGTACTTTACTTTCCTCTCTCTCCTGCTATCCTCATATCATAAGGACAGGTCCTTAATCCTGTCCTTCTCCCCTGTTTGTTGCTTTATGCCTGAATGCCGTGGTTCGTCCTGAGAGGTTGCTTGACTGCAGATGTTTGCGCTTGTTTACTTACATGTATGAGCTGTTTGTTTTCTGTTTGTAAGCAGGTCATGTTATAAACTACCAGCCAGAGAGCCATAAAGGGAGCCTGGCTAGAGATAGCCTAATTTTTAAGGCACATATACTATATTGGGCGTCATTTATCAATCTTTGTTTGTAAAGGTTTTTGTGGACCAAACGAAACACCCGCAAATTACCAAACACTCTCACACGGTACAGCTGATTTACATTTAATGATGCCCACAAAACTACTTGAAAGGCAGAGCTCCCAGAGAGCTAAAATTGACAAATTGTTGACTAAATGGAAAAGAGTTCAGAAAGCAAATCTTACACTAATGCAGCTCAGCCATTGCAATGCATCAGCTACCACAGTCACACATTAACGCTTCCTTTTTTTTTTTTTTTTTAATATATTTAAAAGTAGGGTGCCATTTCTTTGTTCTAATTGAATGGCTGGACTTATTGGTCTTTATGGTATATTGTTTTCGGAATGCTTTCTTTCGACTCATTCAAATGAAACAGCCGAGTGTCACAAAATTTTCAGCAAATTTGTGCATGCAGCTAAAATAAACAAGCAATATATTATATATATGTTGCTTATTAAACGGTGTATAAAATTACAGTAACTCATTGCCATTTATACAATTTGAAGCCTATCAATCGAGGTTTACATTAGTGAGTCTCAGTGTAAATTGCCACAAACTCAGGAACTCATTTAGGATAAGTTTTTTTTTTTTTCCAAATTAACAGGATTTTCATGAATGTCAAATTTCTTGTGTAAATACTCCAATTTGCTAATAAATTTGTTCATACACCACTTGATAAATGAGGCCCACTGTGTGTGTTTCTGTCTGATTCTACAGTTGTTGTGTTTGAATGTGTACAGTTGTGGGTTTTTTTTTTTTTTTTCGGTTCCTGTTTTGTGGCTGACTCTTGTGCTCACTACTACAGAGCGTGATGCCCTCTTCTCAGGATGACTTGACCAAGGACAAACCACGTCCTCTTTCTAGTATTTCAAGGCAAACGAGGAGTAAGGCCCACATCACACGCACTGCCTCAGGTTAGTAGTCCCCGCCCTGCCCCTGTCCCTATCCCTGTCCCCACAACCAGACACAAAAAGACAAGTCATTCATGTTGCTTTGGGTTTACGAGACTGTTTTTTAATACCAAATGTCATTGTGTGTTTATTTTTTAAGGGGGTGGTGAATTCATAGGAGCGGGGTCATCTCGCAATATCTCGGATCCTGATCAGGACTTTGAGAGAGAGGTAAAGTGTTTAAAAAAAAAAAAAAGCAGTCAATCTGCTGTGCTAGTGTATCAAATGGTGCTTTCTTTTCAGTCAGGCTAGACACTAGCGAGCAAGCTGTTCAAAGCATGATCCATTGCTGCATTTAGGTGGTTTGATCATGTGTCAGCCTCAGGCGGTGTTAGACCACAGAGTTTTCTGGTCAGTAACAAACATCCCAGTTCTACAGAAAAGCCTCAGGCTCTGCTGCTTAATCACTCACCACAATTACAAAATAGGAGCTTTTTCTTTTTCAATTTTCTAAAATGCATATGAGGTCACTATGTCTTGTGTCTTTATCACACTTCTTTTTCTTTCTCTGCAGCCTGATTCGGACTCCACAAAACACTCCACCCCATCCAACAGCTCGAACCCGAGCAGCCCTCCGAGCCCCAACTCCCCCCACCGCAGTCAGCTTACTCTGGATGGTTTGGAACACACCCTGGATGGCTGAGAGCGAAAAACAACTCACATCCACACAAACACCTCTTCACTTTATCATACTGTTCCTACCATTCCCTTCCACTCAGTTAGGACTTGCTACAAAGTGCCAAGACTCAATGTGTCATCATCTTCAGCTCATTACCCACCCTAACTTGATGGACAACAAAACGCTCCCTCCTCCTGGATGCTGGGTGAGAAAATATCCTTTGAACGGAGCTGGGAAACTGTGTCACAGTCAGAAAATCAGGGCATCTCGATGAAAATCTGAACTCCTGCTGTTCCTGGTCAGCGGAAGTGTGTCAAATCTGCCCCCTATTGGAGCGTTTGTGGCAGTGTAGCTAGCAGGGTGTAATAATGCTTATGTTGATCTTTTTTTTTTTTTTTTTTTAAATCTCAGTTTCGTATCATGCTCATGTGGGTTTTTTTTTTTTTTTTTTTTTAAGATAAATGGTTAGCTGACAGCTGCCACATGATGTAAAATCCCCAGAAAATCAGAGGCTCACATAAAAAATGACTGCTCTGATCATGAAACATTTTCTTAAAAATACTGGCGTGAGGGAAAAGAGACTGCCGTTTTTAAAGTGTATAAAATTTCAGTGGACGTGTTCACTCATCATGTGATGGTAGGAAGGAACTCTTCATGACTCTGGAGACCAAGGATGAGACATCCTCCCTTTATTTCAGTTGGTCCAGTAACAAAAGAACGCCTTTTTGCTGTGTTTTTTTTTTTTTTTTTTTTTTTTTTTTTTTTTTTTTTTGGATCACTGACACTTCTCTCTGTATCTCGTCTCAGTGCCGGCTCGGATTAGTTATCAGACTGCGGGGATTTTAAGCCAAACCAGTGGGCACTTTTATTGTAATGTATTTTTTTTTTCTTTTTTTTTCAACTCTGCATTTTCAGCCAGCATTTGTAATATTCATGTTTTAACCTAGATGTTTGACACGAGAAGATTTAGCTGGTGGAACACTGCTCATAAACGATAAAAACTAAAGTGAACAGAAACAAGACTTTACATATAGATAAGTGTTTTAACAAAAGAAATGGCACACAGCTAAAGGACCACACTATTCATAGGATTTTAATAGTTGTTCTGAAACTGCTGCTGCTGCTTTTGTGTGCTTTATAAAGAAATAAATATGTGATAAGTTTCTCATCATAGCCATGCTCAGTCCCCAGTTTATAAACGGTTGCATTATGGACCATCTACAAGCCATTGTGTGCGAGTCTCTCGAAGTGATTATGTGGGTTTTGGAATTGGATGAGGACTGTGACACGAGCTACAGACATTAATGGTGTATCCATTTTTTTTTTTTTCAGTAGTGTGCCTTCAGTTCCACAACACATTGTCCACTAAAGCATTTCAGTCATTTTTAAAAAAGACAGGTTAATTGTTTTATTTTGTGTCCTTCCCATTAAAAACACTGTATAAAACTTGCACACGAACATGTTTTAGAGTCCAAGGGTTTTGTTTTTTTTTGTGTTGGTGGTATTCTCTGTTCCTCCTTCCCCTTCCCTCCACCTGACTTCTATAAACAGGACGTTATCCTCAAAACACTACTGCTTTTGCTTCAGAAGAAAAAAAATCACAACGTAAAATCTTTGTAATTATTGAATTGTTAGTCTCATAAATCTGAACAAACAATAAAAGAGTACCTGTGGCACTTTTGTTGTCAAACTAGTGTGTAAGAAAGGACTGTTGTGGGGTTTTGTGCTCAATTAAAATCACTTGACGGCATCATTTCTATACAACGATTCATGTTTTCATGTTTATGTCTGAGGATTGTGCGAGGACTTTTTGACTGCTATTATTTCATCTAAAACACATGATCTCTTCTATAGAGTCTGATTAGGAAGGAAATGTATTTGTGCTCTGCATTAAAAACACACTTTAAGCATCTTTTACGTTCCAGGTATACACTCTGGGTAAATAAAAGGAATATCCGTGTGTTGAGTTTTTACTGCACATTCATATGGGACCAAATAATATTTTTGCCAAATAATTTCAGTTATGAGCCTATGTTATCTCTTATTAAACTCATTGAGGATCCATTTCAGAATTTTTTTTCATTTGTGGATTCTGAATTGAGAATAGCTTCTGTTTATTCATATTTATACCACAGTGCTGTTGAATGCTCGATTCTGATTGGTCAGAAAGTGATTAATTTTCTGTAACCCAGAATCAGAGTCACCTTTATTGCCAAGTACCGTGGGTTTACATGTACAAGGAATTTTTCTTGGTGTACTGGTGCTTAGTATAACAGTAAAATACAAGACATAAAAAGAATATTAATAAGGTAAACAACTGAGCATAAATATAGAAATATAAACATTTTGGAAAATAAAATAAAAATAGAGACAGCAGCTTGGACAGCAGTGCTGTTATTCAGATCCCAGGTTGATACTAGTGCTCTTCTTTTAATACATCATCCTTTCTATAGTAACAACTGAGACTTGTATGGTGGACTCTCCGGATTAAAATGGATTAAAAACCTGTGTAATTTTTTGATATGATGAAGTTGAGGAGACTTTCTGTAGCATTTTTGGAAGAAGTCTCCAGTGTCAGCGCTTTCTAACAGTCAGAAGTACTGCTGTAACTCTAACTTTTCCAACATGGAAATGTCTCCAGAGTGGTGTGCTTTGTGTTTACTCTGCATTTTTTGTCTTATTAACTTCACAAGAGAGAGGCTAGCGAGGGAACAAATGTGTATCCCATGTTATAACTGACAGCAGGAACTAACTTGTTTCACGGATGTTCCACAACATTAGACATAGCTAAAGGAAAAAAAAAGTATGATGAACTATAATTAATGAAAAAATTTGGAATGGTTGGTAATTTGCTGTGGTATGTGGGGAATAAAACACTTGCTATTATTGGAAATAATCATCTCCAATGCATCACACCACCCCATTAATGATTTTTTTTTTCTATAGTTGCACACCCTATAGTGTTTTATTCCTAACTCTTCTCATTCCCAACTCCCAAAAGGACCAACCTGGAATTCTGCTGCATTCTCTATGACTAGGAATAAAACAAACAAATTGTCCCTTCAGCTTGGAATTCCTACTCATGAACTTTTATATTTATTATTATTATTGTTTGAACCAAATACATCAAATATCACAATGTTGTTGACAATAAGTTTACAATATGCACAGAGGATTTTAATTATGATGTGAAAAGCAAAAACAAAAGGGAATAATAATAATAATAATAATAATAATACATTTCCTAAATTTGTTCAATTCTCCAGGAAATTAATTATTTTCCTCAGGAGGTGTCCTCATAGCATTTTTTTTTTTTTTTTTTGGATATTGTAAAATAAATTTCAAGTCAATACAATTATGTATATGGAATTTCTTTAAAGTGTTAATAGTTTCACAATATTATTTACTTCATGTGACTTTGTATCACAGGATAGAAACAAGGCAGTTATATCATTGACTTTCACCTCATTTGGAAGTAAAAATCTGTTTGTACTTCGGGATGGTATTAACTCAGAGTTCAGCAAGTGACGTGGATGCGTCCAAGGTTTTATACCACTTTGTAGTTTGAATACATGGAGGTCAAAAATGGCATAATTCCAAGCTGTTATGTCCTACTTCTGAGGTACATCACCTGACCATCACACCCATATGTGGTTTTTCCCCAAACTGTTGCCAAAAAGTTGGAAGCAGACAATTGTATAGGATGTCTGTGTATGCTGTAATATTAAGATTTCTCTTCACTGGGACTAAGAGGCTCAAACCTGTTCCAGCATGACAATGTCCCTGTGCACAAAGTGAGCTCTATGAACACATGGTTTGCCAAAGTTGGTGTGGAAGAACTCAAAGAGCCCTGACCTCAACCCCACTGAACACCTTTAGGATGAACTGGAACACCGACTGCACCCCAGACCTCCTCACCAACATCAGTACCTGATCTCACTAATGCTCTTGTAGCTGAATGATCACAAATCCCCACAGCCACGCTCCAAAATATAGTGGAAAGCCTTCCCAGAAGAGTGGAGGTTATTATAACAGCAAAGGAGGATTAAATCTGGAATGGGATGTTCAAAAAACACACATAGGTGTGATGGTCAGGTGTACTTGTGGTCATACTGTATAGTGCACGTCGAAGGCTGCATACGTTTTTAGGCGGACTTTTATTTTGACAAATCTCTGACGTCATGCTACCCGGAAGTAAAGAAAATTGGCGTTTATGCCTCTGAATTCGCGTCGCTATCTCAAAGGTAAGGCAACTCCGATTTAGTGTTTGTATTACTGTCATGTAGCCAGGCCAGAAGAGACATTTTTGTTATAATGTTATTTGTTGAAGGAGTTGAGGTGCAGGTTTGTTGTTAGTTAAATCTTCAGCTAAATGCTCCGTTTGAAAATGACATGACAACCTGAAGCAGCCAGCTGTCTGTCCCCAGCACTCTGTCCCCCGCTGTCTGTCCCCAGCAATCTGTCCCCAGCACTCTGTCCCCAGCACTCTGTCCCCAGCACTCTGTCCCCCGCTGTCTGTCCCCAGCACTCTGTCCCCAGC
>CM040472.1:6231785-6311777 GCA_022758105.1 Pangasianodon gigas | reverse complement strand
ACAGCTACTATAACATTATACAGGGAGGTAAACAGCTGCTATAACATTATCCATGTAGGTAAACAGCTACTATAATATTATACAGGGAGGTAAACATCTGCTATAACATTATCCATGTAGGTAAACAGCTACTATAACATTATACAGGGAGGTAAACAGCTGCTATAACATTATCCATGTAGGTAAACAGCTACTATAACATTATACAGGGAGGTAAACAGCTGCTATAACATTATCCATGTAGGTAAAGAGCTGTGAGTGATATCCAGTATAATAACTAGTTACAATGTTCTGGTTGTAGATGAGCCGAGCTAAACCAGAAGACGATGAATACTGGAACAGCTCCAAATTCAAAGCTTTCACCTTTGAGGACGATGACGATGAATTTACCAAGGTAAGCTGAAGGCTGAGACATGTTCTCCAGAACAGAGTCCAGGGATATGAAAATGTGTTTTCAATCGAATGCTTGCAAAAGATTTGTGCTTATTCCAGAAAAAAACAACCATGTCTCTGTTCCACATGCATTACATGTGTCAAAAACATTTGTTGGAAAAATGTTTGGACACACCCTATTGGGTATCTGTTGATAAACAGAGTCAAGGATGTTTCATATGAGCTTCATGAAAGCTTATCCGTGGCTTATCGGTGGGTTTGGCAGTGCAATCACACTCCAATATTTTGGCAAACCTACAGTGGGTACACCTTTACTTTTTGCACACTTTATTGGGTTGTACAATTAATTAAAAATGCATTCAGTGTACCTTTTCGACCATAATGACAAAGAGAAAACACATTTTTACATTTTAGTTTACCTTTGGCAGCGATTACAGCTTCGAGTCTTTTGGGTAAACGGTGTCCACTTGGATTTGCGCTGTTTCTCTCACTCTTCCTGGCAGATCTTCTCAAGCTCAGTCACACTGGTTGAACTGGATGTGAAGTGCCATCTTCACAGATGTTCTAGGGCTTCATGTCTGGGCATTAGCTGGGCCACTCAAGGACATTCAGAGACTTGGACTGAAGCCACTCCATCTTTGTCTCAGTTTCATGTTTTGGGTGGTCTGGAGAAGGTTTTCTTCAAAGACCTTCCTATTTTGGCTTCATTCATTCTTCCCTCACTTCTGACCAACGCCATGCTTCATCATTTAGACAAAGAAGAAGCCTTTATTTGTCACATATACATTACAGCACCATTGACATTCTATTCTTTGCATATCCCAGCTTGTTAGGACACTGGGGTCAGAGTGCAGGATCAGCTATACACTGCCCCTGGAGCAGAGAGGGTTAAGGCCTTGCTCAAGGGCCCAACAGTGGCAGCTTGGTTGTGCTGGGGCTTGAACCCCCAACCTTCTGATCAGTAACCCAGAGCCTTAACTTCTGAGCCACCACTGCCCCCACAGGGAACACTATATGGCCAAAAGTACACGGACACCTGACACCCATATATGCTTGAACATCCCATTCCAGATTTAATCCCCCTTTGCTGTTATAATAACCTCCACTCTTCTGGGAAGGCTTTCCACTAGATTTTGGAGCGTGGCTGTAGGGATCTGTGATCATTCAGCTACAAGAGCATTAGTGAGATCAGGCACTGATGTCAGATGAGGATATCTGGGTCGCAGTCAGTGTTCCGGTTCATCCTGAAGGTGTTCAGTGGGGTTGAGGTCAGGGCTCTGTGCAGGACACTTGAGTTCTTCCACTCCAACCTTGACAAACCATGTCTTCATGAAGCTCACTTTGTGCACAGGGGCATTGTCATGCTGGAACAGGTTTGGGCCTCTTAGTTCCAGTGAAGGGAAATTGTAAAGCTACAGCATACAAAGACATCCTACACAATTGTGTGCTTCCAACTTTTTGGCAACAGTTTGGGGAAGAACCACATATGGGTGAGATGGACAGGTGTCCACAAACTTTTGGCCATATAGTGTATTAGCCAGTTGATGAGCAGAACCTGGTTTTTGCCAGATGTAGTACTTGGAGTTCAGCCCAGAAAGCTCAATTTTTGTATCATCAGACCAGATAATCATTTTCCTCATGCACTCATAGTCCTTTTCAGAGCAAACAGGATGCACCTGTGCTCAGTTTGGTGTGCCTTAGCCAAAGGTCTGAACACTCGTCTAAATGAGTTATTTCAGTTTTGATTTTTAATACTTTTTTTTTTTTTAATCTTGCTTTTGCTTTGTCATTATGGAATATTGTTTGCAGATTAATGGCCAAAAAAGTTAAAATAAAATTTATAACACAGTAAAGTGTGCGAAACTGACCTGAATACTTTCCAAACCCACTGGCTTTGTTTTGGGATCAGTCCACTTGATCTCTGGGGTTACTATTTATGAAAGAGAACTGGAAAATGAACATTTTATTTGTAATTAAATTATTTTACTTGCAAAGCATTATATTCACAAATGTAATGTGATCAATACTAAAATGCTATGGAATGTTATGTGCAACCGTTAACTACCTCATGCAGCAAGAAAGCTGTTAAAACATTTCCAAATTTGTGCTTTGGGTTTTATGTATTTATTAATACATTTTAATTATTTCTTTATTTTTGCAATATATTTACAAATATGTTGGCATATTTGTTTAGCTGAAAGAATCCAAGCGTGCAGTGAACAGCATCCTGGTCGATGATGATGAAGATGATGATGTTGAGAAGGTCAGCTGGAGTGGGGAGCCTGTTGGAAGTAAGACAAACCTCACACTCATCACTTCCTGCTCCTGCCACAGAATATATTTGACTTTGGTCTTTACTTTGGACTTTCGTTTGCTGGTGAACTTCAGGTATCTCCTGGTCTGTCAAAGAGACGGCCTCCAGCATCCGCTCAGGTGGAGAGCAGAACTTTCCAAAAATCAACACGGCCCCCTCGTTACCGAAACAAGGCTCTGGATACTCCCTAAGTTCTTTGTTCAGAGGTGAATATCAGATCATATGCTGCATTTACCAGGTGCGGGTGCATGTATGTGTCTGTGTATGTCTGTGTGTGTGTTTAAATGCTATCTATTTTTAACCTATTAATCAATTTTCTAATTCTCTGTTTCTTTCTCATCAGCAAAGAGCAAGCCTTCTTTTTCTGAATGTAAGTTCAAACACGCAAGCATCATTAAGACTGAAAGTATTGTAATTTTGAGGTGTCGAGTGTGATATTCTGACATCCACTTCTGCTTTTTAGCTTTTACTGACATGTCTGCTAGAGTATACGCGCCAGAATTACGCAAGCCAAAGTCAGAGTGTCAGGACTATGGGAGTGATTGGAGCCCTGAAGAGACTGTAAGGAGGATGCGGAAAGGAAAGGTAAAGTCAGTGAACTCTCCTGTCCCCCTAACGAATACCCCCCTGACTCCCTCCCCCTAAACCGCCCCCGCCATCTCCCACAGCACTGTTGAATTATTGAATCTGATTGGTCAGAAGATGTCGATTAATTTTCTATAAAAAGCAGCTCTCATGGTAGTGCCAGCTGTAATTCAAATCAGGTATATATTAATGCACTCGTTCCAATACGTTATAGTTTCTATAGTAACAGTTCATTCAAAGGGACTTGTATGGTGGATGCTCCATAATCTAAGGCTAATAATAAAAAAATAAAAAACTATTTAACAAATAATGACAGCGCTTTCTGTAAGGAAATGTTTATTTAACATTTATGGGAGGAGTTTCAGATGTCAGAGCTTTGTAAGTCAGTAAGTTTTCCTCCATGCAAGAGTCTTCAAGAGGACTTTGTGCTTTCTGCTTTTATTGTTAACATGTCAAGTTGCATTTTATTTTCCTTGAGAGAGAAAATATAAAGGTTCTTTAGGGAACGCCTGTTTATAGCTTTTATACTGTAAGTGATAACAGGAACTAACTCGTTTCCTCAACATTAAATGGATAAAAAGTATTTGGTGTGTGTGTGTGTGAGTGTGAGAAAGAGAGAGAGAAAGAGAGAAGCAGTAGTTCCTATCCTGTATATTAATATAACATAGTACAGCATTTTACTTTTCACATTATGTTTGATAGAAAATAAGTACACAATATTGATACTTTTATTATTATTATTATTATTATTATTATTATTATTATTATTCCAGAATTGAAAGTATTGACACTTCGGTATCAATGTACCCATAACTACCAATACTGTACAAATGGGCACGTAGCATAACACCTGCATGACTGCTGAGATGTTAGCAACAAGCTCTCCTCTATAATTCCATGTTTTTATTTTTATCTTCATATACAGTAAGTTCCATGTGACAGCTGGCCATATTTATAAAGAGCCAAAGTGAAAGTGATGTTTCAGGTTGAATCTATGATCAGATCTTAGATCATAAGATTGGTGTTTCTTGTTAGCTGTTTAATGTGACATTACAAAATATATATATTTGTGCAGGCATATTCCCTGGAAAGGTTCCGCTCTCTACAGGACAAATTGCTGCTGCTGGATGAAGCAGTCAGTGCTCACGATGGCAACGTCATCACTGCTGTAAGCACCCATCCTGCTTTTCATCCACACTTTTGATTCATTCAGAAAAAGAACATACACGCAGTGGGATCTAGTGCCTGGTCACTGATATGAATTACTTTCTTCTCTTGTAGGTCTTAATATATTTAAAGAAATCATTAAGCAAAGGTAGGCAGGTATAATTGATTGACTTTTATTATTTTGTAATGGTTATTGCTTTTCATTTTGCATTCTTTTTTGCTATGACATGTTTGCAGAAATCCTCTACCGTGTGTTAATGTTAAGGGAAGTAGCTTTGCGGCATTATGTTCATTATCTGAAAGAAATGGGAGAGCAGAAGCTTTTGGTGGAGTTAATGAAGTAAGTCGACATTTTGGACCTATTTAAACCCCATACTGAATAGTAGCTAGGTTGTTGATGTAAGACTAGTTAATGGCTTTTTGCCTGTATGTGTGTGTTTTTGGCTGTATTTGTATAACTGCCCTTTTTACAGTGTAATCAACTCTTATCAAATGATTTTGTAATAGGGCACTTGGCAGAACAGAGGATATGGCGGTAGGTGCCATCTGATTTCATCATCGATTTATTTAAAATTAGTTTTCACATTTTGACTTCCTTAATTGCTTCTTTATTCCAAAATGTTGTGACAAATGGAAACAACTGTATGATATGCAGCACTGATAGGCATTTTTTTAATACTCCTGTAGTTAATGCAGTACAAGGAGCACATGAATATTAAAGATGAAGGTGAAAGGAGAGACTTCCTCAAAAAATCTCTGAGGTATACACAGACAGTACAACAGAGATACAATATAACTCATCTTTTGTAATGTTCATGAGAGGTGCTGACTGTCTCTCTTTATCTTGTTGTTTGTTATTAGTCTTCCTTTTTCTCAAGACGATGCCACTCACGTGCAAGACCACTACACACTCCTGGAGAGACAGATCATCATAGAGGTGAGAGCTTAATATACAGGAAAACAATTCTGTTGTATACCTACAAATTGCGTATGACTGTAGGGTGAGGTCCGGACTTGAAAATATACACTCACCTAGCACTTTATTAGGAACACCTATACACCTACAAATTCATGCAATTATCTGATCAGCCAATCGTGTGGCAGCAGTGCAGTGCATAAAATCATGCAGATACGGGCCAACAGCTTCAGGTAATGTTCACATCAACCATCAGAATGGGGGAAAAAAATGTGATCTCAGTGAGCGTGGCATGATTGTTGGTGCCAGACAGGCTGGTTTGAGTATTTCTATAACTGCTGATCTCCTGGGATTTTCACGCACAACAGTCTCTAGTGTTTACTTTTTTAGAATGGTGCAATAAAGAAAAACATCCAGTGAGCGGCAGTTCCGCCGACAGAAAAGCTTTGTTGATGAGAGAGGTCAACAGAGAATGGACAGACTGGTTCGAGCTGACAGAAAGGCTACAGTAACTCAGATAACCACTCTGTACAATTGTGGTGAACAGAAAAGCATCTCAGAATGCACAACACATCAAGACCACGTCGGGTTGTTTTGAGAGCAAAGGGGGTGCTACCCAGTATTAGTGTAGTGTTCGGTGAGTGTATATCCTTCTAATATTTCAGTTATAACACTGTATTGTATATGCTTTTTCTAGGCTAATGACAAGAAGGGTGAGGCAGAGATTTTTAAGAAGTTCCCCAGAAAAGCTTCCATCTTGAACATGCCCATTATCACCACTCTGTACTACTCCTGCTTCTACCACTATGGAGAGTCTGAGGTAAGCACACTCAGGGTATTCATGTTACAGCAGTTCTAGGAAAGTCATAGCATTATGACAAACTTATTATAGATATTTATATGTCTGTCTTTGAAGTTTTGGCATGTGTGTTTATATGCAGGGTACTTTCAGCAGTCCAGCTAACATCAGAAAAACCTTCAGGGTAAGTCACGCTCCATATTTCTCAAGCTATATCACATTGCTGCATTAATGGTTTCATAAGTGAAATCAGTTGTTTTTATTTTTTAAGTCATATTTCCTACTTGTCACCTGTCTTTGTTTTTCTTGTTTTCCATCTCCACTATGTATAATGGTGCTGTAAGCAAAATAATGTGGATATTTTAATATTTGCTATTGACAGTTTAGTATCTTATTTATTGCAAAGACTGAAAATTATGCTAATTATTGGTTTCTGATTTACACAACATTTACAACAAACGTGCCAAAAAAAAAAAAGCACAGCAGTGACACTGACATGGTAATGTGTGTGTGTGTGTGTGTGTGTTTGTGTGTGGTGCTGGTACAGGTATCTTGTGTGCAGCGGTATACACTCACTAGTCATTATATACTCATTAGTCAATGCACATTGTAGGTATTATTTGCCACTTTGTTATTTTTCTATGCACAGCCTGCATTAATCGTCCTCAAAGCTTTCATCTGTTTTAGTTTCTGACAGATGGACTGCTGTTGTGTGGATATTTGTGGTTGTCATGCTGTTGTCAGTCTAGCTGCAACACTGAGGTGTTTAAAAATCCAGGACTACAGCTGCACTCGTACTAGTGCCTCACATACTATCATGTCACTTTCACTGCTGTACTAAGAATGGACCAACAGCCCAAAAATGTCTGGTCACCAGTGGTCCTTTGGAAGTTTCTTTTCGTTGATGGATGGAGTAGCTACATACAATTCCTTGCTTACAAAGGTCCAGCTGCTTACAAATCAGCTAACATGATGGAATAATGACAACAGTTACCTTTTAAGGTCATTAACGATTAGTGATTAGTTCATAACTGTAAATAAGACAAATCAGCTTAAACTTTTGACTCAATACTCTGAACAGATGAAACAGCTGTTCTGACCTTGAATCGGAGAATAAACACATACTTTTCTGTCCATTCATCTTTAAAATTTTGTTTTTTGTCACTGACTTTTTTTTTTACAAGTCATAAATTAATTAAAAAAAAACTGTATATCAATATATGTGAAAATTCTTCCCTTTCTTGATGAAATGCCTAAATAAATAAATAATCTACATACATGCACGTGACACATCCAAGCCAGAACTGAAGATCTGCTACAGAACACATGATGGTTCATGTTTTAAAAAAAATGGAGCCTACAGCCTCTTTTTTTTTTTTTTATACATCAATCAGATCCGCTACAGTATTTTCAACTGCTTGGTTCGATCTTGGTTAAGTCTACATCCGGACCATGGCCACTAGTCAATGACCTCTAGAGTAGTGGTGGGCTGAACTTCTGTGCATGAGCTACTATCAGTAGTTGTTTACCTGCAAAGTGCATTTATATGTCAGTGGACCTGATAAAGTGGCCAAAGAGGTCAGGTGCATGGCAGGTGTACTTAATGTACCCTATGAATTAGTGTAAATATTTGCGTTTTTTCTTCATGGACGGATATACTGTATCAATAACTGTGTCGATGTTGTGATGGGAATTATCATGCACAAAATATTTTCTTTGGTAGATTTCGGAAAAGCAGTACATCCTCACAGCACTTGGAGCTCGGGCAAAGTTGAAAAACTGGTTTGATGTGGACAGTTTATTCAACACCAAGACCTGGCTGGGTTACACCAAGAAGAGATCCCCCATTGGCTTTCACAGAGTGGTGGATATCCTGCAGAAGAGCAGCGCTCCTGTTCAGGTGCATCTCTTTCAGTGAAGAGCTTCTCTCAGCAGGGGGAGCTGCATAGCAAAAGCTGTTTACTAGTCTGGGTTAATATTTTTGTGATTTACAGACAGCTGTGATTAACCAACACTTATCTTGAATGCCAGTTTGAGTTTTTGTTTTTTTTGTGATCACATTTATTTAACTGTCTTGATTGCACTCTCAACATGTAACCTTCTTGTAACATCAGTGCCTCAATAGGTAAACTCCTCCTCCTTTTTTTAGGTCTTGCAAGATTATGTGACCCTGATTGATGACTCAGAACTGAAGCTCAGTTTGGCTCAGAAGTATAAATGTCATGACGTTGTCATCGATGTGAGTGCAACAGTTTTGAAGTGTACAGTACATTATCCAGGGGTGGACAAATGATAAATGTATTATGTAGCCCACTAAGCGAGTAACACTTCAATGTGCTGCCCAGTCCCTTGTTTTGGTTGCCCAGAAACCTAATTGTTTAAAAGTGGTAGCTAACATGTAAGGAATAAAACATTAAAACAAAAAAAACTGTTACAGGAAAATAATTACAGACAAGGTGGTGCTATAACATCACATCCCAGAGTATTTTATTTCATTTTATACCACAGTAATTCTGCACCTCTAACAATTTCTCAATTTCTTCAATATTCTTCATACTCACATGTATGTTAATGAATGCCAATCATCCATAAAGTGCAAAGCGCATTCAGAGCACAGCTGATTTATAGCAAAGCTCACAAAGAGCTAAAGAAACAAAAGGACAAAACCACAAAAGAACAGGAATTTCTCAGAGGCATAACTCACCTTTTTTTATTTGGAATTACTCACATTTTTGCAAATAAAAATATATGTGTACATTATTTAGCCATGTAACAGCACCTGAAGGAAACAAAATCTGGAGACAAATTACAGAAAAGGGGAATTCGATGGGCCATTCCATGTCAGTTCAGATGGGGTTGTTGCTGCATGATTCATTCTTTTTGTGTTGCTTGTGACCTAAAACCAAAATCTGTAAAGTATTTTTGACTTTGAATTGTAACACCATCACATTTTTCACTCCTCTGAAAAATATATTTTCTACTTAAAAAAAATTCTTATTCGGGAAGCCACGTTTAGGGTTTAATATCTCCTGAAATATTATTCCCATGAAATTTGGCAGCCATAATGACAAACTTGTTTACTATCTGTCCAAATGCTCAGAAGTCACCGTGGAAGGCCATTTTGTTTCTTATGGGGTCCTCAAAATAGGAAAAAATGCAAAATTTCCAAACATGAGTGATGTTAGTAGCTTATAGACTCCACATTAGACACAGATGCTAAAAGTCCCAGTTTGTCCTTAAACTACTATTTCATTGACTTTGTGTTAAAATGAGGACTGAACAAGCAATAGAATTCAAGATGTTAACAAAATTACAAAATAAGTTTAAAAGGTTGCGCTATATTGCGCCCATATGGTGGTGTTGTCTCATTAGTATCATGAAAAACTGCATGAAATATGTTTAAAGTATTGTTATGTCACGTTCCAAGTTGCAGTGTCCTTCCAAATTGTCTTCATATTCAAACTTAACAAGATATCAGCCCATGTTTTGCCTAGAATCGACTGTACCCATTTACATAAAATGGCTATAGAATATGCATTACTGTATAAAGTGCTACATAAATTAAATCAGTACCTTTAAATGTCAGTAACCTTCAGTTATTTGAACTATAAAGAACACAGTTCAATTCCCAGAAATAACAAATTATATAAAAACATACATTATTCCATAAGAACCTATATAGGCTCTATACACTCACCGATCACTTTATTAGGAACACTATACTAATACTGGGTAGGGCCTCCCTTTGCTCTCAAAACAGTCTCAATTCTTCATGGCATGGATTCCACATGATGTTGGAAACATTCCTTTGAGATTCTGGTCCATGTTGAAATGATTGCATCACGCAATTCCTGCAGATTCTTCAGGTGCACTTTCATGCTGTGAATCTCCCGTTCTACCACATCCCAAAGGTGTTCTACTGGATTCAGATCTGGTGACTGGGAAGGCCACTGAAGAACACTGAACTTATTGTCATGTTCATGAAACCAGTTTGAGATGACTTTTGCTTTGTGATATGGTGCATTATCATGCTGGAAGTAGCCATTAGAAGATGGGTAAATTGTGGTTATGAAGGGATGGTCAGCAACAATACTCAAATAGGCTGTGGCATTCACACGATGATTGGTTGGTATTAACAGCCCCAAAGTGTGCCAAGAAAACCTTCCCCACACCGTTACACCTCCTCCACCAGCCTGGACTGTTGTGTGGCTCACAAAGGTACCAAGCTGAGGTCCTCAGATGTAGGCCACTTGAAGGAAACTGCTGATCCACTTGGGTGCATGTCAGAACTTGCTTTTACTATCAGTTACATTTCCACTGAATTAAAGATATTTTATAACTTGCTCTTTTGTTTAATACCCTAAAATAATATGCTAAATCTAGGATCCAGTCAAACAGTGTAACTTATATGTGTATAGTTGCATAGGCAAAAATAAGGATCATATCTAGATAAATTTAAACATGAAGACAACATGGAAGGACATTACAACTTGAAACATAACATGACCATCTTGAACATCTTGAATTGTTTTGGTTGTTCAGACACAAAGTTAATAAAATTTATAGACATTTTAAAATTAGAAAATATATTTTCAGGGGAGTGAAAAAATGTGATGTTAGAATTCATTAAATATGTGTGTAATTGAAATAAATAAGCTATTTAAACTTCTGTATATCTATATATAATATTCCTGTAACATGTCTCAATTATACGATTTGAAGGCATTATATTAAATTTACACAACCTCAGGAGCTCTTGTAGGATATTAGCATTTTGCCAAACTAATAGGATTTTCATGAAGACCACATTTCTTGTGTAAATGTTCCTATGAATGATTTATTGTATCCAGCTTTATAAATGAGGGCTGTTGTTATGCAGTGTCCATGACACAAGCTAGCTCCTGTTATCACTTACATTATAGCAGCTATAAACAGTTGTTTCCTCACCAGCCTCTCCTTGCACCTTGTCATTACCGAGAAACCACAAAGCATGAAGACTTTCCCATGTTACAGCTTTACCTCTGACTCTTAAGTTCCTAGGTATTTGTCTGCCCCTGATTATTAAATAATCTGAAGATGTGTAATAGGTACTTTGTTTATTTTCCATCAGACATACAGAGACCTGAAAGACCGTCAGCAGCTGATCGTGTACCAGAGTAAAGTGGAGCGGGGTTCACGTGAGTACAGGAAGATCGAGGAGATCCTTAATAACACGGTAAGTGGAATCAGCTCCAGTCTTTTCTTGTTATTTTTTTTGAAAAAGCATATGCAGAGATATAATCTAACTGAGTACACCTTGTCAAGTTTTAAAGGGAACTTATGCCACAGCGTACTTAAATTCTCAGTGATGATTGGCCAGAAGGTGTTGTTTAAGTAAGGAATAACACACATCAGACTGTGCCATTATATGAAAATAACCAAGCTATAACTTTAGGTTTTCTCAAATACAAGAGTGAGTCTTCAGTGTAACAAATCTCAATGATAGGCAAGGAGGAGGCGGGAACTGAGTGAACTTAAACGTAACGTTTAATCGTAACATGAACATAACATAAAACACAAAACACGCGTGCATCTCTCTCCCAACTGAGCTATTTCGGCGGTGGCCGAAACTCAGTGCCAGGCGTGCGTCCTCACAGCCTGGCCCCTCCCTCCTGCTTGTCACATTCAGTAATATGACAACCTGCATTTTTTTTTGCCTTATTAACTTCATCAGAGACGGGGAAAAACAAAGCTAGTGTGGGAACAACTCTTTATAGCCATGATAACATTCAGTGCAACTGTAAATGGATAAAAAGTACAATATGGCATTCTGTAATAAATCAAAAATTGTTAGCGGCAAGTGGCAAGTTGATGTGATATAAGAAGAATAAAACATTTCAGGGCATGCTGTTATAGGAAAATGATCATTTCCCACAAACCATATTAACATACTTAGAAAAGAATTACAGAAGTAGGTGCTTTGGAACCTCAGTATTTAACAACAGCAAAAAAAAAAAAGAAGAGGAAATATAGTAATATCCGTAGTAATATCCATTTTATAACTGTGTTCACTGGGCATGATATCGCTCTTATAAATTCATTCTTCTAATATTCAGACATCTTTTCTCCCTAACAGCAAATCCGATGGAAGAACTGACATTTGGATAGAAGAAGAGATGTTTTATACAGACGTTTTGATATGATCATGCTCAGAGGCTTCAGCTGACAGTCAGTGCTTCAGAGGATCTTCACAGACAAGTGAAGCCTCAGCTTTCAGCCACGGCGCAATGAAGCCCAACAACTCAGCCATGGCAACTACAACATGTTTCATGTGCTTTGTCCTTGTAATTTTCCATTTCCGTTTTTGAATTTATTTTCCTGGTTCATTATGAATGTAGAGGTGCAATGCGTCCGTTTGCCAACAAAAGTTGAACTTGGAGGTGTACAAATACCAAATATTCCTAATCTACAGTAATGCCTGTCCATAAGTCAGTAGTCCTGATGAACTGGTGAACTAATGTTTTATATAAAAAAAGTGAAAGTTAAAGTATTTAATAAAAACCTTTTAAAACTGTCAGTTGATTGATGCTTAATAAACCCCACATTTTTGCATTGTTTTTTTTTATTTTATTTCAGGGTTACTCTTAAAAATAAAGGGGTCAGAAAGATTCTTTAGAGCAATGCCATAGAGGAATCTGTTTTTTTGGTTCTGTAAAGAGCCATGTCAGAAGGTCAGATGTGTAGCTTATAATACATTGGAAGCTTCATCTGAGTGAAACAATGAAAGTGGACAAACATTTATTTAATATTACTTTCCATATTATTCTTATGAGGAGTTGGTGTTATTTGGGGGATGTGCCTGTGAGACTACATGACTGCCAGTGCGTTAAAGTGTTGCCAACTTAGTGACTTTGTTGCTAGATTTGGACTTTTTGAACCACTTTAGTGACCTTATTTCAGAAAAGAGTCTAGCAACAAATCTAGACACTTTTTGACCAGACATTAGCCACTGTCCTGAACTCCATACAGCTCTCCAGCTACTTATAGGTTATACAAGTTGATGCCAAGTTTATATTAATGTGCTTGTTCTAATACGGTATTGTTTCTATAGTAACACTGACAGGGACTTGTACGACAGATGATCTGCATAATGTGAGGCTAATAACCAGATTAAAGTAACTTGCATAGTCATTGGTATCGTGAAGTTGTTTATTTCATATTTATGGAATGAATCAGCATCAGTGATTTACACCTCAGGAGGACTTTACCCTTTTTTGTCTTATTAACTTCTAGAGAGAGTAAAAAGGGAGGCTACTGAGATGACGTGTTTGTAGATGCTATAAGTGATAACAGGAGCTAACTTCCACAACATTAAATGTAATATATATATATATAGTTAACTATATATAGTTAAAAGCATGATGTGCTGTTCATTAATAAATGAAAATTGGTTAATGTTGCCAAATTATTCCTTACTTAGGCTATATTTCTATTCTGATAAATCTCTATTCTAGTCTGCGATGCATATGATCACAAAGATATTCAGCTAATATGCAAATTAGTCTATGATGTCATCCATCGACTTTTTGAGTATGTGTTAGTTACTTTCCCCTGAAAAGAGAAGGAAGCATTGAATCATCAGGCTGTGTACTCACTGCAGTGACACCACACTGCTTCTCATACACATATGGTATATAAACTTGTTCATATATATCCTAATTTTGTCTGGAAACATTGCTGAGGTAAGGCAGCTGTGGTTTTGTCCTAAGTTAATCATTTGTCTATGATTTATTTAGCAAAAAAACAACAATTTTTTTTCTGTCTTTCTGTGTAGATGTCTCTGAGATATTTCTAAAAGCTTATTGTCTGATCCTGGGAGTCAGCTTGTCATATTTATGTTAAACAATGTGTGGTAAAATATGCAAAAATTACAGCAAAATATTTCAAATGTCATTCAGATAATCTCACTTTCAGAACTCTTAAACCTGCCTTTCCATGACGCATGATTGGTTCCTAAGAGAACTCTGATTTAATAGGAAGTCCCAAAGTTTCCTACACTCTTCAAAACACAGATACCAGAAGAAGAATGTCATCGAAGAAATTTTTATTTATTTATTTATTTTTTTGCTCTTTCCTAATGAACCTTTTGATTGAGGTGTCTTTAACCATTCTGTTGGTGCCAAATTCATTTTTCATCTTCAGGATCCACTTTACCCCGGTCAAAGTCATGAAGGATCTATCCTGAGAACACTGGGTAGAAGGCAGGAATACCACCAAGATAGGACACCAGTCCATCATGTGCACACACTCGTGCACACTCCACACAGGCAGTAATCCAATCTCAGATCAAATGATCAAACCAGAGATCCTGGTGCTGTGAGGCAGCAACACTACCCGCTGCACCATCTGTAGTGCAGAGTACAGAGTAGTACAGAGAGCTAAAAAAAAAAAAATCACATTACCATTAAGTGGAAAGATCTTTGTGGGGGAATTTACTGAATCATGCACCGGAGGCAGAACTGTGGTTATTCTGAAGCGTATAATAGAATCTTTTTTTTTTTTTTTTTTTTGAGTTCTCTGGATGTGGGTGTTTGCTAATCAACGCAGGTTACAAGCCACATTTCTAAATAACACACACCCCAACTCTTTTGATTGAAGTGCACAGTTAATTTTTCTTTTTGTTTCATTCAATTAATCTACAAACACACCCATTCTTAATGAAGAAATCATCCAAAAGCATGATTAGGACTACCTAGTGTCTCTCCAGCTTATGTTTGAGCTTGTTTGCTTCAATCATTAATTTTAAATGCAAAGCAGTTCAACTCAATAAATAGCGTCATCAAATCAAATCAGTTCAGATAGCAAGTTCCCTCAGATCCATCTTTGCACCTGGCACTCATTTTTTCTGAAGCTGCTCTGTAAAGTGGGCCGTCTGTTTCCTTTCTGTCCTCCCCATCATGACAGAGACAAATAATGAATATTTCAGTTTTGCTGAACAGGGGCAAGTTTGTGGATGTGGAAGGGAAGTGGTCTCATTTGGCTGGATGCTTACGTTTTAGATCAAACATAATGCAATCTTTATTGTCTTTATGCTTTGTTCACATTTTGCTCTATTGCCATATTTGTTCTTTAATATGGTTGAATTAGCTCTTCCACTGCAAAGCTTTGCCAAATACACTCACAGATAAAAATGCTGATGTTCTTAATCCTCTTCTCCTCATTCCCTCCTCTCCTTCATGACTATAAAGACTATGCATAGGACTACCATGACTCAACCCACAGTGACTGGGAATGTAAGTGTGAGCTGCATAATGCCATATGATGAAGGCCGCATTCCACTCCTGGTGATCTACATTGCCGTGCTGCTTGTGGGGCTGCCAGCCAACATGGCCACCATTTATCTTACAATCCTCAAGATACGAGACAGCAATGTTCTGGCCATCTACCTGCTGAGCCTGTCACTGAGTGACTTCACCTACCTGTTGACGCTGCCTGGGTGGGCCATTTATGTGAGCAGCAGCCACTACTGGCCCTGGAGTTCTCTGGCATGCCAGGTCACAGGGTACGTGTTCTTCACCAACATGTACATCAGCATCTTCCTTCTCTGCTGTATCTCCATAGATCGCTACATGGCCGTGGTCTATGCTTTGGAGTCACGTGGGATCCGGCACCAGAGACTTGCTGCTTTTGTGACTCTTGCTATCTGGGGTGTGGTGGGGCTTGGCCATGCCCCTGTTTTCAGCATGCCCGAGGGCCAGGGTGGCAGAGGAGAGCACCGCTGCTTCGAGCCGAGTCAAAGCACGGCCACTGTGACAGGGTTCAACTATGCTCGCTTCAGCGTGGGCTTTATTGCTCCGCTGGCTGTGCTAATCTACACTAACCATAGCATCTTGGCTAGTCTGCGTGCGAGTGTGACTATAACGGTGCACCAGAAGCAGAAGGTGCGTCGCTTGGCTGTGGCAGTGGTGCTGCTCTTTCTGCTCTGCTTTGGCCCATACCACATGCTCCTGCTGTTACGTGCCATTACTTACCACTTTCCATCACTGCAGGATAACTGCCACTTTGAGCAGCACGTCTACACACCCTACATCATCTCGCTGGGCCTGTCCACAATCAACAGTGCCGCTAATCCTGTCCTGTTCATGGTGTCCAGCGATAGCATCAAAAAGGAGATCCAGCACTGTATGACAGGCCTCAGGAGCAGATGCTGCCAATGCTGCATAGATAGCAGCCAGGACATAAGCACAAAAACTCTTAATACACAAGGCCAAGGGACCAGAATGGACTGAAGACTGATTATCTGAAACAGTGGCTTTTCCACAGGACATTTTGGACCTACAGGAGAGCTAAAAAGATGTAAGTTTAAAAAAAAGAGTACAGAGCACATGACATTACATCTTTTACACATTGATCAGTATCTTCTAATGCACAATGACTACTGAAAGGTCTACTGAAATGGATTTTTATGGTATCACTATTTTCAGTAATAGCAGCCAAAGTCACTGAGATCAGAGAACGAGATTTTTTCCCCCATTCTGATGTTTGATATGAACATTGAACTGAAGCTCTTCTCCCGTATCTGCATAATTTTATGCATTGTACTGCTGCCACGTGATTGTACTGCTGCCATTGGATAATTGCATGAATGTGTAGATGTTCCTAATAAAGTGGTCAGTGAATGTATATAGTGGGGCTCTGCAATACCTGCCCCTATAGATGAGCCAGCACTGGCAGATATACAAAACATTTATGGTATTTACTGACAATGATACCATGGATTTTAACAGAATTGTTATGTTCTAGAAATATATAGTCACAATGACACCATTTTGTTCCTACAAAAGGCCAAAAAGTGATCTCCAAACAAGCTGTTTGTGATAACTTTTATAAGGCATCTGGTTTTTACAAATGTTTTACATTCATACATATTATTCATAGATATTAAGTATTTGAGAATTTCCAGTTTTCTTTTATCTGCTGTGTCTACTCCATCGCCCGACCCTCACTGTCTCGCTTCATGGCACATCAGGATAAAATAAATTAGTAGAGAGCAGACACTGCACCAGAATTTTAGAAGGCTTCTGGAAAAGCTTTAAACTTCACAAATGTTTTGAAAGGATTTGTGATAGCGTGCCAGTGATGTTTTCAGGTACGGGGCTGTGTGGGTAGTCAGGAAAACCACCATAAGCCTAATACTGCAGACAGCAGTGACAGTAGCAGAAACTCTCCCACTGCAGTGTCTGAAACTGCTGGCTCGCGGTGATGCCAGATCAAGTGTTTCATTGTATGCTCTAATCTTATCACAGCAGGATATAGTGCCAAAAGCAAGGTTTTAAGATAATGAGATATTTGATAATAGGCTGTTAAAAAAAAAACAGCGTCACAAAACGAGTACTTTTTAATGGATGCACGTGCAGAGAAGTGAGACAGATCAACTTCTCATTGAGCCAAAGCTTGCCTATTACACTGAGTATTCAAGGAAATGTTGGGTTTTTGTCAGCAGGTTCATACTCTAGAAGTCATTAGTTACACTGAAATCTGTGGTTACCTACTTTTCATCCCACCGTTCAGAATTCTTCTAAACCTACACAAAAAAAAAATGCTGTAAACTTACAGTATTCATTTTACACCAAAATACTGTTTTATTGTTTTACAGGCTTGTTCTGTAAACAATTATGGAATTAGAGCAATGCATTGATTTACAGTAAAATACCAGAAAGTGCAATGGGATATCTAATGTTTTTTGGCAGGGGTGAAAAAAAAAAAAAAAAATCTCTTTGTGTCAGCCTTGAGTTTAATTTTATATGCTAGTAAAAACTTTGGTAATTTATTAATTCAGTGGTAGAGGTGATTGAATCAGTGCAGGCTTTAGGTTACAGTTGCAGGTTGTGTGTTTAAATCCCAGCACTGCCAAGCTGCCATGGTTTGGTCCTTGAGCAAGACCCTTAACATTCAGCTCAGTTGTATCCTGCGTCAGTGGTAAGTTGCTTTCTTTTTTTTTTTTTTTTATTAAATGCATGAGCCAATGTACTGGATTATGTTTTATTTTATGCTGTAATCATATTTACAAGTATTTACAGTACATTTACAGTATATTCCTGGATACAGTCTAAAGACATTACAGTACTTTACTGTGAATATGTTTTACATTTATTTACTGTAAATTTAAAGTACTTTACTGGCAACTCTGCTATAGTAACTCTGTTACAGTAAATGTTTTTTTGGTGTACACTGATATTCTGAGTTTTATTGATTTTTTTTTTTTAATTTGCCTTTAAATTCTTGTCCCAAATTCACAACATGTAATTGTTATCTAACATGAGCTGTTGCATAATGTTGGATTTACATCTGTGTAAAGTTTTTCTATACGTAGTCGCCAAGTGCTGCTGCAACTGGATTAATGTTGATCAGACCACCTCGATATGGTTCACTGTGTGGTCTAATCTATACACTTAGGTTCAAAACCACACATGCAAGCTGAGGTCTTTAGCTTCAGAGTGCCTTCTGTGAATATATTTATAACATCAAACAGGAAGTTGACCCATACCCCCCCAAAAAACATATACTTTGACTAAGCAAAATCAGCACCTCAACCTTGCACCTGCACCTTATTTGTATTTTTTGCACCTTTTTTTTTTTTTTGTAATCATTATTCTACATTTGTCTCTTAAATTTCTGTCTTGCTTGCCCCTTTATTATTTATTTCTGTTATTATTGTACTGCTGTAGACTGCCTAAGCCTCAAAAAAAGCATTTCAATGTACATTGTCACTGACACTTGTATATATGACAAATAAACTTGAAACTTGAAACTTGAACTAGTTTTTTTTCCATAAGGTTATAAAATTGATATGACAAATCAATGTAAAACACACCTTACTGATGCATATATGTACAAGATCTACTACTGTAACAACGTAAACATGAAGTTAGTTTAAATCATGTATATATGTTTTTAATATAATCGTTTTCAGGATTTAATGGATACATGAAACACCCAACAAATACAGTTAAATGATGCATTCATGGATTTTATGTGCATTAAAGGGTGTTTTTATGAAACATATTAAGAAGCAGGGGAATAAGGTAGACTGGGAAGTATATAATGTTGCTTAGGCCTGCTACAGTACTGAGTATGCAGAGATTTCTATTTAGTGTACTGTATTCATATCACTGTAGTGATTCATATCAGTGTTTATATTTTTTTAAAATCCTTTGTTATGCTGCTACTGCAAGAAATAGATTATAAATTGTTACTTATCTTTTAGTGGTGTTTTTACTGTGATTTTTTTTTTGCTGTGAATTTATTGTTGTTATTGCTGCAAGAAATGAATTATAGATTGTTTCTCAGGCCAACATCTTAATATGTACTCAAGTCTACTCTCTTCATACAATGTTAGAATATGCTGATAATGGATGGAGGTTTTTTGAGTCTTGTTATTGAAATTTGATTTGTTGATGCTGTGAATAATTGTGCTACAAATAAATAACATTTTAAACATGGTTGAGGATGTAAATATAAGACCAATGAGTCCCAAATGACCAAACGTCATTAAAAATGATTTTCAGTCAGTCTTGACAAAAGCTTAGGCCGTGCTTCTTTAGAATATGACAGACATTTTTCCCCCTTGCCATTTAAACAGTCACATGTAAACAACTTGAGGATTAGTATCACATGTTGGGGGACTGTGTTTTATTAATGGCAAGTAAGCTTTAACAAGTTGGAAATTCAAAAACTGTTCCAAAATGTCTGAATTCACCCTACGTTCTATTTCTACGCTTTCAACCATTTGCACGTACTCTTTAGTCCACCTGCGCACTACAATTACCCATAAACTTCCTCTGAGTCACAAAGCAAATACGCTTCAGAAATATAAACCAGCTTCAGCATTAATAAGTCTCTCTGCTAAATATGATTGTCTGCTACATCATTGGTTTAAGAACCCTGGTCCTGGAGTGCATTAGTGTCCTACGTGCATTTGTGTTTTCCTGCTCCAACACACTTGAGTTAATTAATCAGCTAATTAACAGCCCTAACTGTGCTGAAGTGGGCATGTTAGAAATGTGCAGGACAGAGGGTACTCCAGAACCAGGGTTGGCAACCTGTGAGCTAAATGTAAATACCAGTGCAAGTGCCTATAATGCCATCTACTGGGCACAGTAATCACCTACAGGATCTGGGACAGAAGAGAAATATAACAAATTACTTTCAGCACTGGTAGTAAATTTGTATTTTATGGAATCCATGCTTTGCAAAACAATTCCATTTACATAAATGGTAATATTACTATATTATATATATATTATACTATTATACTATGTTATATTATATATTATACTATAACTATATGTTACTACATACCTCAATCTTACTAAGGTCAAGATATTAAATAAGCTATCAAATATACAAGATACTTGATAATGAGAAAAACACACACACACACACACACACACACACACTTTAAAACCCATTGTTCTGGCTCATGGTTTGGTGAATAGTTGTCTTTAGAAAATAAATAATTAAAAAGGTGCTTTCAAAGTGAATATGCAATAAATTCATAAAACTAATGTTTTTTAGTGGCTGTCACCAATTCCTGGCACCAAAAACGAAATAAATTAGCAAAAAAATCTTGATGTGCTTTGTAGAGAGTTACATAGAAGTACCATCAGCTATAAACGTGTGTAGATATTACATGTGTAGAGAAGAGAGACAGGTCAACTCCTCACTGAGCAACACTTAACTCTTACAATGAGCATTCAAGGAAATGTTAGGTTATTTTTTCAGCAGTCTAGCAGGTTCACTGAAAATCTATTTCATCCCACCATTCAGAATTCTTCTAAACCCACACTGACATTCAGAGTTTTGTTGATTTTTTATTTATCTCCATTAATCGTAAATAAGAAATGTTACACATTGAAAGCAAACTTAGACTAATTGCATGTGCATTTGATTTAATCATTAATTTATCACCGAATGTATAAATATTAGCAGTCGTTATTTATATATTCTTAGAAAAAGGGCTCTTTAGGGATTGGATAATGTCTTTACCTCCAAAAAAGGGTTCTACTTGGCACTGTTCTGCTGGGGAAATACTCTACATAGAACCATTAAAGGTGTAGGATATAAATATCCACACAAATTAACCCTGAAATTTGCAACAATAGAGTTAAAAAAATGGAATACAGTAACCAAGGGGTCTTTTTTTCAGCCCTGTACCTGCCAGCTGTCCTGGGAAATTGTCCAGACAGAGGCATACTGTGAATTTTTCAGCTTACTGACCTGCTGTCTTTACATGCAGTACACAGCTACTGTATAACACACACAGCATTTCATCACTGAAACACTGCAGGTGCTTACTGAATGCCATTAGATCAGGGAGGCACTTTTGTTATGGAACCAAAAATAACAACAGTAATCTCAGTTTCTCCTTTGAATCTTGTGACTTTATGTTTGGTAAATTCATTTTTGCAGATTATGAACATTCAAGAGCTTCTGACCTCTTAACTCACCACCAACTACACATAATAAATAATCTATTTCAATCATCTTTGCTGAAATGGTTGGTGAACTCTACTATCCTGGATTACAAGGGTAATAGTTGTGGAAAGAAAACTACACATAAAAACATAAAATCAAGGAAAAAAAATTACATAGCGCACTATGTAAACAAAATTGGATTTACATATAAAAAGTAATAAAACTACAAGTAAGGAATAAAACACCACAGGGCGTTTTGTTATAGGAAAATAATCGACAACAGCAGCCTGTGTGATGTGTTACCTCCCTGAAGTTATACCACAGTAATTTGACAAGATTACAACTTATTAATTTATTCATGAATGACACGTCATACTTTATCCATTTATAGCTAGTTTTGTTTAATGTTATGGAACACGTTAGTTCCGGTTATCATTTACATTATAGCAGCTATAAACAGTTGTTCTCTCACCAGCCTCTCTTTTTCTTTCTTGAAGTTACTGAGAAACTGAAATGCACAAAGTTCTCTGTCCTGAAGACTTTCCTGTGGCAGAAAACTGACCAAATGTTAAATAAACGTTTCCTTACAGAAAGCTTTAACATATCAAGAATTATACACTTTACTTTGTTTGAAGTAACATCTTTTTTAAATCCATTTTGAATAGCTGTAGATTATTGTGGAGTGCCCTCCACACCCAGTGAATGAGTTTTTTACTACAGAAACAATAACGTCTTTAAACGACCACATTAATATAAACCTATGATTTGAATTAGAGATGGCACTACTGTCAGAGCTGCTGTTATAGAAAATGAATCAACATCTGATGACCAGTCAGGTTTGAGAACTCAACAGTGTTGTGGTTTAATGTGCATTGCATCACATTTGATAATAACAATGTAGTATACACAACTGTTCCATAATTGGGTTGAACCTAAAAATGCACTTTGTTTAACTAATGGAGGAAAAGTTTTTTCCACTTTACAGTCCTTTGTAGCTGTAGATCTTGTGGCACCCAGTAGTAAAACGAGTGGCGAATCTTCAGGTCTGAGAAAGTTGTGAACTAGTGGAGGGGCTGGTACCCTGCAACAATAAAGCAGATGAACAACTTCCTTCAAATTAGAATTTGAGGAACTAGGGATGCACTAATGTGAAATTGAACATTGGTATGGGAGCCAAAACTGGTGGGACACTCTGGATCTGTACTGGATCAAATTTTTCAACCCAATCCACTGATGCATTTAGTGATGTAAACATGTCTGCTGCACGTGAACAGAGGACACAGTTTGACTTAAACCAGGTCACCACCGTGCCTGTGATATTTCTCATAACTTGGCAACAGAAGGTGGATGAGAATTGGCTCGGTTACTACGAGGACGAGGTATTGTTTGATCAGTGCATCCCTAAGATGAACACTATATATTACTAAACAAATCTCACCTCTAAATTTATACTGACTTTCCTTTTGATGTCGCAAATTTTCTCAGACAGAAAACGTCGAACTAAACGCAGCTGCCCATCAACTTCCTCCTTCTGATAGCCACGCTGCTGTAGTCGGTCCTTCAGGCACTCTTTTTCAAGAAAATGAATACAAATATTAAATTCATCCTCAGCAGGTGAAACACTAAAGCCATATGATTTATAAAGTTAAAAGGAAGTAACTACGTGCTAATCAAAGTCCTCCAGTGGCTCAGTCATTCTGAGTAGTGCAAATGTTATAGATTTATCTAACAGTGCTCACTGATGGTTTTAAAGATGACCATTCTTTATAATATTACTTGTTAGCATGTAACTACCTCTAATGACACCAACTTTCTCTGGTGATAATGGAGGCTTCGCCACGGACCCTTTGATGGCATTTGATTTGGAGCCGGTCACACTCCTCTCCTTTAGCGTCTCAAGGCCCCAAATGGCTACAGCCAACGACTTACAAAACTTAGAATGAGAATCCATTCTTTGGATGGCCTTCCATTTTTGTTTGTCCAAAAGGACCCCATGTCCAAGGTCCACCTTTAACAAAGTATATTAAAGAAATTGGAGTTAAAATATAATTAATTTTTTTCTATAACCTGAAAATAAAACACTGTAAACAGTACAGTTATTCAACAGAAGTATTTCAGGCAAATAAAATGTGTGCTGGCTTGGGAAAACCCTGTCACATGGTGAAATTTTGCTAAATAACTTTAATAATTTTGCTAACAAATTTACTAACGATCACTTTAATAGGAACCCCTGCTCATTCATGCAATTATACAATCAGCCATGTAGCAGCAGAGTGCATAAAATCACGCTGATACAGGTCAAAAGCTTCAGATAATGTTCACATCAAACATCAAAAAAAGATGTGGGGAAAGATGTGATCTCAGTGACTTTGGTTTTTGATGAAATATTTCAGAAACTGCTGATCTCCTGGGTTTCTTTTTTAGATTTTTAAAAAGAATGGTATCAAATACACAAAACACCCAGTGAACAGAAGTTCAGAGGAGAGGGGCCAGATTGGTTCAAGCTGACAGGAAGGGTACAGTAAATCAAATATCTACTCTTTAAAACCGTGGTGAGCAGAAAAGCATCTCAGAATGCACAACACGTCGATCCCTGAGGTGGATGGACTACAACAGCAGAGGACCGCAATGGGTTCCTCTTCTATCAACATCTTTAACTGTCCAGTTTGGCTGTGCTTATAAGGCTGTATGTCAGAATTCAATAACAGTGACATCTGACAGGTTTTCCCAGACTGCCACACATATATGAATGATGGTGGTTAAAAAAATATTTGGAGTTACATCTTACCCTCCCAAAGTCCTTCTCTATGAGATCCTCAGGTGGGGGTTCTTTAAGCTCATTCACATTAGGAACCAATACATTTTCATAGGGCTCATACGAACATTCTGTGTTTTCTGTGTAAATTGTGTGTTGTGTCTGCGTTCCTGTGACAATATATAAATATATTACATTTATATATTTTACTACTATTAAATCTAATTGTGATTAGGTAAAAGATTAGACTAGTTGATAACTGTATATATATTGCGACAACAGATTGACAAGTGATCAAGATGAAACAAAAAACTCTGACCTTCTTCATTTAAAAAAAGTTGTTCTTGAAGGCAAATATTCAATTGTCTGATTTTGTCCAGCTCCACCGTCATCCTTCTGCACTTTTCACTCAGCTTTCTAATTGCAGCGTCCTTCTCTGCAATGATCACATCCTTCTCTCTGAGACGTTTTTTCAGCATTACGTAACTATCCTGAAGTTCCTGGTAAAGTTTATATGAAACAACAGACTCCTCATCACTGTCCAAGAAATCCCTCTGTCTCTTGACAGTGATCTGTTTCTTCATGAGCTCCAGCAGAGAGATTTTCTGGGACTCCACTGTGATCTTCTTTTCTCTCTGTCGACACGGCAAGAAAACAATAACCTCCATATACTTCGATGGAACATTTCCTCTACATTTCATAGTCAGCAAGTCTACTATATTTCATGGATCAAATTCACAGATGGTCAATAGTGTCAATTTGAAATATTTTCATATTTTCACCAATCTGCTAATAAATTAAAAAATGCATGTTCATTCAAGATGCATAATACATGCATAATAAATGATCATAATTATGATCGTCCAAAAGTTTTACCTCTGAGGTTTCACTGTGATACTCGCAATCATCCTGCAGTAATCTTTCTTCCTCCTCACTTTCCATGTAGGGAGCTGGAATTCTCGAAATTTCAAGGTCCATTTCATGATCTGAAATACAAACACACATAAACACACTTAATATATATGTTGCTGTGGCTGAATTCTGGCAAACAGCCAAAAATGCTTTTGGGTCAACTTTAAGAAACCATAAACACATACAATTCACCAAAATGATGGAAATATTTTTATTTTTATTTTGCTTTCTAATTCTTCAGGCTGTTTTCCTGCAAAGATCGTGTTGGGTAAGTAGCCGGGTTAACAAACCCAGTGGTAAAAACAGTCAGTCTGCCTAAAGATGTCAAAACCCTTACTAGCTAAGTATGATTTCCTCACACAGTGAATGAATGTCATGCTTTGATCAAGTAGTTGGACAGTTACATGCCATAGCAAGACAGACAAAAGTCTAAACAATTCTGTCTGTAATCAAATACCAGCTGTCAGAATGTCTGTGATGTCCCAGCCCTATCACGTCATCAAAACAAAGAAGAGCGCTTACAAACTCTGTACAAATGATAACAGACAAAAGTTTTAAAATTTTGAATTATCTACTAAAATGATGGAAAATTTAGGCACCTCATAGAACAGATCAGTCAAGCGATGATTGGCGATACAGTATATATGAGAGAAAGAGCGAGCTGTTATTCTATATCCTGATGGGAAAACAATTCTCTAATGGAAACTAGACTAATGGAAAACAACAATGGGTGAAACCACCATCAGCCGTGCTAGAAAACAGTGGAACAATATCCTAATGGCAACAATCTAATGGATGTCAGTAAGAACCATTAGCGGGCATCATGATGGAAAAACCTTAATGGAAGTGGAGACCATTAGAGGTTTTCCTGCTTTCTAATGCATGGTCCATTTGATGTGTTATTATAATGATGTTAGAGCAGCAATCAGACAAACAATATATTAGAGAAATGCAACACTGACATTATACTGACATGTAATGTCAGTCCTGGTTGTAATAACTAGCATATAGAGTCAGTGGTTAGTCTCTTGATCATGGACCTACAAGTATATCCACAAGCATAACCTTCAAATTCAGCATATTGGAAAAAACACAAACCTTCCAGCATAAAGATGTGTGATGCAAATAGACCAGTAGCACATTAAGAATGTACTATTTCTGCTTGAATATCACATTTGTAGAATTTCCAGGATCATGTAGCATTTATGTCACTGTGCACTCGGCTGAATTCTGTACACACTCGCCACTTAAAACCATTCAATCAACTGCTACTATCCAACACCAAAAACAATCTGGAACTCTGCAAATGTGCAATTAATGTAATACTGAGGCACTCACCACTCAATGTGCAACTGTGCAATTGTCTTCACTGTGCAATTATGTAGATAATGCATGTTTGTATCTATTGTTGTGATGTTGATACGCGGGAACGTGCAAGTAACAATTTCATTGCATATTGTACACCGTGCTTGTGCACATGACAATAAACCTGAAACGTATGCACTTGCCTAGGCAGCCCAAAGTGGCGGTCATCCACACCTACAGCCATGTCCCATGTTAACCAGACATGTCATGCACTAAGACAAGCTTCTTGCATGGGGGTAATGTTGCCGCCTCACAGCTCCACGTTCTCAGGTTTGATCCTGAGCTCGACTGGGAGGTCGCTGGAAACTGGAGAACCCGTTTATTGTCTGTGCATGTTCTCTCTATATCCACATGGATTTCATCTGGGTTCTCCAGGTTTCCTCCAACCTCCCAAAAACCTGCCAGTTGTATTGGCTATTCTAGATTGCCCCTAGGTGAGAATGAGTGTGTGCATGGTGCCCTGCCATGGGTCTCATCCAGGGAGTATTCCTGCCTCACGTCCAGTATTCCCAGGATAGGCTCCGGATTCACCGCAACCGATGAAACAGTTACTGAAGATGAATGAATGTACTATTTATTCAAGACAATTCAAATGATTGTTCAATTAGCTTAACTATTATGCATGTTGGGGGGGTGGGGGGTGGGGGGTTGGGGGGCATGGTGGCTTGGTGATTAGCACGCTTGCCTCACACCTCCAGGGTTGGGGGTTTGAATCCCACCTCTGCCCTGTGTGTGTGTGGAGCTTGCATGTTCTCCCTGTGCTCCAGGGGCTTCCTCTGGCTACTCCGGTTTCCTCCCCAGTCGAAAGACATGTGTTGTAGGCTGACTGGCATTTCCAAACTGTCCATAGTGTGTGAAAGGGTGGGTGGGTGAGTGTGTGTGCGATTGTGCCCTGTGATGGGTTGGCACCCTGTCCAGGGTGTCCCCCACCTTGTGCCTTGAGCTCCCTGGGAGAGGCTCCAGGCGTCCCACGACCCTGTGTAGGATAAGCGGTATGGAAAATGGATGGATGGATGGATTGTGCATGTTATAGTTTTCAGTTATAGATAATCAGAAATTACATTTTGTCTCCAGCACTTTACCTGTCATGTCTACAAGCTCAAAACATCTTAAGTGCATTCTTTAAATTGTACATAATAATTTAATGTACATCACAGACTTGTAGGCTAATGACCTGTGTCCTAACTAAAACTCATGAGAACTGCTTAGCTTACACTTAAATCCGCTAACCACTAGCAGTCAGTTTGCTTTGCCTATGTTTGAACAAAAGATACATGACTAAAACTTTTTGAGAAAAAAAAAAAAACAGAACATCCAAACATGCAAACATAAATTATTTATAACATGCACATGTAATGTTCAGACTCTCAGTATTGATCAGACTCTCAGAAATAGTCAGACTTTCAATAATGATCAGACTCTCAGTAATGTTCAGACTCTCACTAATGATCAGACTCTCAGTAACGATCAGACTCTCAGTAATGGTCAGACTCTCAGTAACGGTCAGATTCTCAGTAATGATCAGACTCTCAGTAATGATCAGACTCTATGTACTGGTCAGACTCTCTGTAATGACCAGACTCTCAGTAATGGTCAGACTCTCAGTAATGATCAGACTCTCAGTAATGGTCAGACTCTCAGTAATGATCAGACTCTTAGTAATGGTCAGACTCTCAGTAACGGTCAGACTCTCAGTAACGATCAGATTCTCAGTAATGTTCAGACTCTCAGTAATGATAAGACTCTTAGTAACGGTCAGACTCTCAGTAAAGATCAGACTCTATGTAATGGTCAGATTCTCAGTAATAGTCGGGCTTTCAGTAACGATCAGACTCTCAGTAATGGTCAGACTCAGTAATAATCAGACTCTCTGTAATGATCAGACTCTCAGTAAAGATCAGACTCTCAGTAATGATGAGACTCTCATTAATGATCAGACTCTCAGTAAAGATGAGACTCTCAGAAATGGTCAGACTCTCAGTAAACACCAGACTCAGTAATGATCAGACTCTGAGTAACGGTCAGACTCTCAGTAATAATCAGACTCAGTAATGATCAGACTCTCAGTAAAGATCAGACTCTCAGTAATAATCAGACTCAGTAAAGATCAGACTCTCAGTAATGGTCAGACGACTGAAGTTGGTCAGCATTACAAAGCAGCCGGAGTACTTTATCATTATATTAGTGTGCATTCGGCTTCGTTGTTTAATTTAAAGCATAAGCGAATTTGTAGCCTTGCGCTTACCTTCCAGAGGACTCGGCTTTGTCTGCTTGCGACGCGACATCTTGAAGTGTAATAAACCAGATCTTCCGTTTGTTAACGCAACCTTAAATAGTGTAGTAGCGGAACATCAGCGCGTGCAGCTGCAGCGTGGAGCTGCTCTTTGTATCCCAGTCATCCGTCTAACTGCGCTTTCTCCAACAAAACACCACCCTAACATACATCTGATTCAATACCACCACCCTGCTCACACAGTTTCAAGCCTTTACAGCGTGTTCTGACTCAAAGCGCTGTGTTTTCTCTGCTCTGTAGTGTAACACTGATGGTCTGTAATGGTACACTAATGGTATTTAATGGTTCCCGATGGTTCCTAATGGTCGGTCGCGTTTAATCCTAATGGTACGGTAGCTAAAGCCGCCAACAGCTTTTCACATGGAAAAAAAGGCTTACTAAAACAGCGAGGTTTAGCAAGGACTGAATACAGTGTATATGTATATACTTTATAGCCTACATAGGAAAGCACATTAAGATATGAAAAGCCTTTATGAAACATCTAGGGGTTTTGTTTGGTGGTTTTTTTTGGAATTTGAATGTATTTTAAGGGAGTATCCCTCCATCCTCTATCCCTGCTGAATAATAAGACACAAAAGGGAACTGGTCTAATGTTTTCCATCAGTATCTCACCATCTTAATGGCTCATGCAACCATCAGGTCCATTCCCTCTCTCTCTCTCTTTTTTTTTTTTTTTTTGGCAAAAGACATTTCATAGAGCATTCCATGAGTTAGACCATTTAAATATTACAGTTCACTCTGATGTATTTATTTAGCAAGATGATTAAAAATATATATATATGTAAACTCTATATACACTATATTGCAAAAGGTTTTGGACACCTGACCATCATACCCGTATGTGCTTGTTGAACATCCCATTACAGATTTAGTCCCCCTTTGCTGTTATAATAAGCTCCACTCTTCTGGGAAGGCTTTCCACTACATTCTGGAGCGTGGCTGTGAGGATTTGTGCTCATTCAGCCGCCAGAGCATTAGTGAGGTCAGGCACTGATGTTAGGCGAGGAGGCCTGTGTGCAGTCAGCTTTCTAATTCGTCCCAAAAGTATTCAATGGGTTGAGGTCAGGGCTCTGTGCAGGCCACTTGAGTTCTTCCACTCCAACCATGTCTTTATGGAGCTCGCTTTTTGCACAGGGGCATTGTCATGCTGGAACAGGTTTGGGCCTCGTAGTTCCAGTAAAGGGGAAACCTTAATGCTACAGCATACAAAGACCTTCTAGATAATTGTGTGCTTTAAACTTTGTGGCAAATGTTTGGGGAAGGACCACATATGGCTGTGTATGGTCAGGTGTCTGCATACTTTTGGCCATATAGTGTATTTTAATACCCTGATTAATAGATTAATGGCATGATTCAAGACTTTATGGACAGTACAACAGGTAGTTACACTATACAATGAAATTCTTACTCTGCATTCCTTCCGATCACCTCAATACTGTTCAGAAAGTGTTATAAATTAGTAAGAAATTGCACTGTAGGATGAAATATGCTATATATTACAAGTATAGTATACATATAATACAAGTAGGAAAGTGAGGTAGATAGGCCATAGTGCAGTAAACATGTACAGTTAAAGATAATCAGGCACTGGATTGTATATACGGTATATAGCGCAATTATAGCGCAGTGGTAACAAGATGTTATGTCCTTATGTGGAAAGAGGCAGCAGTCGGAAAGTGCATTGTGTAAAATATGAAAAAAATGTGCAACTTGTTGTGTGCTGCAAGGTTCGGTAGTTTTGTGTGTGTGTGTGTGTGTATGTGCACAGAACTGAACAGAGGCAGTTATATGTGCTGGTGAAAAAACTGTTCCTTTGCCATGTGGTTCTTGATTTTACACTCCTGTAGCATCTACCTGATGGTAGGAGTGTAAACAGGCTGTGATAGTTGTAGGTTCTATTCATGATGATATTGTAGGCTCTCCTTGTGACCCAGGTATTATAAATGTCGTCCAGTGATGGGAAGGCTGCCCCTGTGATGGTTTGAGCACTTCTAACCAGAGCCTTGCAGTCCAGAGCTGCACAGCTTCCAAACCCAACTGTGATGCTGCGAGTGAGGATGCTCTCGATGGTAACCCTGTAAAACTTGCCGCATTTCTTTAGCCTTCTCAGGAAGAACAGATAATGCATTTACATACCTGTCCGTAAGCAACGTTGCTAATTCAAAGTCCAATTTCGTCCCCTTTGTCAGTAATAAGTTTTTCCAGCATGGAAAAGTTCTACCAATGTTCATTGTGGTTTTCCATGTTTCTTATCATTAAGTTTTTTGGGAGTGCGGCATGGTTTTTTTGCTCACAGTAAAAGTATCTGGCTGCACCAGGTATGTACCGGATTCCTCCATATTTTCTGTACGAACAGACTGAGATGAGATGGAGTGAAGAGACATTGTGGAATGCCTATAAATAGACTGACAGTAAGCTCACTTAAACATAGACAAACTTGTTCTGAGGAAACTGCTTAACCAATTTTATTTCCATGTTCTACATATTTTCAAGTTTATTTCTACTAGTAACAAATTAAAAAAAAAATCTACTATTGCTCCTTTAAGTTGGGTACACCCAGTACAAATAATTTTGTACATTTAGAAAACCTGCAATGGCATGAAAATTCCTCATTATTGTAGTTTTGACTGCTGACATATTTAGAAATGTAATGTACAGTGCAGCATGAGTGCTATGAATGCTACGTGTCATTATTTGGCTCATAGTTGGCTCAATGTCAGACCTGTCTCCAGTTTCTTGTAAAATGTGCCAGTGGCTAAAAAACTTAGAACAGAGATGAATTAAAATTGTGTGTCCATGCCCTGAGGCCCACTGTCTCATAATCCCTTCCTGGGGATGCTAGTCCTTTGCAGGGCACTATGCACACACACATTCACACACTCATTCATGCCCAGGGGCAGTTTAATGTCATCAGTCCACCTAGTGGAAATTGGGAGGGAACCAGAGAACCCAGAAGAAACCTACAGAGACACAGGGAGAACATCTGAAACTCCGAACTCAGGATCATACTGGAGAACCTGGATCTGTGAGGCGCTAACGCTACCCACTGCACAACGGTGCAGCTCCTCGACTTACTGATGTTCCTAAAAGGTCAATGAAGTCATCATTACAATTCCGCATTTATCCACCAGAGGTCAGATAAACGAGCACCTAAGTTTGTTTAATGACATTTTATGGCCTACCAGCTACTTTGATGGGAAAAAGGATTAACCAATCAGGATCATGCATTTTTCCTGCTTCTGATTAACAGCTAGCCAGCTATCTACACTCTGAGCTCAGGGACACTGTGGTGACAGCGATGAAGTACTAGAGGTTTACTGCAGAAAGAGAAAAAGAAGGGTAAAGTTGGTTTATAAGATAAATTTTCCCCTATTACTAGCATGTTACTTTAATCATTTTCAGTGCAAATGTCATAATGTTATTTTATTTCCTATACGTGTTAACATTATTAATAAGACTGACAGTAGACTGTGGCTTAAATAATTAAATGAAAACTTCGGAATACTATCACTGCTTCTATACAACACTGTCTAACATCCTACCAAAATGCATGAACGCATCACACTTATTAATTTAATTGTACAGCTCAGCTGTAATGATTTTATTTAGCAATATTTTCTCATTCTCTCCTAAATTAATTCTTCATACACCACTGTGTGATGAGTATCATTACTGTTCTGTTTGTGCTGCATCCACAGGCAGCAAAGGTATAACACTGATGTAGATACATATGGTAAATGATGTAAATGAATCTCTAGGATAAGGGTAAGCAATGTCTCAGATGAAGATGCTGTCTCCTAACATTAATATAAACCTATCGTTTGAATTACAGCCCATTTTCCGCAAATATAAGTAAGAAATATAATATGATGGGACGTGGTGTTATTTAATATAGCCTACACTACAGGACTGTTGAATATTTAAGTTTGTCAGAAGGTTTTTATAAATGTTCTACAAAAGCAGCTGTAATTCAAATGAATTTTACATTAATGTGCTTGTAATACTTTATTGTTTCACGTTAACTCACAGAGACTTGTTTGGTGGATGCTCCACATAGAAAAAGGTCTAAATGTTGATATGGTGAAGTTTCTGTATGGAGATGCTTATTTAAAATTTAGAGAAGGAGTCTCAGGTGTCAGAGCTTTGTAACAGTTTGTAAGATTTCCACCATAGGAGAACTGTCAGGGCAGGACTTTGCACCTTCCAGTTTCTCGATAACAAACAAGCCGCATTTTTCTTGTTTTATTAACTTCAAGAGTGAGAAAAAAAGAGAGGCTGATAAGGGAACAACTCTTTACAGCTGCTGTAATGTAAGTCGTAACAGGAACAGGAACTTGTCTTGTGATGTTCTACAAAATGAAATATAACTATAAATGGCTAAAAGATGTGTTTGTTAACAAAATTAATTTTGTAATATTAGCAATTTGCTGTGGTTTAAGAGGATTAAAACACTTTGGGACATGCTTTTATAGCAGAATAATCCACTTTTGGGTAGTTTTGGGTAGTCCCTCGTGTTTTATTCCTTACTTAATAAAGGCATTTGGGAAACACTTGCAATACAAAGTAGTGTGTAACGTACATTCTTCTTTACGTTGTTTGTTATTCACTAAGATTAATTGTTATTGGGAAGTGCACCCAAGTTGATTTTTTATATAGGGTGAATTCAGGTATATTGGGACAGTTAAACTTATCTGGCCACTTAAGTGAAAGTCAAAACTTATGTTGCTAAGCCCTTGCAGTGGAAGCGCTTGATGGAAATATAGTACATAAATTTTTTTTGCATATCCACAAAAGTTCTGTTTGTTTAGTCAACCGTAGTAACATTCTATCAAATTAAACATGATTTTATTTGTTTGTTGATTGATTGATTGCAGCACAGAACCACGTGCCCACTGTATTTCTAGAGACATGCTGTGCTCTTTAGCAGTCAGAGGACCTGGAGGTTCAGAGGGCCATCTCTTGTTCTCTGGTCAATCTTCTCACAGCTAATAAAAGTAAATCTCACCATCCGAATTGAAATCAACCTCTCAGTCTGTTCTATACCACTTTCAACCTGCATTTGATATATCCTGATGTATCCTGATGTATAGTTCTAGTTTAGAACTTTACCAGCCTATAGTATTAGCTGGAATGCTGAAACTACACTGGTCTGGTCATGTCAGTAAAGTTGGTTCTCCTGTATTTAGTAAATGAAGATCATGTCACTGAGATGGGCTTTATGGAGACCCTTGTTGATCTTCTGCAGTCTGGTGATCATACACTATAGTGCAGCTCCAGTGCTTGTATTGTTCTGCTGGCCTTGTCAGGTATGTACAGTATATTCACAGTTATATTTACAGTTTTTAATGGCTTTAGTTTTACCGGTTGCTTTGCACAGTGTGAATGGTTGTTTCATTTTTATCCTTCATACATGGATCAGATTAATAAAACAATTTGAGCCTTTGAGCTTCTTCACAAGAGTTTACTTGAATTATTCAAGGGCTACTTTAGGGGCTGTGACACACACACACACACACCCACACACACAAATCAATAACATGGAACCATGTTCTTCTTCAGTAGCCTTTCACAGGACCACACAGTAGCATATCAAAAATACAATACGATATAGTCACAGGATCCCAGAATGAAAAGTGTGCACTGCAATCACACCTAATGAACATAAAACCAGTGGGAATGAGCTCCCTAAATACACCTCTACTTCACTTTATGTACAATTATGCACTTTACAGGAACAGATTGCTTTTGACACAATGTGGCTAATCTCAGAAGTCGCCTCAACTAAGATGGCGGCGCTGTAGACGCGTCAATACAGGAACTCCCAGAATGCAATGCTTTAGCCCTGGCGCGCATGCGAAGTGTGATTCTTGGATTCCAAAACGCTTGCTGTGGAAGTTGGTGTATGCTGTTTAGTGTTAACGCTTATATCCGTTTCTGATTTAGTTTTCAGAAAATGGCAGCTAGATATGATCGAGCTATAACTGTTTTCTCTCCTGACGGGCATCTTTTTCAAGTGGAATATGCTCAAGAAGCGGTGAAGAAAGGCTCCACGGCTGTAAGTGTGTGTGAGCGCGAGCTGTGTTTAGCAGAAACGGCTAACCTCGTTAGCTGAGATAGCTGAGATATCCTGAACATAACCGCACTTTTTCTAGGTATATACAAGTACTTCTGCTGCAGCGCTGTTTAATAAATATAGAAGTGGTAAAATGTTCATTGTAATGATAACGAGAGTGATAATGAGTAGTTAGCGACAGAGCTAACTTGGCTAACTTTAGCGCCATTGAATGAGCAGTCGGCTAATCGTGACTTGCATGTTCTCGCGTCCAGACTCCCAGGCCAAAGCCTACAGAGTGAGCAGATTATTCTGTTTATAGGCTTTATAACAGATAATCTAATTACACAAACGCTTGTACAGTGTAATAGTATCTCAAGCCTCCGGAGTTATTAATATTAATAGTGTATTTTTTGTTATAAGACAATGCACAGAGCTTTGTGTGATATACACAGCGCCTGTAGGGGGCGACATTGCATTATGTACATCCATCCATCCATCCATCCTCTGCACCTAGTATCCTGCACAGGAGCCTATCCCAGGGCACAAGGCAGGGGACACCCTGGATGGGGTGCCAATCCATCGCAGGACACACACTCACTCACACTCACTACGGACAATTTTGGATGCCAGTCAGCCTATGATGCATGTTTCTGGACTGGGGGAGGAAACCGGAGTACCCGGAGGAAACCCTCGAAGCACAGGGAGAACATGCAAACTCCACACACACAGAGCAGAGGCAGGATTCGAACCCCCAACCCCAGCAGTGCTAACCACTAAGCCACCGCGCCCACTGCATCTAAATTTCAATTTATAACCTGAAACTGAAATTGTAATCAAGTACTTATTCTTTTACCACAGCACTGCTGAATGCTCAGATGCTGTTGATTCATTTTCTATAACAGCAGCTCTGGCAGTTGTTCCAGCCGCAAGGTTTATATTAATGCGCTTGCTCTTATATGTTATTGTTTCTATAGTAACTCATTCACACGGTCTTGTATGGCAGATGCTCCACATAAGCGGATTCTAAGGAGATGTTTGTTTAGTATTGTGTGGAAGCAGTCTCCAGTGTCAGCGCTTTGTAACAGATGAAAACGTAAGACACAGGAGAGTCTTCAGAACAGAGGGCTTAGTGGTTTCTCGCTAACATTTTGAGGTGCAGTCGTAGCTGAACAACATTAAACGTACCTATAAATGGATAAAAAGTACAACATGTTCTTAAAGTAGTAAAAAGTTCTAGCGTTGACAAATGGTTGGCTGTAGTAGAAGAGGAATAAAACACACAATACTTTTTTCTTTTTTAAATAATCAACTTCTCGCCACCTTGTCATCAATTATTTTGCTAAAACACACATCCTGTTGTGTTTTATCCTTTACTTTACACTTGGTGGACATGTTATTAAGTACACAGTCCCTACCGCATAAGTGCACTTTACACAGGTGTGCAATTATATACCTGTGAAGTGAGCCTGTGAAGTCAATTAAATATACATTATCTATTCTATTTACACCAGTAACCTAGGTTCTGAACGTAGAATAGGACGATCTTAGGAAAGAGAAGAACTTACCGCACTGTTATTAAGATATATTTTGCTGATTAAAGCTTTTTTAATGTATATTTGGGGTTGCATAGACTAGTCGATTAGAGTAATACGCTCAGTATTCGAGTGGTGAAGGTAAAGAAATGCAGGTGGAAACAAGCAGTGTAAATGTAATACTTCAGGTGAGATGAAGCTAGTCAGCTGCACGTTACGTAAGACTACACCTTTGAATTTTTTTTCTTTTGTCATAATGAAACACGATTAACTTTTAATATCACTTTGTACTGCACTAATCAGTTTTTATTTTAACTAAGGAAAAGACAACTAGTCCACTACTCGTATGAGTTACTGGTCAACTAGTAAAAATAGGAGTGATATTAGTGCTAATATATCTGTTTTGCAAATATATGGCCAAAAGTATCTAGACACCTGACCACCATATCCATGTGTGTTCCTTCCTTAAACCGTTGCCCCAAATTTGGAAGAACACAGTTGTATAGTATGTGTATGGTGTAGCATTACAGTTTCCCTTCACTGGAACTAAGAGGCCCAAACCTGATCCAGCATGACAATGCCCCTGTGCACAAAGCGAGCTCCATGAAGACACGTTGTGTGTTAAGGTTGGAGTGGAAGAACTCGAGTGTCCTGCACAGAGCCCTGACCTCAACCCCACTGAACACCTTCAGGATGAACTGGAACTCCGACTGCGACCCAGATAACCTCCTCAACCAACATCAGTGCCTGATCTCACTAATGGTCTTGTAGCTGAATGAGCACAGATCCCCACAGCCACGCTCCAAAATCTAGTGGAAAGCCTTCACAGAAGAGTGGAGCTTATTATAACAGCAAACGGGTATTAAATCTGGAATGGGATGTTCAGCAAGCACATATGGGAGTGATCATCAGGTGTCCACATCCTTTTTGGCTATATAGTATAACAGTAAGAAAGAGATTTAAGAACTCACATGAGTTTGTAAGCTAAGAATATACATATCTTTAGTCTCCCATGTCTCGTGTCTTCGCGCGCCATCAACTTTTCTTTATTCTTCATATTTGTACGTCTCAACACGGGGGGATACAATTTGGGATTTGGAGTTAATCACTGAATCACACTAAAGGCCAACAGCTCACACATTTCTGACTTGTTTTAGTGGCAGGTCTGACTTGCAGCAGATATAGATGTTGATTTTAACCAGAGTTTCAGAACCGTGAGACGTGAGCGCATGCATGCTGTACAGTGGCGCATACAAAACACGGGCGCTCCCTGCGCTACTGTAGTCTGTTTCCATATTATTTTTTGCTCAAACGTGCAGTTTGTCCTGAAGATTTCCTTTATTTTGTTTCCTCATACAGGTTGGAATCCGGGGGAAAGACATTGTTGTTCTGGGTGTAGAAAAAAAGTCTGTAGCCAAGCTGCAGGAGGAGAGAACGGTGAGGAAGATCTGTGCCCTCGATGAGCATGTGTGTATGGCCTTTGCAGGTAAGCTTACTTTTTTGCAGCCTGCTTGTTTCCCAGCTCTGTTTGAGAATGTGCCAGTGTGTGTGTAATCCAATCTCATGTCTGTTGTAGGTTATATGATTACATAATATATTGCTATTATTACTTGGGTCTAAAAAAGCTGAACATTCTCTTTTTTCAACAACATGAAGTTGAGCTTGAAGGGGAATGTAATATCTGAAAACCAGACGTGCATGGTTTGTTCTTGTACAGGTCTCACGGCTGATGCAAGGATCGTCATTAACAGAGCAAGAGTGGAGTGCCAGAGTCACAGACTTACAGTAGAGGACCCTGTTACTGTAGAATACATCACACGTTACATTGCTACGCTTAAACAGGTACCGGTTCTTGCTAACGAACTAACAAATCTAATATGAGGGCATTAGATGTCCCACAGTAGGGCAAAGAGTGCTGTTTAAAAAATTATTTAGAGAAGTTAAAACTGAGCTTTCTGGACAAGCAACACATAAACACACCAGTATGTGTGCTCTCGCTCTGCCTCATTTTGCACACATGTATTATTGTCTGTGTACTATGTCAAGTACCTTTATGAATGTAATCAAATATTAATTGGGTATAAAATTAATGTGAATTTTGTACTGCCATCAGTCGAGTAAACAGTCATATTCATATAGCTTAAAACACAGGAAATGGTTGTTTTTATGACAAAAGCCAAACTGTTTCCACATAGAGCTTTTCATTTGACTGTGGCATATTAATATAGTCTCTTTATTTTTCACTAGCGTTACACCCAGAGCAATGGACGGCGGCCATTTGGCATTTCAGCTCTAATTGTGGGTTTTGACTATGACGGAACTCCACGTCTGTATCAGACAGACCCTTCAGGAACGTACCATGCATGGAAGGTAAGAGAGTCAGACTGGCGTCAGACACACCACGTATGGTGTGTTTCATTGTGCTGTTTACGAGGGTGAGTCAAATGATGAAAATAGGTGTCGCACCACATAGTGTATAATTTTTCTACACAATCGTCAGTTGCTTCAATGCAAGTGTTCCAGCGCTTAACAAATGTTCAGATTCCTCTAGAAAAAAAAATCGATTCAATTCTAATTTAAGGTTTTAAGGTTTTCATTTCACTCGTCCTCGTAGATATAACCTTTTAATTGAAACAAATTTATTCTAAGAAAATAAATTGTCATCACAAATATTTTAAACAGAAGTACATACCACAATTATTGGCACCCCTAGGAAATGTATGAACAAAATTGGAACTGAAACATGTTCCTATTTCTATTTTAGTTTTTATATTTCACCAGAATGTTTAGGAACTCTTAAGCGGTCATCCTGGGTGTCCTGTTTTACTGGGGTACATATATATGGCATTCATCAACATGGGGAAGAGAATACACACAGACAAAAGTGTGCTGACCTTCATTAGGCAATCACTGTATTTAAAAAAACAAAACAAAACAAAAAAACCTACACTCTTGAAAATGCTCATGTCTTTGCTTAGGACAATAATTACATTTAAAACAAACCAGTGCTGTAGTAAAACTTCCTGAAAGAGGATGCAGATGCATTTTGCTCACACACATCATGAGGAGGCTTAGTTAGAGGTCCAGAGTTTGTGGTTGGAGCATTTTTGGGGCCTCCAAGTCTACAGTTAGACGCCACCTCTATGTCAACAAACTATTAGGATAGTGTGTCCTGTCTTGCGTCTAACCACAAATGTTAGCACCTAGATTTCTGTACTAGCTACTGCAAAGAACTTCTACAGTCAGGTGAGACAAAATTAATTCAATTCAATTCAGTTTTATTTGTATGGCGCTTTTAACAATGGACATTGTCACAAAGCAGCTTTACAGAAATAAATACATTCAAATTAAATTAAATCAAAATAAATTGGAAATGTGTGAACTTAGCCCTAATGAGCAAGCCAGACATGATAGTGTCAAGGAAAAACTCCCTGAGATGATATGAGGAAGAAACCTTGAGAGGAACCAGACTCAAAAGGGAACCCATCCTCGTCTGAGTGCTAACGGATACTGTGATTATAAATAAATCCCTTCTATAACTGTGTACTACATGGACAAATGGTGCAAATTACAAATGTACAAATTTATACAAAATTAGAGCTTTTTGGCAGCAAAAACTGAAGTTACATGATACACAAACATTTCAGTTTTATCACTTGGCATGCAAACATTTGTCCTTGTTGCATCTGCAAACAAATTGTATTGTTTTGTATAATGTATTATTTTAAATAATTAGAAACTATTGTTATTACTTTTACTCCAGCAAACATCCTACTGTGTGTAGTTAGCTACACTGGAGCGCATTCCGTTAGTCAGGTTGCTAAAAAATTTATGCAGAACAAAGACAAAGACAAATGCAGTGGTTTCTTCAGCTGTGATTTTAACCGCATCTGAAAAATGTCATTCTAGTAGAGAGGGCCCAATTCAGATCTTCCACAATGCTTGAGCCAGCCATGCTACCATTACCACATGGTTGGCTCAGGTGTTTATGGTTTTATCTTAGTAAATATCATTCATTTCTTTCATTATGTTCCTAGGCAAATGCGATTGGACGCAGTGCCAAAACTGTGCGGGAGTTTCTCGAGAAGAACTACACGGACGAAGCCATCGCTAGCGACAATGACGCTATCAAACTGGCTATTAAAGCCTTACTGGAGGTAATAAACAGAATAAACACAGGCACTTTTTTTCCCCAGACATTATCAAATTTGTTCATTGTGTTCATTGTGTTTATTGCCATTTGAATAATGTTACTCAGGTTGTCCAGTCTGGTGGAAAGAATATTGAGCTGGCGGTGATCAGGAGAAACCAGCCTCTCAAGGTAATATACTTTTGATTTCTTGTATTTGATGGTGACGGTTGTTTGCGCTGCTTATTTAAATGCTTTTATAGGCTATTAAACATGGCTTTCATCACTTGTTGTTTAAATGCATGTTCAGATTTACATTTAACTGATTTGGCAAAAGGTATATGGAAGCTGTTATAATCCTAATAAATGTATGTTCATGTAAACAACTAAAATCTGGATGTTGGTCACAACTAATGTTCAAATCTGGAAGCAAGCAATTTTGTTAAATTGAATGCTAATCTAAGCCTCCACTTTTTAATACTAGCAAGATGTTAGATTAAATAGTAGTTTTTTCTTTCTTAATTTCTTTAGGTATATCTCTTTCTTTATGAATCTCTCTGTGTTAAAATCGTTGCAACCCAAATTTGGCCCTGAACGCTTTAGGATTTTCACTGTGGTTAATTTTCTTTATTATTTGGGGGTGGACAACTCAGTAGCCCCGACACCGGGGACGAGCAGGTTTCACCTCACAGTTAAACACAGACTCAGATTTCATTTATATGTGATGTGAGGACAGCACGTCTCATAGCTGAAACATTGGCAGACTTTTATATTGAGAAGAAAAACAAACAGTGAAACAACCTTTTTTTTCGCATATCCCAGGAAGTTGGGGTCATAGCACAGGGTCAGCCATGATACGGCGCCCCTGGAGCAGAGAGGCTCAACAGTGGCCGCTTGACGGCGCTGGGGCTTGAATAATAATATATATTCATTCATATATACATATTCATTCGTTTCATTTATTAATTCACTTAGCACACTATACATTATTACATGACGGTAGCTACCACTTTTTAGCCTTGTTAGTGTTTTCAGGCAAGCAAAGCATGGAACTGGGCAGCACAATGGAGCTTTGCACTGCTTCAGCAAACACATGTCTGAGATATAGCTGTTGCAGCAGGGTTTGAATCGTCTTTGTTAGTGTATTCCCTCCACACCTCTTTATGTAAAAACATCACTTAGGAACACGCCTGTAAACTGGCTATGAAGCAGACAGATTTTTCTTCCAAGTAAGCACTCCTGGGTAGTTGGTAGTTGTTGTAGAGTTGTTGCTTGGCAGCTTATTCACTCTTACACTGTATTCTTAGTGAACATTGTTCTGCTCTTCATATTCAACAGATCCTAGAGTCCAAAGAGATCGAGACGCTGGTTGCTGAAATTGAGAAGGAGAAAGAAGAGGAAGCTGAGAAGAAGAAGCAGAAGAAGTCTTCATAGGTCATAGACACACTAAAGCTAACTTCAATACGCCGTTATTATTGTTATTATTTTTTTCTTGTTTATATTGGCACAAGCACTTGGTCCACAGTTTGCCTGACCCTGGCCTCATTTCTCATCCACTGTTGGTTACATGCACCATCGCTATTTCTCAAAACCTCACTGGGAGTATTACATCAATAATAAATCCCCAATTCATTACAGCACTGTTGTTTGACATGCCTTTTTTAAAATGTCTTTAAAGAGAGGCTTCTTATATAGATGAAACATGTTTCAGATTTGAAGCTACACCTTAATTGGATATAATTTTCGTACCTAAATTTGCCTTCCATATACAGTGACGGCCGTTTATAAAAAGCATTTCCCTGTTATTTCATTTCTGTTAACTGCCAGTTAGATGCTGTGCTGTGCAGTTGGCTCCATATTACAGTCGAGGGTTTTGTAAGGATGTGCTCAAACTAACTCACCCAAATAAAGTATTGTGGTTTGTATTCTCTGACTGGATCAGTGGATTATTTGAATTATATTTATCATATCATGTAAAAGCATTACCGACACCACATGCACTACTTGTCTTGCTTGTTACAGGAACATGTGTAGAAGATAATGTTAAAAGTTGCTGTCTTAGTATTCATGAACAAAGACATTAATATTAATAGGAGAGAAACTGCCTTTGTCATCCCACATTTAATGTCTCATGAGTGGGCTGGAAACCTAGAGCATTCTCTTTCCTCTTGCCTTTGATCTTGCGTAGGAATCCGAGACACAGACGACAAGGAACTCTCGAGCCGGTCTGAAGATATAATCAATAATTAAATAACTTAATTTTGACACCATCTAAAAATTTGCTGGGTGTTTAGACAGTAGGCAGGATGAAATACTCAAGAGTGCTGCAAGGAAAAGAACTTATTCTGATGATAATTCCTATCAAAATAGCAAAAAACAATTGGAGAGCGAGTAGAGAATCGGGTTAAGCTGGTGATTTTCTGAAAAGAATTTCAATGATGTGCTGCATGTTTACTTATTTATGTGAAGATGAAAGCTCATTCCTGGATGCTGGTTAAGGTTGCTGTTTCTTTTTTTTTTCTTTTCCCCTCAACCGCTCGTCATTCTCAGTCGTTTTATATGTAATCCTGTGGGAGGTGGTTGCTATTTTTTTTTGTCACAGTGGAAGTTGAAAAGTTCAACTGTTCAGAAAGCACAGCGTGAGCAATTGCTCTTTTCACCTCCCGCTCAGCACCTCAATCAGGTCATATCAGCACAAAAAAAATAAAAAATGCTCCAGCTCGCTCTTTTTCTGTATAAGAATGTGTGCAAGAAGTCTTAAATGGATGCTGAAGCTGATGGACAATTTTCTCTCTGTTTTCTTTCTCTGTCATACAAGTTGTGGGCCTACAGCTCTGATATTGGTACAGTCTCTTTCAACATTTCATATTTAGCAAAAAGATCATATTAGGAGTTGTTACAGTGGCCTTTCAAGCAATAGCCTGTGAAAAAAAAAAAAGCATGACATGCATTGAATACAGCCTGTAAAATTAAGGGATGAAGACATCCAGCATGGAGGCTGAGTAATTAAAATGAGTGGTCATTAGTGGTTGGGGATGTGTTTGTGTGAAGAGTGTGTGGGTTACTGTAGGGCATGGGCTCAGCTGTGTGTGAATGCATTTGTACATCTCACTGAGATACACACCCTGTAGAGGGGCTGGAAGTGCTCCAGGCATACTGTACATAGCTCCCAGTGTGACAGTTCTGCTTATTAAGAGATAATAGAATAACCAGACTCCTGGGTCTCAGGAAAGCTTTAAGCTCCTGCAGCCAAGGTCAGACAAGGTGCTTCTATCAAGCTGCTTTACTGTCCTTGTAATAATATAAGCTTGTTTCTTTTCCATTATTCTATTTATACCTGAGTTTTAATACTAGGTTGTACTATCCTGCTGTAGTCTACATGAGTTCCTGGTCTTATCCTCAGTATCACAGAGGAATTTGAATGGAATTGTGTTCATGAACGAAAAACTAACATTGAATAATGTTCACAAAGTTTTAGACAATGATGTTTAGCTGCAAGATTTGAGGTGATTTTTCCTCGGGTGTTTTCCGCCAATGATACTGGTTGCTCTTCTCTTGGCCCTATGGCTATGTGTAGTTCTTGTTGGTTAGCTGTAGGGCCTGAAATGACATCCCCATCTGATTGGTTGTCCCTAACCCCTGAGGCTGTATCATACCCTGATTGGTCAGTCCCTTTGCCTGCAGCAGTGCCCTACTCTGACTGGTTGATCCCAGCTCCTGAGGCAGTATCCGGTTCTGCACAGGCTTGTTGCTGTAGGATGTCCCTCGAGCTTGTTCCAAAACTCTATTTCCAACTAATCCTTCATTTACTAAATTGCATTATAGTAAAATTAAAATAACATTAGTACAGTTGTATAAGCAGGAAGCTACAATATTATTTTGGGAATCTAATGAAGTTGTTTTTAGAAAAAAAGAAAAAAAAAAAAATTCCTCCAACAGGGCCAATCCCGGCCATCATTCTCAAAACAGACACAATATAAGTGCAATGCTGAAGTGTTTTAATAATATCACAGTCAAATGCCAAAATATTTCAATCAATATTTGCAAGGATCAAAATAAAGATTTTGAAATTTTAACACGTAACACTAATATGATCTAGATAGAAAGAAAAATTTTCATCCAGAAATGATATGGTCCTTAATGTAAGATGTAATAATTAGTCCTCTTTATAAGACATGTAAAAGGTGATTTTGGAACTCAACTGAAGGATTTCTACCGTAAGAAAGCATCGTAGAGTGTAAGGGAGTGTCTAAGTGCACGGTCCTGTTCCATGCAGAAGATCAGATCTCTGAAAGTCACACGTGTCGGAACCCTTTGAGCAGTTCTCTGTGCACGTAAACCCAGAACCTGAGGGGAAACGGAGAAGGTGAACTTCCTGCTGGACTTCAAACTCAACCAAAGAAATGCATATTTTACTACAATTATAATCTTTTCCAAAAAGAGGGTTCATCACGACTTATCAAAGAGCAGACCAAAGATTAATTTAACGCTGCTTGAATGATTCCTTTCACTAATAACCACACATTTTAATAATATGAAGTTTGTTAGTTACTGCAGTACATGTGCATGAAAGGAGGTATAGCATCCTTTGCCTTTTTTCTCACAAATTTCTTCTCATTTACGTTCACTCAGTACATCAGATTCTCCTATACCATGCTAATAGCTCTTAAAGAGATGCATATTCCATGACAAATACATAAAAACATTAAAAAACTGCCCAGATAGAGAAGATTTGAGGCTATTTGGTTGTCATAAGCACTATCTGCAATGCAAAAAACACACTTCCCTTTATCATACCTATCTGCCTAATTGGATCTTTGTGGATTTTACCTTGTACTAGAAAAACACTCTAAACCCCCATGAAACATAACACAGAGAAACACAGACCAAGTGAAAATGAATATCAGCGTGACTGCAGGCCAGCACATGTGTGTGGTTGCACAAGAGTGTTTACAAGACTGCAAATCCTTCCCTCAGCAAAAACACATACAAGTGTTGAAAGATACAAAAACAACAAACCTGGTTATCACTTCCACAGTCACATTCTCTCAAACACACACAGAGAGGTGCTTGTGTAAAGGTCAATACCTGGTTAGTCCCAGAGCCAGAAGCCTCCAGAGGTTTCCTCTTACGAGGCCCGAGAGCCGCAAGTGCTGCCAGGTTAGCATCTCTGTGCTCCATCTGAGCTAGCTCCAGCTGCTGCATCTGAGCAAGAGAGGTGAGCTTGTTATAATAAAGGCCATGTGTTTTCCTCCCAACTCTCGTCTTGTCTCATTTACTGTATGATTACATATTTGGCCAATGCTCTAATCCAAAGGAATTTACAACTGAGTCAGGATAGATTTAATCAGTTAGGGTCTTGCTTAAGGACCCAACAGTAGCAGCTTGATGGTGCTTGGATTTAAACTCACAACCTTCTGATCAGTTAGACCAAAATCTTAACCACTGAGTCATGAGTGCACATACAGGTCAACCTCTGACCTATCCATAAAACTGAAGTGTAATCTGTTCTTTCTGTTCTCCAGTCTCATCACTTTGCATTGTCTAGTGTTACAATAATTGACAGGGGGAGATATGTGATGAATTTACTGGTTGCACAATTGCAGTATTTGTCTATATTGTACACAATAACAGAAGGGATTTATTTATAATTGCACTATTCTTTGCACCCAGATGAGGATGGGTTCCATCTGAGCCTGGTTCCTCTCAAGGTTTCTTCCTCATATTGTCTCAGGGAGTTTTTCCTTGCCACCATTGCCTCTGGCTTGCTCAGTAGGGATAAATTCACAAATTTACAATATATTTTTTGTGAATCCATTTATTTCTGTAAAACTGCGTTGTGACAATGTCCATTGTTAAAAGGGCTATACAAATAAAATTGAATTGAATTGAATATGTCAGTATATGTCCAAATGTTTGTGGACACCTGACCATCACACCCATGTGTGGTCCTCCAAACTGTTGCCACAAAGATGGAAACACACAATTGTCTTTGTAAGCTATAGGATTAAGATTTCCCTTCACTGGAACTACATGGTCTAATTCAAACATGTTCCAGCATGACAATGCCCCTATGCACAAAGCAATGTCCATGAAGACAGGGTTTACCAAGGTTTTTGTGGAAGAACTCAAGTGGCCTGCACAAAGCCCTGACCTCAACCCTACTTAACTGATCACTGGGATGAACTGGAACACAAACTATGCACTGGGTCTTCTTCCCAGACATCAGTGCCCAACCTCTTGGGCTCTTGCGGCTGAATGGGCAAATCCCCACAGCCACGCTCCAAAATCTAGTGGAAAGACGTTTCTTAGAAGAGCGGAGGCTGTTATAGCATCAAACGGGGAACAACTCGATATCAATTCCCATGGTTTTGGCATGGGATGTTCAGTGGTCAGGTGTCCACATACTTTCGGCCATATAGTGTATAAATAATGCCAACCTTCCCACTCAGTGAGCAGGGCCAATTATGGCCTTAGCAAAATATCCATAATCCTACTTTATGTAGGTACTCAGGCTGAATTTGATTACCTTTCTTATCCAAGTGCAAGGACATATGAGTGGAGCTAAAAATAGTGCAGACAGACTGATCAGTCACACAGACGTCCTGAATCTGATTAATATCTCAGGCTGGAATCACTTCTCTACTGGCACTTAACTCTTCAGCAGGTTAGTGTACTGTCTGCCAAAGTTTCTCACTTTTTTCAGAAGTCTTTTTCTAGCAGATTTAACAGGCCAGCAATTTAAACATTAACTTAATTTTAAACAGCACTTTAAATTAGGTTATGGTTATATAGGTTTGCTAAGTGAGTGCTATAATTAAAAAATTGCAAAAATTACAAAGCCACCGTGTCAGTGTTTTTTCACTAGTTTTTTTTTTGTTTACAAAAATTTATTATTTAACATTTATTTCAGAAAGAAGGAAAATATATATTTTAATGTCCAATCATCTGCTTGTTACTATGAGTAACACTGGCATCAGTCAGTTTTATAAAAGCAGACAGTACAGAAAGATTACAGAAAATAAAATATTTTCAAAAGGATTAATACGGACACATTTTTATACACAATATTAGAGGGAACATAAACTAGCAAGGTGAAAGAAAAAAAAAATAGTTTTATTTCAGGTTGTCTAACAATTTCTTAATCCACACACACACACACACACATACACACGTTTTCTTACTCTTCTTGTGAGGACGATCCAAAAGGAAACTTTTTTAGCTCTTTTAGTTTATTTTAATAAAAGCTGCAGTTTTTGTATTAAAAAAAATAGTTGTTTCCTGATGGGGACCAGACAAATGTTCCCATAAGGTCAAAACTGTCAGATATTCCTTGTGGACATGCGTGCACACACACACACACACACACACACACACACACACACACACACACACACACAGGTCTAAGGAGACTTCATTTTGCTCCATGTATAGCCTCAGGCTTCCGTTTCTGCTCCAATTAAACTCAAATTAAAATTAGCTTCCAATCAGGAAGAACACTCGTCTAGTCTAGACTAGTGTTTCTGGGGTATGTGTCCTAGGGAACTCTGACAGCTCTACCACAACATAAGTGGAACATGTGCTCTCACACACACACACAAACTAACCAACCTCTTTCGCTCTCTGTTTGAGCCTAAGTTGCTCGGGGTCCTCACTGCTCGAGCGACTCTGAAGGGAAAATAAAACAAGACAAACAAAATGGCTGGCCTGCTCACTTTCAGTGACTTTCCATGTATATATACACGCACACATTCACCTTAGCGATGCGCAACAGGGTTTCTCTCTCCTCCTCTTCTCTCTTTTGTTTCTCCACTTTCTCCAGCTGCTCCAGGAACTTTAGCTGGGAGCGTGTGTCACTGGTCTGAATGTTCCGCCAGTCATCCTAACTCCAGAAACGTGCATTTAAGCTTTAACAGCATTCAGTACCTATTAATTCAATTTTCAACTCAAACCAGCTGAGACTCTTCATATCTTTGTTTTGCATTACTTCTACTGTGCCTTGCATAAGTATTCACCCCCTTGAACTTTTCTCCATTTTGTAACATTACAACCTAGAGCTGAAATGTACTTAATTGGGATTTTATGTCATAAATCTGCACAAAATATTATTGAAGTGGGGGGAAAACAATATAGCTTTCAAAATTATTTATATATGTGAAAAATTTTTTTTAAAGTTGTGATTGTATAGGCACCCCATTGCTGTGAAACCCAAAAATTAGTTCTGGCGCAAACAGTTGCCATCAGAAGTCATACTGAATGGAGTTGAATGGAGTCTACCTGTGTGCAATTAAAGTGTCATGTGATCTCAATACAAATACACACCTTCCTGGAAGGCCCCAGAATTTGTTAGTGAATATACCTAAGCAAACAGCATCATGAAGACCAAGGAGCTATCAAAACAACTCCAAACAACAAAGTTCTGGAAAAGTTTAATTCGGGATTTTTTTTTGTAAACAAACATCTGGCAGAGCACCACTAAATCCATCACTAAAAATGGAAAGAACATGGCACAACTGTGACTCTGCTTAGAGGAGTAAGGAGGACAATAGTCAGAGAATAACCAAGAGGCCAAGAGAAACTCTGAAGCAGTTGTAGAGATCCACAGCTCAGATGGGAAAAGCCCAGACACTCCATAAAGTGAAAAGAAAGACATTATTTAAAACAAACATAGAAAATCTCATATGGAGTTTGCCAAAAGGCATGCTGGAAAATCAGCAAACATGGAAAAAGTTCTCTGGTCTGAATCTTTGGCACAAAGCACTACATTTGGTAGAAACCCATCATTGCTGAGAACACCATCCCCACAGTGAGGTATGGTGGTGGTAGCATCACAGTCTGGGGATGCTTTTTATCAGCAGGGACTGGGAAATTAGTCAGGGTTGAGAGCAAGGTGGGTGGAAACAAATAGAGGGCAGTCTTTAAAAAAACTATAAGGGTCAGCAAGCAGGGCAATATAAACATTCTGTATACCTTCAAATGTTAAACATATTGAGCAAACCAAATTAAGTCCATTTCAATTCCAGGTTGAGACTACAAAACGTGGGAAAGTTAAAAAAGGCACTGTATGTGTATTTAGAGGAGCTGACCTATTTGTGTAACAATGTAGCTCTGATGTCATTTAGCACAAATTCATCAAGGCTTTATGAAATTGTATTAGTTACTAATGAATGTATTCAGGTTGCCAGGATGATCCATGTGAGGTGTTTTGGTTCATCTGTGTGTGTGAGATTACACATACCCTGTAAGAGATATTATGATGTTGTGCTATAACAGTGAGTTTTTCCAGCAGATCTCGAAGTCTTTCCTGTGTGGCATGAGAAAGCAACCCAAGCACATCTGGATTCACCTCTGCAACACCCAGAGAACCACCTATGTGCAGACACACACACAGGCATACACACGGACACAGCTAGCACTAGGTGTCACTTTTGACTTGGACTAGAATTTATTTATTTTAATCACTGCCAATTTTCATGTCTTTCTAAATGGCAGTTGTGAAAGCATTGATTAACTAAGCGCTGTGCTCTCAGAAGTAAGAACAACGACCTCAAACAATGCCAGAGAATACTTTGCACATTTTATTTATCCAAATACACAAAAAAATTAGGCTAGGTTTAGCTGTATTGTAATATATGTCTAAACGTCTAATTAATTGACCTAAAAATATCCGGTCAATAAAGTCTAATTTGTCAGTTCAGAAATCTCTTGATTTTGCAGTGTCATTTAAGTGGATTATCCTAGTCTGTGTGTGTGTGTGTGTGTGTGTGTGTGTGTGCATGTTTTGGGGGTGTTGATTTGGAGGAAAGGCTGAAGGGACCGGTTGTATTTATTTATTTGTTTGGATTTTAGGTTTTAAAACAACTAGCTTCAGCTAACTTCAAGCAAAAATCGCTGACTGCATGCATGTTGAACAGAATGCTGGTATTAAATAATTCCTAGGCTAGGAAAAAGGATTTTTGCTGGAGCACATATTCATTAAGTGGACACTGTAAAATATCAAACAGACTAAAGGTTTAACCTTTAAATTCGTTTCGGCAAGTATAACCAGGAAATAAGTCAAAATATCTCTAGGGGTCAGGCATTAATTTTTGCTTTTGCTTTTTGTTATGCTTGGTGAACAGACCGACATCTGCAAATGCTCTCATTTTGCCTTTTCTGCTGATGCAGACTGAGTTCCTGCAAGGCCAAGCCTGTCTCTTTTATTTCCAAATTCCCTTGCTCCATCTCCTCCTCCTCCAGGCTAACTCCATCTTCCCCTACCTCCCTTCGTTCTCTCACTTTCTCTCCCTTGTTATTTTGATCAGCATGGTGGAAGGGATTCCTGCCAATCTGGCAATTTTGCACCATTCCACAGTCATTAGCATACTGATTAAGCGGAACAGCCTTGTCAGAGATACTGCTGATCAAAGAGAGAGCCTCTCCGTTCTGTCTCTCACTACCAGGGCTCAACATGTGCCAAAATGTCAGGAGAAAAAAAGCATGAGAGCAAACGACAGAGAGAGAGAGAGGTGAGAAACAAAGATAACTTATGGATATTAAAGATATAAGGGAAAATATATGTGGTACAACCCTACCCAGGGCATTTTATTCACTACTCCCTACTTACTACTCCCCACCTACTCACTCACTGAGTAGGTGTGAAGACACCATTACCAATGTGAAGCACTCTCTGCTGCAGTGCTGTGGTCTGCAGGAAGGGCTCGTCCCTGCATGAGCGCACCACTGTGCCCACCAGCTCTGAACTGGATGCCAAAATGCGAGCGTTCTCCTCATTCACATTAACACCCGCCATGGAGGCCACGTCATTTATGTCATCATCATCACTAATTGACAAAAGCACATGGACATACAAACAGAATGAGAAATTCACTCAATACATTTCTGTTTCTTTACTTAATGGTAGTTTTATCAGGTATAGGTTTATAGGTTCATACTGTAAGTATAAAATTACTGACTGTAGCCTGTTAGCCAGCCTGTTAGCCAGCCTGTTAGCCAGCCTGTTAGCCAGCCTGTTAGCCCCCCTACTCTGTCTGGCAATGGAAAGGGACCACCACAGGACCATCGCTGACCAGGCGTTATTTGGGCTTTGGATCATTCTCAGCACAGCGGTGACATTGACGGCGCAGAGGCATGACAGAATGTGTGGTGTTGTCACTTTATCAGGGACACCTACCTTGTTGGTTCACCATGAAAATAAAACTCATTATTTTACATGCACTATTTGTATCCTCCACCCTTCAGTTTCTGAACACAGTATCACTGTTGGCTGAATTTTTGGTTGAGTGACTGTTCTTAACTCAACAGTGCCCTGATACACTTGTACCAGTGATCTGCCACCCAAATATCTGGTTGGCGATGGTACTTTCCACTGTCGATGGTCCCTTTCCACTGCTGAATGGCTAAGAGGCTACTGGAAAAATTATGCACAGGACCAGATAGGCTACAGTCAGTAATTGTGTACATGTAAAGTAACAAAGCCCAAGTGCACTGCATTTTTAAACAGCCACAGATAGGTCTCTACTCCTCAAAACCAAAACACAAAATCCACAGTGGAGCAGAGAATAGTAGTCATTACCGGAATGAGCCTGAGGTGCTGTCCTTGAAATTGTATGTTTGTGCTGCTTGAGTTGGTCCAGAGGGGGTTTTAGATGCCTGGAGAGAATACTGCCTCCTAAAAGCTCCTTAAAAAAAAAAAACACATCGTACTAGAAAGGTCAAAATAATTAATACAGCACATAGTCATTTCAAAAATTCACCCAACTATGATACTATGATACTGCCATAGTTTCCCTATGGTATCTGAGGGTAACTGTGGTTATACCTGTGACAATGACATTACCATGGATTTACCTGATCTTAGGCTTGCTCAATAAAGAATATCCTGTCTCATTAGATTTTATGTACTAAATTACAAACACTCCCTCAGTGTGGCACATTTCACCAACTCCACTTGCATTCACTCAAAGTTTAATCAGTTCACTAAAGTTTAGTCATAAGAGGGATGACTTAGTGACTACAGTAATAATAAAACTGAGACATGCTTTAACAACCACTCTGTGACCAATGTCCCCTCCCCTTTCCTTGTGAAAAAATCCAGACCTTTCTGGAAAAACTTTTTTTCCCTCTGGTTTTATGTCATTAAATGTGTTTTGAAAAGGAAGAACATGAAGTATGATGTGCTTTAGGGAGGCTGTATTTTTGCAAAGAATTAGGCAATGCCAATAGACAATGTATTTAGAACAGACAATGCAATTATACTGTCTATATTACTTAGCCAACAAAACATCTATTCTTAAAAGTTATTTATGTATATTTCCAGATCTGGCAATGAGTGTATTTAAATTCCACACTTTTTCAGATTTTGTCCAGTTAATTTTTTTAATAAAGGGATAGAACAGCACATTTCTTTGAGGAGAATAAGGAGGAGGAGAACCGTTACCACCTGCTGCCTGTGTGTTGGTCTGAATGACTGGATGCTTGGGCTGTGTGTGGTTCTGCACTGGCAACACAACATGGGGTGAGGAGGTCACACTTTGCTCCACAATCACTCCTTTGGTTTGCTGGATCACCTGGTCAAATACAAAACTTCAACTCAAATGCAGGATAGCTAGTACATACAGGCAGAATTAGACAATGTCAAAAGATACCCATATCTCATTGGCAATGCAGGAAACCAAGAAAAGCTATATGTAAATGTCAGCTTCCATACACTCAAAAGGTTTTGTGTGTGTGTGTGTGTGTGTATATCTTTGGTGTAAGAAAAATGAGGGGCAACATTCCTGGAGATATTCTTCAATATAAACAAATGCAATAAACAATAAAATCCCATAAATTAGATTAAAAGATGACAAATGGCATTTGAAAATCACTGCATCAAGCATGAGCTGACGGGATACTGGTGGCTTTAAGTGAATTATACTGAAGTGTGGGTGGCAGGAACTAAACCAAGGAATGAAGATAAATTGGACAAAATGTCATAAAAATGAGTCACAATTCAGCAAAGGGGCTCACTTTCACTATTTCAAACATAACGGAATTAAAAACTTGGACAGAAGAAAAACATACAGTACATAGTTTTCAGTCACATGTTCACAGGAGATTAAACTGAAAATAGTTGGCAACAGTTCACATGTTTACTGTCCGAAGCATTATTTGAGCTGGAATACCAGAGTACTTTCATTTAATATAATTTGAAGAGATTTGACTGGCCAATTCAGACTGTGTAATTTGTCCAACATACCACAGATAGCATATGATTACAGTGTAATATACAAGGCATAATACTCAAACAGTGTGTAGTGGCAGGGAAAACAAAGGGTGCTTGAAAACTCTCAGCTAGCTACTGAACTACTGTGGACAAACTCTGCTGGCAACTGAGTCTGGGAGGCAGGGCTTTGTGTATGTGGGAGTGAACTGAAATTAGGATCAAGGAGTAAACAGTTTATTTCAATGTTATTGTACTTGACCTTATTGCCTCTACATCTCCTTTTAATAACAACCAGTGGATCATTTATTTACTCAGTTCAGCTGTATCTGCAGCACTTTCACAGGAGATGTCATCACAAAGTACCTTTACAGAAACCTCAAAACACAACCCATCCTCTTCAGAGTGACACCAGATAGTGGGATTATACACTCACTGAGCACTTTATTAGGAACACTATACTAATACTGGGTAGGGCCTCCCTTTGCTCTCAAAACAGCCTCAATTCTTCATGGCATGGATTCCACATGATGTTGGAAACATTCCTTTGAGATTCTGGTCCATGTTGAAATGATTGCATCACGCAATTCCTGCAGATTCTTCAGGTGCATTTTCATGGTGCGAATCTCCCGTTCTACCACAACCCAAAGGTGTTCTACTGGATTCAGATCTGGTGACTGGGAAGGCCAGTGAAGAACACTGAACTCATTGTCATGTTCATGAAACCAATTTGAGACGACTTTTGCTTTATGATATGGTGCATTATCATGCTGGAAGTAGCCTTTAGAAGATGGGTAAATTGTGGTTATGAAGGGATGCACATGGTCAGCAACAATACTCAAATAGGCTGTGGTATTCAAGTGAGGATTGATTGGTATTAATGGGCCCAAAGTGTGCCAAGAAAACATTCCCCACACCATTACACCACCTCCACCAGCCTGGACTGTTGACACAAGGCAGGTTGGTCCATGGATTCATGCTGTTGCCACCAAATTCTGACCCCACCATCTGTGTGCTTCAGCAGAAATGGAGATTCATCAGACCAGGCTACGTTTTTCCAGTCTTCAACTGTCCAGTTTTGGTGAGCCTGTGCCCACTGCAGCCTCAGCTTTCTGCTCTTGGCTGACAGAAGTGGAACCCGACATGGTCTTATGCTGTTGTAGCCCATCTGCCTCAAGGTTCAACATGTTTTGCATTCTGAGATGCTTTTCTGCTCATCACAATTGTACAGAGTGGTTATCTGAGTCACTGTAGCCTTTCTGTCAGCTCGAACCAGTCTGGCCATTCTTTATTGACCTCCCTCATCAACAAGGCAGTTCCGTCTGCGGAACTGCGGCTCACCGGATGTTTTTTCTTCACTGCACCATTCTGAGTAAACTCTAGAGACTGTTGTGCATGAAAATCCCAGGAGATCAGCAGTTATAGAAAAAAGCAAACCAGCCCGTCTGGCACCAACAATCATGCCATGCTCAAAATCACTGAGATCACATTTTATTCCCCCAATTCTGATGGTTGATGTGAACATTACCTGAAGCTGTTGGCCCGTATCTGCATGATTTTATGCACTGCACTGCTGCCACACTATTGGCTGATTAGATAATTACATGAATGAGTAGGTGTACAGGTGTTCCTAATAAAGTGCTCAGTGAGTGTATATCATTAGAGTATGCAGTTGTAGAAGAGTAAAGACAAACAGTATGACCTTGACATGAGGACCTTTAAATTAAAGGTGAAGACTTACTTAGATGAAGACTTACTTAGAAAACAGTATGTTATATATCTGAACATTCTGTGCCAAGTGAGCTTACCATTTGAGGGGGTCCAGCTGGTACACTGCCTCGGAGAGGCTGAGAGATGGTGGTGGAGGAAGAATGGCTGAGTTTCTGGGTGCTGCTGCTGATTGTGGATGAAGGGGAGGCTTTGGGCTGCTCACACTGCTGGATGAAGAGCTGAGAGTTTGGTGTGAGCTGACGCACAGCAGGAAGGCTCCTCTAAAAAAGACAAGAAACTCTGACTAAATTCTTTATTCCCTCTATTCGTTTGATATCAAACTCACAAAGATCAGATCTTACTTTAAGAAAGGGCACCAGGTACGGTTGGGGGGATGATTTCAGCTCCATGTAAAGTTTTTCAGTGAACTCCTCAGCTTCCAGTCGTCCATCCTGATAAGAAAAAACAGAAGACCTTAAACCTGGTGCATGCTAATGTAGAAGGAGTAGGACTACAACAACAAAAGGATATGATGTCACACCAGCAGGTCTTTGACCAGAGCTCGAACATTCTGTGCCATGTCAGGTGAGCGGGTCCCACTCGATGCCAGCTTCATTAGAGTGATCAGAAAGTTTTTACATTTCTTTACATTCTCCAGTGTCTCCTGTCGGGAACACAAACCACATTTATTTCACAAAACAATGAAACATTTGAACATATTAGATTGATTGCAGCAGAATCAAGTATATGGTCATTAATGCAATAAATCAAGATTACAAATATACACCTACTTGAAAGATCATTATTTTTATTCTAAATTTTTTCAGGGGTCATGCATGAAAGTCCTGGACTTTCAAAAACATTTCCAGCACTATTTTTTTGTATGCTACATAGGTGCTTTATTCATCACTTACCTTAAAGCAAGTCTTAAAGCAAGTATGACTTATTTTCATCCTTAAGAAGCAGGGTTTTTCCAAACAATTATTATTAACCAAACAAAATTATTAACCAATTAATAAATTCTGAACCTATTATGTGTTATGTTGCATGGTGAATGTCTTTTTTAATTTGCTTTGTGAGAACCCTGTTTCCTTACAACATACAGTTTATTTATTTTTATTCACATTATAAAGACATGAATGCTAACATAACATAATAACATAACATAAATGCTCCTCATTTAATGATCAACATCTGACTCTGACTTCAATGTATTACCTATTATCACTGATACTGCTTTCAATAGAATACCTTCTCATATATAATAGTGAAGAATTAATAGTTGGAAAAATAATAGTTTCATTAAAATGCCTTTTACACTTTCAGAACTAGACAGGTTCTTTCTAGTCAATTAATAAAGGTACAGTAACTAATTTGTGTTGCATTTGATTACTTTTTCTTGCCAGGGTACCAAGAGTACCAAATAGAGACATACTTATGGTGCTGATCAATGATTGGTCAAATGAATTGACATTCTACCAGACTGTATAGCACAAAAATCTTCAGTAATAATGTCTGACAACATTCCTGTCTAATACAATGGAAAACCTTAATCCTAAGCTCAGCTTATTAAGAAAAACCCCCAAAAAACCAGAGTAAAAGACCTTGACACACCATCATTATTTTTATATTTGTTAAAGTTCACTGTAAATACTACATTACAGGAAATTATGTCACCACCCCCAACCTCCAGATGCAGTGGGGAAGAGAAACAGGTACCCAGTCAGGGGACAGATAGTTCTGGGTTTGGAGTAGTAACTGTATGGTGCCATACCACACTGTCTGGTGGAAAAGCAAGTTTAGATTATTGGACTCACTTGAAATATGTGAAGGCAGCATACACACATGCACATACACATACACAATCATGAAGAAGCGTGATGGAGAAATGACTCACGGCTGTGACAGTGACCGGGGTGGAGACTTTGCTGCTGCTGCTGGCTTTGATGGGAATATTTGGGGAGATATTTCGAGGGCCACTGCCAACTGAGCGACTGCTTTGAGTAACTGATGAAGAAAGTGATGCCTTGCCAATAGACTGAATAAAAGAAAACAAAATATTGTTTAGTAGTTAAATACCTGACATATCAGAGCCTGCATACTGTGAAATGCAGACCTACACCTACCTTCACTACAGATGTAGAGGTAACACTGGTGCCAGTGATGGTCCTTTGGCTCATGGTTGCTGTTGCAGTGCTTATCGGAGGTTTCTGAGCAGAGGGAGCTTTAATGACGGTGGGCCCTGTGATGGAGTTCGGCTTAAGGCCAGTCCCTAACACGGAGGGGGGTTTAATAATAGTGCTTGCTGTAGTGGTGGGTTTGATTGTGGCAGTGCCCGTGGTGGAGCTGGGCTTCAGAACAGCCTTTGCTGCCGAGGAGCCGGGTTTTACTAAGGTGGCTACCGTTGTAGATGAAGATGGCAGAGAGACTCTGATGATAGATGTGGCTGTTGCCTGAGAATAAGATTATTTTGCTTTATTGTATGACTTAGAATTCATTTATGTAAAAAAATACATGCTGTTTTTTACATCTCATGCTACTTGTGTTCAGGGCCTCTTTATTGTATTGTATGCTGTATCATAGGAGACATATTTTTGTTCCTTTACATACATGTGTATGGATGAGATGACAGTAAAATTGACTTATTTATTTTAAAAAAGTGCCACTTTATTATCTATTCTAATTAACTTCTCAGTAAACTGAGCTGCTACGAAATAAAAAATAAATAAATATAGAAGATACAAAAGATACCTGGGAGGCTTGTGGTCTTACAGTTGTAGTGACATTGGATGATTTGGGCACTAAGCCCTGGGCCTGTGCTTGAGCCAAAGCTTGCTGGGAAACCAACATCAACTGCCCACTGTCACTGCGAATTAAAACCATACCTAGGCCAAAAAAAAAAAAAAAAAAAAAGCCAAGATGAAGCACTTACAAAGGACAAATTAGAGACACTCTTAAGGCAACTCATACCTGAAACCTCAACACAAACCTTGTGGAATCTGGAAGTTGGCAGGTAGCTGGAGAGATGTAGTCTGAGGACTCCGTGGCACTGTTACATTCTGCGGTGTTACATTCGACGCCCTCGGTAAAGTCATGATCGCTGCTCGGAGCGGAGCTTGCGTCACTGCTGGAGGTCTGACCTGGTTAGACATCACAGTGAGTCCTCCAGGATGTGAAGCTGAGGTCTGTCCACTGGCCCCGGCTGCTGAAATAGCTGCCGACACCACTCTCGCCCCCACCACCAGCGGCGTGCCAGATCTGACAGGGGCAGAGCTCACTATGACTTTTGGTGTTGGAGCCATGGAGGCAGATGTTAGAGAGGAGGTCACAGGATTGGGGAGCATGCTCGAGGAAGGAACTTCAGCTTCAGCAGGATGATTTTTAAGTGCCTCACATGGCTCTGATGACTGAGTTTTACTTTCTTGTGTAAGTACTGAGTCTTTGGCTGAAGTGTGAGACGCACTGGTGGCATCATGTGCATTGTGTTTATCTGATACCTGAGTGCACGGTGCTGCTGGAGTGGCTCCTGTTTCTGGAGCTTCACGCGCTTTTTCTGCCGAATCATCTATCTTTCGAAAGTCGTTTACACTTTCGCTTTCGGACATGACACAAATTTATAACACAAACAGCGTCGTGCCATGTCAGTAGCACACGCTGGCTCGCTTGGTTGGTTGGGTGGTTAGTTTAACACCTCATTCGTGTCAGTGTGAACTGACTCCCAACATTAGCGTCCTCAGTGCGGAATTTAAACGAACCCGCCTCGTCAGTCAGCTGATCACTACCTCTTCACCAATCAGCTGATACTTATGCTGCCTTCACGTGCTACTGGAATTCTCCTACTTCCCACTTCTGAAGTGGTAATTACAAGTATGTCATGTTCACATGCCCTGTTGTCGGAAAGAACATGAAACATGGACGACGCCAGATTCATTCATACATATTTCTATTTTTTTCTTTTTTTCTTTTACTTTTATTTTGACACCATAACACATATTACTCAGCTAGCTTGCTGAAATTAATGGAATTTTGGTAAAATACAGGCTATTTTCATGGTGTAAAAATGTACAACATGTATAGAATAGTTGCTGATATAGTACATAAATGAATATGACCAAAACAACAAGCGCTAACAATTAGCTGCATTTAGAAAAAAATGAACAAAACCTGTCATTTAGTACAGAAACTGTCCTCTCCTCCACCATGTTGAAAGTTTTGGACTCCTCTTCTCTCAGAAACTCAGGTATCAAAATTATCTCTGAGTTTCCCAGTCGTAATTACAACTTGAGGGGTCATTCATGTGCAACTTCCTAGTGGGAAACTCGTATTTACAATAATTCCGATAGCACGTGAGGCAGCATTAGCGTCAACGCTGGCTTTGTAACCACCATAGACATTGAGAGGGACACGCCCCCTGCACTAATATTATACTCATATTTTACTATTACTGTTATTATTATTCTATACAGTATAATTATATACACTATATGGCCAAAAGTATGTGGACACCTTACCATCACACCCATATGTGCTTGTTAAACATCATATGGAGTTGCCCCCCCCTTTGCTGTTACAATAAGCTCCACTCTTCGGGGAAGGCTTTCCACTAGATTTTGAAGCGTGGCTGTGTAGCCACAAGATCATTAGTGAGGTCAGGTACTGATGTTGGATGAGGAGGTCTGGTGTTCCAGTTCATCCCAAAGGTGTTCAGTGGGGTTGAGGTCAGGGCTCTGTGCAGGACACTCAAGTTCTTCCACTCCAACCCTGGCAAACCATGACTTCCTCTTTATGCATAGAGGCATTTTCACGCAGAAACAGGTTTTGGCCTCTTAGTTCCACTGAAGGGAAATTGCTACAGCATACAAATCATTTTAGAAAGTCGTGTGTTTCCAACTTTGTGGCAACTGTTTAGGGAAGACAAATAAGCACATATGGGTATGAATGTCAGGTGTCCACATACTTGTGGCCCTATTGTGTACATCACTGGCTGTTAAACATCATATAAATATTCTTATATGTAACAAAAAGTAAATATATACAAGGAGAAATTAATTTTAGGCTTCTAATTATCTTTGTTTTCCCACTGTTAGTACAATAAACTAATGTCATTTCTGTTTTAAACATTTTAAATAATTGGGTCTAATTGATCAACATTTGCCTCTGTAGTTTCCCTCTGGTTACACTTGATGCCAAGAGCAAAACAGGTTTTGAAAAAGCACAGTTTGTGGTACAGGTTCCCTGCCCTGGTCCTGAAGTAAGTCCTGAATAGCTTTTATTTTGTGAAGAATTTCATGGATCAAAGGCTAACATCTTTACTTATGATCAACTGCGGATAAAATTTCTCCAGCATTTAAAAGCATTTACAAAAAACAATTGCAAAAGAGAGAGAGAGAGAGACACTAGAATAAAAAATATTTGCATATTCCTTTATTTTGTGCTTTTGTGTGTGCGCAGTGATGTCTGATAATAACATCATCTGATAAAACTGTTTAGAGATATTTTGTCTGGGAACATTAATAGTACACAGAGCCCTGCATGGAGTTGCTTTTGATTTTACTTCTTTAGATGAGACTGGGGGAGATGAATCCGGTAAACACAAGTCGAAAAGTTTTAAAACAAACCTTTGCCTTGCTGTAGTCTGATGCGACAGATCTATTAGAATTTTTTTGCATTTTAACATTGAAAAGTTGATTATTGTATATACCTGTTGTATACACTTGAAAAGCTGTGGCCTTTCCCTTTAAAAAAGATCATTTTCCACTAGTCCAATGGTTCCTGTTTAATCTGAGTGACTGAAGTCAGGACCCTGCTTCGAACTTGCTTGATTTCTCTCCGTAGAACGTACTCGCTGAACTGAGATGAGTCCACACCACCTCCGCATGAAGCAGCAATCTCAAATCCCTTCTGCTGGAGCCGCTCCAGAACCTCACACACACACACACACACATTATTCTTCTATTTAACAGATTATTAAGCAGACAGAAGAGGATACAAATTTAATTTAGATTTAATTTAGAGGATACAAATTTAATTTAGAGTGCATGCAAACATAGCTGCTGATTAATGAGTGTTATAATCTATCTATCTATCTATCTATCTATCTATCTATCTATCTATAAGTGCATTTTTAAATTATTCAGTAACTTTTAAATTATTCACCTTACTGAAAAACTTTTGTCCATAAATTCTGTGAAGGGGCATTACTAACAGCAAAAGTCTTTTGTTTTGGCATTATCAAGAAGAAGATGTCAAGTGACCTTAATGATGCAATGACAAAGTTGTAGCCCTTTCACAGATATTGAAAAAATTGTCATCATTGAGCCATGGTTAGGCTGGTTCAGTTTACTCTGTCATGTGGTAAGACGCCCCAAAAAATAAAAATGTGTTGTTATTTTTATTATAATAAAACATGTATATTTGAAACATTTAAGTGTAAGTGTGATTTCAAGCAAAAGATTTATATGGGTGTCTAAGCAGATGCCTGTTTAATTTGAAAAGAGCCTGAAAAGTCAAGTAGCATAAACGCTAAGTCAAATGGTGCAACCAGGGGAAACGTGTATTTAAACAAATATTCAGTGCAAAACTGTGCAGTTAGGAAGTGTAACTGTATATACTGTATGTTTTTTGTAATGCATATATGTTTTTTGTTTGTTAATATCATTTTATTGTCTTTTAATGAAAAATTTTATATGTTGTTGCACCACCTGACATTTTCTGGGTGGTGACATTTTGAACAACTTATTTGTCACAGAGTGCAGGCTTAGTCAGTGTTACTACCTAGACAAAATTATAAAGCACCCTGTAATGAGTGTATATTACATATAAAATATGTTGTGCAACCTACTTGTACAGAGCTGAGATGGCAGTATCCGTTAAGAGGGAACCGGATGATATGAGTGGAGTCATGGTTCCATCCTGCGTTGACTGAACTGCACATGACATCTCCGATCTCAGGGAAAATGTCCTCGATGAGAGCCTTATCTCCACTCAGTGTGATCCTTTCGCCCAGTTCGGGGGCCACGCGCACCACCACACACTCACACGGCCGTGACACACACCCTGAGTCTCGCTCCGAACGCCAGCGTTCAAGCTCTGCCTGCAGTGGCTGCAGCTGGAAATACTGTGCTTCCTCATACAGCAGACAGTAGTCCTGCTCAAACATACACATAGAAAAGTAATTCTGATTGATACGTTTGATTACTAGGAGTAAAAATTTAACAATAGACTGACCTGTTTACTGTGTATTGGGCATATTTATGTCCATATAGTACAGGTGTAATGTTCAGTGCTCCAAATATTTGACTTTAAACCTGGATTTAAAGTAGATGTGGCCTAAATGACTTTTTTCTTTTTCTTTGAAATAGAGAGGTGTGTGGGACCTCAATTTCAATATTTCAATAACATACGTTATTTTTGTTTATACCTGCCTGTGACATTTTGCCCCACAAGCTTCATATCTGACCACTCACCCACATTTGAGTAAAAACCTCCAGTTGTTTTGTCACAGGATCCCAGTCCCAATGCACACCTCTAGTCTCAACTAGATACCCTGTGAACTATATTCTGGCAAGCTTTCTAAATAAAATGAATAATGTACCTCCTATTTGTATCTATATTTATATCTGTTAAAAATCTGTTCATTCTGAATAATGTATTCATGGTTACACCCCTAAAATATAAGTAAGCTGACTTATAATCCAGTAGATATTAAATCAGAATATCAATGAATTGGTTGAATAAACAAGTTTCAATATCTGTCCAGAAATAAAGAGCACATACATTTAACTATGGGTCTAAGAATGATTCTCTTGATTAGAAATGAACACAAATACAGGAATATAGCTAAAATCATACATACCTTAAAGTCGTCTGGGATGAGTAGCTTGGAAGTCCTGAGAAAGTTGAGGATGTAGCGGAACATATGGCCATCACGATCGATGAAATAATGCTGCTTTAGACTGTCTAGCACTATGGGCTCTGTGCCATCAAACAAACGGCCAATCCTGTGCATAAGAAAGAGAGAGAAGTAGAGAGGAGGGAGTAGGGTTGATGGAATCTGTGGCTTTGTACATGTGAACATGTTAAAAACCACCTCTTGTAGAGGACACCAGTGTATGTGTGTGCATTGGTTCCCCTGTGCATATCCATATGTGTGATATGTATGTCCATGAGCAGGTCAGCCTTATAATGCACCTCATGCTCCACAGATGCAACAGAGGCACCTGATAGTGCACCAGCCCCCCCCCAAGCGCCCGAGGACACAAACACACCAACATGATTATCAGTCATGAGTAGCAGAGCAGCATGACTGGGGGTGCTAGGCTGCTTATGCAGATGTCACAGTCCTGTGTATACCTGGATGCTGCTGACAAAGCTGTATATGTTGTAGCTAGGGGTGAAATAACCCACAACTGCATGTGTCACTTATCACCACAGAATACAGTGTTTTAGACCACACCCACTGTCCCATCTGGACATGCAGCATATGTTTAAAGCCAGGGCCTAGATACATGAAAAACAGGAAGGTATATTATATAGAACAGTAGATTCCCTGGGGCACATGAACTCTAGTGGAATTGTGATGCCCTGACATTGCTGTATAACAATGCAAGACTCTCTAAGTGTATATATGTTTGTTTATGACACTGTGTGAAACTGTGTGAGTCTGTTTTGTGTGCCACTCTGAGAATGTATGAGTTTGAGTATGTGAATATGTGAGTATGAGAGAGCCTGTATAAGTCTGTATATGGCTGTATGAGAATATGTAACGTCTGTGAGTCTGTATGAGAAAGTGAGAGATTGTGAGAGACTGTGAGTCTGTATGAGACTGAGTCTGTATGATACTGCTTAAGACGGTGAGTTTGAATGGGGCTGTGTGAGTCCGTGAAACTATGAGACTGTGTGTCTGTGTGATATTGTATGAGCTTGTGTGTGTGTTTGATACTGTATAAAACTGTGAGTATATATGAGACTGAGTCTGTATCATACAGTATGAAACTCTGAGTCTGTATGAGTCTGTACAAAACTGTGAGAGACTGTGAGTCTGAATGAGACTGTGTGAGTCTATGATACTGTATGAAACTGTGTAAATCTGTATGATATTGTATAAGACTGTGAGAGACTGAGAGTCTGTATGAGACTGAGTCTGTTTGAGACTGTAAGAGATTGTGAGTCTGTAAAAAAACTGAGTCTGTATAATGCTGTGAGTCTGTATAATACTGTGAGAAACTAAAAGACTATGACTGTGTATATGAGACTGTGTGAGTCTATATAATACTGTGAGAGACTCTGAGGCTGTATGAGATTGTGTAAGTCTGTATGATACTGTATGAGACTATGAGAGACTGGGAGACTGTGTATAAGACTGTGTGAGTCTTTATGATACTGTATGAGACTGAGTTTGTATGATACTCTGTGAGCCTGTGTAAGTCTGTCTGATACTGAGTCTGTATGAGACTGTGAGAGACTGAGACTATATGACACTGTGTGAGTCTCTATAATACTGTGAGAGACTCTGAGACTGTATGAGACTGTGTGAGGCTGTATGATACTGTGAGAGACTGAGATTGTATGACACTGTGTGAGTCTCTGTAATACTGTGAGAGACTCTGAGACTGTATGAGACTATGGGAGTCTGGTTGTGTTAAGAGAATGTGTATAAGACTATGTGAGTCTGTATGATACTGTATGAGACTATGAGAGACTAGGAGTCTGGTTGTGTTAAGAGAATGTGTATAAGACTGTATGAGTCTATAGGATACTATGTAAGATGATGTGATGCTGTGTGAGACTGTGTAGGATGATGCCATACTATGAGACAGTGTGAATCTGTGTGACACAGAGTCTGTGTGAGACCGTATGAATATGTGACATGGTGTTCAGAGACTGTGTTTATAAGACTATGTAAGACTGTATGACACTGAATGAGACTATGTGCGAACATGAGAGACTGTGGAAGGCTGTATAAGTTTGTGTCAGTATGTATGAGCTTGTCTGTGGGTCTATGAGAGAGAAGATGTCAAGCTGGCTGGAGACCCAGTGCTGCAGGCTCTCTTCATTGATGTTTGGCTCAGTCAGCAGCCAGGAGACTTTAACACTCCCTGGCATTGCAGAAATGTACTGGTCAGCAAGATAATAAGCATAGACAAGACCCACACACACACACACACACACACACACACACAGAGGTGCAAATATATTTAGAAATACAAGAAAAACAGATGACAAACCTAGAGTACATGACATACATTGTAGAAATGCAACACAAGGAATGACATGAGAAAAAAAACAGAATCAGTATGACTAGTGAAGAAACAGGAAATGGCATCTCATGTCTTAGAGTGTTTAATTTTTCTCTATTTCTCTTCTTTACTCTGTTGCAATCAGTTGCTCTGATGTGCATTGGGTAAAAAGTACATTGTTGATGCTGATTAAGGCTCCTCCTACTTCTCAACTCAAAAGCTGATTTTCTTTGTATTCGCATGTGTATGTTGTTAAATGGAAATGACCTGTAAATTACTGGGCCGCATGCATGCCACAGCTGATTTGATGACGCCCACAAAACTCTATAAAAAGGCCAAGTTCACAAAGCGGAAAGCTCAAAATGGCCAAAAAAAAAGAAGAAGGACTTCTCTGAGGCAGAAGTTGGAATACTTTTGACTCTTGTCTACAAGAATAAAAAAAAAAACATCATTTAGCGGAATATCCAGTGGTTCACAGAACAAAATATGGAGAGATATTACGGGGGTAAATTCAGTGTCGTCCATGCAAAGCAATATGTGAGGTCAGAAGAAAATGGCTTGACACAAAAACTCTTTTTGTTTGACACAAAAAAATATTACTGCTAATTGGCAGAGTTTCTCTGGTACCAGCGGAGGATAAACATGTCACAGCTTTTAAAGATTGACCAGATGCTGTGGCAAATGAAACTGACTTATAAGCCAGCTTTCATCCTCTGAAAGAAAAAAGCATAACGGTCTTTAAATATCCATTGCCTCCTAGGGGCATCTTCTGCCAACTCTTCCAGCAATATCAGTTTTGCAGTTTGCACCGCCTCAGCTTACGGCTACTATCTGCACAGACCAGCCCATCCTCCTTTTATACAGCGGCATTTCATTTTAATTGCACAACTAGCGTTAGAGACTGTGAGTATATCTTAAAATGGATTTAACAATATTTAATATTGATATTTAAATAAATAAATGATTTGAACTTGACAGTGTAATCCGTATATAAACATGCAGTAACTCATCGCAAATTATAAGGTTCAAAGCCAATCAGTCGAGTTTTACATTAGTTAGCACTCTTACGCATAAATTTACACACACACTTTTATATCCAAAAAAGGATATAAAACCTTTTCTGAATTTATGGGATTTTCTTGAATGCCAATTTTTATGTAAATGCTACAACGAACGATTTATGCATATTACACCTAGTGGTTGAAAATGGGAATTGCAACAAGTGCTAATAGAGGCCCACTGGGGTACAAATCACACTGCCCCATGTTAACTCTATGAGTATTTTTAGTGGAGGAGGAGCGGCAGACAGGATGCCATGGTTGCAGTTTTAATGCCAAATAAGGCTAGTTTAAAAGATCCTGTGTTAGAAAATAATTCAAATTAAATCTAATGCATTTCTGTAAATAAAGGCAAAGTGTAAGTGTGTATATTTTGTCTCCAAAGTACAGAATCATTTCTATTGTAAGATATATTGCAAATACTGGGAAAGGAGAATTGTGGAGTGGATAACGTCAGAAATCAGAAATGTGTGTTCACCACGGTTTCCCACACAATGTCTGAGAAAAATAAGAAAAAAATGTCTCCCTTTTTCCAATTCCCAAACTGGGGCTAGTTTCAGATCTTTTGAGATGTAGTTGAGAAGGAAATTTTGCTGAACCCTGGCAACCCTGGTTAATGATATTAGTTCTTCTGTGAGCTCCTCACAGACTGTGACAATGGTGATGGCAAACACACTTGCTGAATCAAATACCGTTGAACAAAGGTATGTCTGAGACCACTCAAAATGAGCTGCTAGACTATATGTTGGATGACTGTATGCTGTCGACTCTCAACTGGTTATTACGGGGTTAATCGGGTAATTCACTGGGTAGCTTATTGCATAACTCAAGTTTAACAACCTTTCGTCTTAATTTTGTTTAAGGGTATGTTATTAATGTTGTCTCCCCCCACCAAAACCTATGGTCATGAGCTGCTGCTGCTCCTTCATACAGTTCCCCTACACTGATGTGCAACAGGCACATGTGAAACAGGAAAGCAATCATTGGCTTTCCCAGTGACACAGGCTTGACTGTATTCTTGTTGAAGGTAAAGTGCCACCAAAAAATAAATTCATTTGTATAAATCACAACTAGTGATATGACCCAAGCACTAAATCTCAGTTTTTACTCCATATTTGTTCAGCTGAATAGAGACATGTGTTGGTATCTCCTTAACTTTATTGTGTATACTTGTGCATATGATATGTGTACACACAGATGAATCCCAGTTTTATTGTGCATACAAGACTTCTAAATTTTATGTCTCAGAAACAATTTAGAACCTTTTCTACGCAATGTTAAAAAATAAGTGCTCTAGTTTTAATGGAGTGTGTGTGTTTTACCGAGATTCTGGGTATTTAGTGAGCGTAGCGAGACTACTGGTGTACATCTGTCCTCCCACATCGATGTGCACTGGAGCGTTGGCCTTGGTCAGCTGGGCCGGAGTGGGGATGCCAGCTGTACCCACTGGGGAGGCCGGCGACTGTGCCAAACGAGGCCGAGTCGACATGGCCACGCTGCTGCGATGTTCCTGAGGCACAGATACATGCAAGAGCAAGGTATGAATAAGAAAATGTGTATAAACATAATATATTTGAACCATGTTACCATGGGTTTGTGTGCAGTTGGATGGGTATTTGTATGTATGAGAGAGAAGACACAATCAGATATTGAAACAGTTGGACAGACGGGCTCCAGGGCCAGCCAATGTGTTCCTGTGGGAGTGCACTGGATGTCCAGTACAACTAAAAGCTCATGCAATCATGTAATATGAGGACAGTGCTGAATGTAGGTCACACTACTGATAAACAAGTGGGCTGAGAAATATAATAAACAAGTACACAAACCACATATTATACTGATCGTGGTACCACTACTAGTTTAGCAAGGGTTAATACATCTGGCATTAGCAGATAAAAGAGGTAATTTAATTACCACAACCACTGTCATTAGCATATGCTGCAGCTTTGTCTGAGACAATTTCAGTTTGTGCTGTACAAAAATGATTTTTTGAACTCAGTGGTCAGCATTTATCTATGCACAATGCAATGACTGTCATCAAGACTCCTCAAAATGTGAATAAAAACCAAAACAGCAATGTTATTTAGAAACTGTCTCAGTGGAATCTTCAAGTTAATATATATATGTGTGTGTGTGTGTGTGTGTGTATATATATATATATATATATATATATATATATATATATATATATATATATATATATATATATATATATATTCTGACCTGAAAACAAGCATTCACTTTCTGTATTGATGCACATTTTGTGCTAGAGCAGCACACAGTCAGGATATGTGCTCCCATTTAAAGCCATGTTCTGCTATTTATTTAGGGATGTGTACAGGTATGAGAGCATTGTCTCTCTTTTCTTGTTTCTAATACACTTCATCTCTTCCATTTGGCTGGGGAAGTGACATCTATCTGCCACTTCCTCTATTGTGTCATTATCCCACCATAATCCCCCACATTACACAGCACTGATAAGCACTCTTAAGAGATCTCTGGTCTGGTCAAAGTTTTGACATGGCACAGCCAGGGCTTGGACCTGTGGCTCAGCAAAAGGGTGAATCTTTTACTAGGAGGAACCTCAGAAAACTGTCTATGGTAATGATTATGATTAAAACAACTAGAAATGCTTGGAGTTGAGTTTTATATATTTAGTGTTTAAAAAACCTGTAAGGCACATGTTGGTCTGCATCAATACTCTGTCGATTTGTGTGTACGATGCAGAACGGGTGGAGAGGTGGAGCGCTTCTCTTCCTGAAACCGCTGCATGCAGTCCTGGTTGTGGTTGTGGGGCTGAAACAATTCATACAACCCACTTTTCCTCAAAACTGTCTGAATTTTCAATTCCAGCCCCTTTTCAGAATTTCCTATTGTCTTGTTATGCTGAATGTAGTGAGCAGATGCACTCTCAGAGCTCTCTCCTGTCTGTGCAAATGTTATTAGACCTTACATTTAACCCACATTTCAAGCCACTTGACATCACAGTCAGGATTGAAACAAGTATAGTTTAGGATTGAAGTGTGTTCAACACAGTGTGAGCTACAAATGCCTAAATGAAGCCCCCAACTACAGTATATGAAGACTTGAAATATTTGTCAGACTCCAGCAGACAAATATTTCATAATGCACAGAGATGAGTCAAAGATGAGACAGCAAAGCATTTAATTGATTTATTTAGGTGTTTAGTGGATTTCTGAAAGAAATACATTAATTGCATATTTACACAATGATGGAGAATGAAAATGCTTGAGAGATCATTATGAACATGAGAACGAACAAGCGATGCCACCTTGATTTCAGCCAGTTAGAGGAGCATTGTTTCTGTCACAGAAGGACAGTAATGGCTAAAACAGAATAAAACTGACTGTTAGGGTTTCCCAGCTCCAGTGGGATTCATGGTCCACAGTCTGGTGATTTTCCAGGTCACACACACTTACTAAACCTGCTGAGCTGAATCAGAGCAGGGAAATGGACCCAAACGTGTCCTTCAGGACTGGAGCTGGGCATCCCTAAGTGATCACGTGACCAGCAGGTCATCCTGATTAGCTAATAGGACAGGTCAACTGGCCTCACTGAAAAACATTATAAACCACAACACGAGTCTGCACTGTGACAGCAGCTGAGTGGCGACGTGTGAACGCAGTAACGTGCACCAGTATGCACCGATTTCGTCTCGTTGTGAATATTTGCTCTGAATTAGACCTGAACTTGTTATTACCTGCGCAGACAGCACGAGAGCAGGTTCCCCTTTGTGCTCACGCGCAGCCGGGGCGACGGGGGCCGCGGAATCCGCGCTGACTTTAATCGGAGCCGGAGGGTTTGCGCCCTCTGCAACAGGGCGAACGCAGAGCCTTTTCGGGGAAGATCCCGGTCCCGGCACGTGCGCCGAATAAATCTCCGCTCGGGGACGTTTGCACATTTTACGCGTCTCGAGCTCCGGTGAGTCCTCGGTGTCGCGACGTGGCCGCTGGCTTCCGTTGACCATTTCCGGTGCAACGTGTAGCGGCGCCAATTTCGAGCCGATGCCGGCGACGCTGTTGAGCGTTGCTATGGAGACGGCGCCGATGCAGTGGTTGGTGTATGTTTTGGAGAGCTTAGCTGCGCGGGAGAGCATCTGCATCCTCGTGCCCAGCAGGTTTTTACCCACGGCTTTATTCTCGTACCACGTCGCGTCGTTCTCGCTGCAGTGATCGCGCGGGCGCTGGAAAAAAGCCCTGCACGCGGGGTTGCGCTTTGACAGGTACTTCACGAAGCTCGCATAAGGGCAAAACTCCGTGCCGGTTTCGTACATGCGCGGGAGGTTTTCCTCATCCGTGTCTGATCTTTTCCTGCTCCAGGATGAAGAGCGGGACTTGTGGTACGGCCCGAGCGCTTTGAAGTAAACAAACCTCCTCCCGTCCTCGTCCGTGGCGAGCCCGAAAGAGTCCTCCTCGAGCTCGCGCTGGTTCTCTCGGCCCCTCGTGCAGAAGTACATGCACGTCTCGAACCACACTTTGTTGAGCAGTCCGAATGGGGTGCGCGCGCTGAACGCGGCAGACGCGTAGAGCCTGCGCAGATCTGCGCGCGTGATCGCCTGCTTCTGAACCACGGGTCCGGCGCCCTGCTCCTCCAGGCGGCGGATGACAGCAGCGAGCGCCAGGTTGGCACTGCGCAGCTCCGGGTCCTTGGTCAGGTCGAGCGTGCGGCAGAAGGGCGGCTCGTTTAGATAGCGGTTGAGCGAACTGCGTATGCTGATCAGCGACGACTTGCTGTACAGCTGGCCGCTCTTGGAGCGCGCCTCCGAGTAGAAGGCGCGCAGGACCCTGCAGAGCCCGTGCTTGTCCATGCTTTCGAAGTTGGTACTCTGTGCCGTCTCGCTCAGATACTCGCGGAAGATCCGCACCGCGTAACGCGTGGCCAAGCGCGTGTTCTCGCTCAGACGCGAGCGCTCCGACCCGGACAGATGAGCTGGCTCTCCCTCATCAGCATCAGGATCCAGAGGAGCCATGTGCAGCTCGTGCCCCCCGCGCTGCTGGTCTATATTCCGCATAAGGACCGCTTCCCCGCTCTCGCAGATCCTGGGCTCCAACTCGGCGTCTTCATCCTCGCACTCTTCACCCTCGTCCACCGTGATCTGGATCTCCTGAATCTCTCCTTCCTCTCCTTCCTCTCCGTCCTCTAAGTCCCGCTCTCTTTCCCCGGACGCCGGGGTCGTGTCGTCGCCACAGCAGTGGTGCCCGCTGCCAGGCATTCTCGCCATATTGCGGTCTGAGAGTGTATGAGTCCCGGGGCAGTGCGCATGCGCTATATTGGACCGCAGAGCTGAGAGCTTTTTTTTTTTTCGTGCTTTTTTAATGACCTTCAGCTATGAGCTCAGGCACGCAGTCGCTCTTAAAGGTGCAGAGAGAAGGGAGGGAGCATCCCCAAAATTAAAACTTACCCCTACTCCGTCTCATACACACTTGGATACACAATGCTATAATTAGGTGGAGGGGAAACTAAAAGCTATATAGGACTACTTTAAAAAGCATGAAAGCATGTGAATATGTTTCAAATCTCACACACATACACACTTGCTAATTACTGAAGCACTGTGGATGTATTTCATGCTTCTCTGAGTGTGTGACTGAGGTCTATGTAATTTTCATATAATTGCTGTGTTTATTTTTAAAAACAACATTACAAGGTGAGAATAGAAAAAATAAGATATTTTAACTAATCAACATATTCACTGAGTGCAAGACTTCGCTGGTTTGGAAATGAACAACCCTGCTATTCATGTATAAGGTCTTTCCTTAAATTTTTTATTTAATTTCATGTTAAGTTTGTATTATGATGCACTAAATTTTTTTTGGCAACTTATCTTAAAGAAATGTGTGAAATGTTTTAAATCAGTGCAAAGAGCGTGTCTTGATTCTGATTTGAATCTCACTTTGAATCTTTTTTCTTGTTGGAAAGTTTCATCAGAAGCAGTAGAAATAAAGATCAACTGTCCATCTCCTTTATCAAATACACAAAAAAATGAAGAACACATTTGACTTTTTAAATATTAGGTACATACTGTATAAAATGATACCTATATGACCTCAGTCTAAAGATCAGCGTAAGGTACGGTGCCACTGTGCTGTTTCTCAGGGTAGTGGCAATAAGGGCCATGATACTTCAGCATTTCTGTGAAAGTGACTGGAAGGTTGTGAATTTTAAATCCCATGACCACCAAAGAGCACCTGGCAGGCCCTTGAGTACGACACCTAACCTTGCATTTAGACAAATGCATTTAAATGTAGCAGTAGACTTCATCTCCTTGGGCCCTCTGTTGCAGAGACATCCTGTGAGGTTTCAATTTAAAGTCAGAAGTCTCTATTCTTTTGACTCGCTCTGCTGTTACAGCCTGCAGGCGTGTCACCAGAACCTGCAATGACATCTCTTAAAGGAAAAAGAAAAAAAGTGAGAGGGCAAAATGATTCTTGTCTCCTTCACATTTTTAAATTCCCCTTAGAAGAACCTATTTCACACCTAGATACCCAATTAGCAATTATCCCTGCTTTAAAGTAGAGTCCTGAGCTGGGGCCCTGATCTGGGCTTGATTTGTATGCACTTTGTGCAGATGGTGATAAGAGAGAGAGGCAGAATATATTTATAGTTTTAATTTCAATTTCATAATCATTTGCATGGCAGGGTGGCCTCTGGGCATGAGGGAAAATAACATGCCTGCTCTTCAAAAGGCACATCAGACTCATTACATGGCTATGTGGTGGATTGGAGGAGGTTTTGTTGTGTGCAGGTAGATAATGTGTTCCCTGAGTAATTTGTGATGATAGAGAAGTTCAGAAGAAGGGCTTAGAAAAAATCAGAGCATATGCAGTGCCATAAATGACTTCTCCCTCTGAGGCTCGGCATGAAGTTCTGCGGAAATGAACACCATGGTGCGATAGAACTGAAACCACTGCCAGAGCCCTGGGCTGTCACAACGAGATAACACATGAGTGTACAAAGAGACTGGGGAATACGTAAAGAAGTAAAACATAAGTGTGCAGAATCTACATGAGAAGGTGAGAAATGTAATGTAGTTGATATGGAAACAACAGGATGTCCAGCTTTACCCTATGAGGGCAATCCACTGTAGCTGACTGTAACTCAACCTGTAAAGTGAAGAATAAAACATGACGGAAAAAACAACGATGGGGTGGTGTGATGCATTACCATGGCAAAGTTGATTATTTTCCAATAACAGTATGTTCTGATGTGTTTATGTCTCTTGTTCCACAGCAATTTGCCAATTAAAGAATGACACATCATACTGTTTTAAACCCTTTTTAATAGCATTTAATGTTGTGGAGTATCCATGGGACAAGTTAGGTCCTGTTATCAATTACATTATAACATAAACTATATGTTATATATAAACAGTTGTTCCCTCACCAGCCTCTTGTTTTCTCTGTCTTGAAGTTAATCAGAGAAAAAAAAAGATGCAGCTTGATATGTATCTTTATACTGAGTACCTGAAAAGCACAAACGTCCCTGTCCTGAACACTCCCCCATGGAGGAAAGCTTACTGACAGTTACAAAGCTTTTGTGAATGTTAAGTAAATGTCTTGATACAGAAAACCTCACCCTGTTATACGTTTTTGCTAAATAACAACATTTTTAAAAAATCCAGTTACTATTAGTCTTAGATTGTGTATCTGCCGTACAAGTCCATATGAATGAGCTGTTTCCAAGGGTGTAAAGAAAAAAACTATTCGAATCGATAAATTGATCCAACATTCTCCGATACGGCTGCATCAGTATACAAGCCTAGATCCTGTTTAAATCGAAAAAAAGAAAAAGCTCAAAAACTGAATCTTATAGGTTCTGGCCTGAATCTAATCATATTGGTGCTATATTGAATCCTTCAGTAGTGAATTAAAGTGAATCATTACTTGTTTAATTGTATAGTTTTTGTGTTATATCACATACTACATATCAGGAAGGTAGATATACAGAATGGCACTCTTCCACTTTCGAATACTTAATCTTATCCATATTTATATGCATGAGTGGTGGCGTGAAGAGAGAGAGAGATTAGCAACTTGTGTTTGAAATGTTTCCAAGCTCACATTACCATCTTCAGTACTTGAGGGCAGCAGTTTGAATGCTACTACTGACTATAGACATGAAGTGCAGTGCGTAGGTGGAAAGAAGACCTGGATTTGACAAACAGAGTCAGTGAGTGTGTATGCACATATTATTAGCGGTGTCAGGCTCCAGTGTTGGCCACATCACTACAAAGTTTAGCATTTAATTCTCATATCAAACACCTGATTCACCTCATCATCTAATTACCAATTCCTTCATTGGCTGAGTTCCATGTGTTAGACAAAAAATGCATTTTATCTTTCCCTTCTATCATATGCACAGTTTATCAGCCCCTCTCTATTCCATCCATCAGTGGAAAGAACCCAACATAGGAACACCGCTGATGAGATATTATTTGGCTGGTGTACTGTACTCAGCACAGCAGGTGTAAAGAAAGAAAAATATTCAAACTGGAAAATTGGTCCAACAGTCTCCGACATGCAGGATTGGTTTACAAGCCTTGATCCAGTTTGAATCGAAAAGGGAAACTGTTAAAAAATGATACTGCCAAAGAGAGAGAGAGAGAGAGAGAGAGGGAGAGAGAGAGTATCTTAAATCAACAAGTCTAGTCCTTCTTGTTACTGATTTGTATGCCAGAAATACCATTAAAATATACTTCAAACAGTAAGGAGGCTACTAAAGAAAAACTATTTCAGCCATTTGACCTTGCTGTGATCTTGACCCTGTTTTCCAAAATCTAATCTGTGGTAGAATAGTCGAAGCATGAAAATGTGGAAATACTTCAAATTCAACAAAGCAGGTAATCTCAACAAAAGCACTGCTAAATAAAAACTTGCAACACTACCATGAAATTCACTGGCAGTACCACTAACAACCATGCTACACACCTATGACGGTGGCTTGAGGTAATGCTGTTAACCGCAGAAGAGAAAGAAGAGACCGCAGCTAAACAATGTTAGCGGTTTCTTTCCGAGGTCACTACACCACACTGACATGATAGTATGAGTGAATCAGGCATGATAGCGTGTATACATACTGTATACCTACACACTTTCCTTGTTGGCATACATTTAGAGACTCAATTTCTCCATACATAGTGTGTGATAATCAACACTTAACCCTTTATATTGTTGATTGGTGGACTATTCTCAGCTCAGCAGTGTCACCAAAGTGTTTAAAACCTCCCGCAACTTGGCTGCACTTGATACACCCCTGTACCAGTGCAACACAATACAAATAACACCTGGTGAGTGGTGGACCTATTGCATTGATTAATGGGTAGAAGGGGGGTCTACACACAGCAACAGATGGACTACAGTCAGTAATTACATAGCAACAAAGTGCACCTGTGAAATGGCAAATGGACGTAACTAAAAGGTAGGTGTATATAATAAACTGGCGAGTGAAGTTTTTTTTTAATGTCTTTTTAACCATTTGTCATTGAGATTGTAATGTGGACTGTTATTCTGAATGATTTTGCACTTTATACCTTTATATCTATCCTTTAAAACACCTAAGATGACAGAGAAGTAAGAGTCAAATAGGTTGTAATATTTTTGCGCATATTTTGAGTTTTCTGTAAAATGAACAAAAAAAAGCATATCTCATCTTTGACCCAGCACACTTTGAAACAGACTTATACCTTCTTTACGGACGTTTGTTTCCTTGGGTAATGAACAACCTGTCATGTTTCCTCAGGTAATAAACAACCTGTCACCATTTTCTTTAATGAGCATGCAGTATTAATTGCACATCAAACAAATGGATCACCCACAGGCTACAGTCTCAAACACCCACATGTCACACAAGCAAACACAGTCACATCACCAACACCGCATTATACAGTAAACAGATCTCTTGAAAATCTTTGGTAATTAGAGGATGTGTGTTAGGTGGATTGATGATTGATGAAAAAACTGAAAAAAGATTTTTCAGAAAAAAATCTGTCTCTTACAACATGGGCAAACAGATGATACCAACCAGTTGCATATTTTAAAAAGCTGACTACATCCTCCTCAGAGGCCAGAAAACAGCATGAATGATGAAAAGCAGGGCAGTGGTGCGCACTATAGCCAGCTGGGATGACAGTCAGGTTGGACATTCCATAAAAAGATGGCATACAATACCTAACCCTAGGATCAGCACAAACATACAAGAATGTGCATAACTTGAATTAAGTGCTTGAGAAGTTAAATCATGGCATTAAAAAAAACAAAAAAACAAAATTGCAGTGTGGAATGGACCAATAAATACTGCTGCACACAACAGGACACAGTTAACGGTTATTTTAATGCTACAGGTGTCAACACTAGAATATGTTGTCCATCCATCCATCCATTTTCTGTACTGCTTATCCTACACAGGGTCACAGGGAACCTGGAGCCTATCCCAGGGGACTCTGGGAACAAGGAGGGGGACACCCTGGATGGGGTGCCAACCCATCACAGGGCACAATTGCACACACACTCTCACACATCCATTCACTCACTACGGACAATTTGGAAATGCCAATCAGCCTACAATGCATGTCTTTGGACTGGGGGAGGAAACCAGAGTACTCGGAGGAAACCCCCAACGCACAGGGAGAACATGCAAGCTCCGCACACACAGGGAGGAGTTGGAAATAGAATGCCCAGTGCTGGATGTGTGAGGCAAAATGTGCTAACCACTAAGCCACTATGCCCCCAGAGTATGATGTCTTTAATAATAATAATAATAATGATAATAATAATAATAATAATAATAATAAGGGTGCAAATTGCTGGGGGGATGGGGGCTTTCCCTGCCTCTGCTTTTGATTCCCTGTCTCTAGTCAGTCAATTTTATTGCAGATGGGGATTAATTTTATCCCTGCTTCGTTACACTGAATTTAAAAAAAAAAAAAAACGTGTTTCCTTTGCCTGACAGTACATAGTGCAGTTTAGTTACACTAGCTACCGATATTTCAAAAAAGATGTTACGGATCCTCTCGAGCTGAAAGAATCCGTGGGCCTATGCATGTATGTTATAGTGACAGCGACTTGCAGGTGGAATGACAAGAGTAACCCAGTTCCATAGTTTGTCACTGTCATTGTTTGCTTTATGTATATATTTTTTTTTTATTGTTGCTGTTTATGATGTTTGTAATGTTAAAATACATATATATGTGTTATTTATATAAATTTTGGTTTAATCTACCTGCACTATATGCTTTGGCAACAATGTGATTTACAACATTCATGCCAATAAAGCACTGATGAACTGAACTGAACACTGTCAACCATTTTTAACAGCTAAGAAGGCATGCTGTAACTAGCACACAGGAACATTCACTAGCTAAGGAACATTAGGTGATTGGATGCATATTATTATTATATAATATTATATAACAAATATAATTTTTTTTGTTGTTGTTGTTTAATTATTGTTTTCTTCACACCTTCACACCGATTAGTCTGTTGATCGAGTCCAAATCAGAGTGAAATTGCGTTTCCATTTTATCTTGTTTTCTCATTGCACATAATTAACCAAGCTAAAAAAAAACCCGAACGCGTAAAACTCCTTTGTTCATTTCTGAGAAACATAGTGATGGAATAAGATAAACAAAGCTTAGCCTATTGCACACAGAAATCATAAAACTCACCCGAGCACAGAGAACATTGAGGATCATAAATTACTAGATAATTATGTTATTACCCAGTTTAGAACATTTTGTGTATCACATCCAGCATTTTTTTTTCTTTTTATTCATCTGTCCAAATCTCCAGAACACATCACATTTCCACAGCACCTCAGTTCTGTCCTTTGGCTCAGTTTATGCCTCGGGGCTCAGTTTAGCAGCTCACATCAACAGAAAAAAATGTTGTCAGCAACCCAAAATACGCAGCTAGTTTGGTTCACTTCATGCATTTGGATTGAATCAAGAATTCACTGCAGTCTCACTGCAAATGAGCCACGCTAGCATTTGACTGGAACTGGACTCCTTCAGACGCCCTCCAAGTGTGATTGCTGACTTTTTACCTGGGTTTGATTCAAATGGACTAAATGCTGCATATGTGAAAGCATCTTAGCCATACTGGTGAAAACTGTGTGCAAGCTATGCTAAACCAAGATGGATCCAAGATGTTACAGATTTGTCAGGATAGATGGCTGATGTTCAAATCTGTGGTGAAATGTTTGAAAGTGTAATGGAATGGATATTACCTACTGAATTAATTCATAACAGTTAAAATGATTATTTTCTATAGTTTTAGCCTACGGTTTTGGAATTGCAGGCTGTGTATTTGATATGCGTTTGATATGAATAACAGTGTTGTTAAAATTACACTGTAGAAATTCTAATCAAAATGACCCTCTTCAACCCTTTTTAACAAATCACACTCTAATAATAATTGTCTTTACTTGTTGTTAATATACTTGTCTTTTATATCAGTATGCATCTTAAATTTTAATGCGGAAATGCAAGACAGTTATTTTATCACAGGAAAGTCCCTGTGTACCCTGATTATCAAAAATATAAGAAACACTAGTCACGTTTACATGGACACTTTTTTGTTTCAATCGGAATGAAATCAAGCAGATTGATTAATCCGATCGCAGTGTTTACAAGAACGCTGAATAAAGTAATTGGGTTGATATGCGCGTTTACATGACAGAATCGGATTTGATCTTCTGACATGCGTACAGTGCACGAATACACGTTTCCCGCCGTTCCAACATGCAGATACTAGCAGCCACTCTCTTGCCATTGCTTCTTTTTTTTGTTTTAAAAAGCAGACTTAACATTTGCCTATTTCAGCTGCTAATTAGAAGACGACGAGCGCGTGATGTGTTGTGCGGTACTGTGTGTATTTATCAAGCAATTAAAATACCCCTTCCCGAGCCCAGAACAAGGCGTCTGTGGATGAGGGTCCGAAGCAAGGACTGGTGGGACAACGTCGTCTTGCACCACTTCACAGACGAGGAGTGGAAGGAGAATTTTAGGATGACACGACAGTCATTTATGACACTATGCTCAATGGTGGAGGGGTACATGGCACCTGGTGAGGCTACGGTCAGAGCCCCAATACCA
>CM040472.1:6183640-6231685 GCA_022758105.1 Pangasianodon gigas | reverse complement strand
TCTGGTTTCATTTTCAATCCGATGAAGTGTTTACATGTCCTCTCCATCGGATTAGAAAAGGTTTAAACCACCCCTTACGATCTGAATGAAATTTTAATCGGTTTTGGCCAATTCATTCCGATTGACGTGTTTACATGTGACTTTTTAAATCTGATTGTGCTTCTAGTCCAATTACGATCGGATTATTAGTGTCCATGTACACGCAGCTACTGAGCACCTTGTGCAAAACTGATCTGACTCGAATGCTCTCTTAGCACTTCAGCTGTGCACACGGACCAAAATTTAATTTTCCTACATAATATGATGGTCAAAGTTCAAACTGGCTTCCACAAAATAGTACACACCACAGTTGGCATACTAAACTATACTACAGTATACTATACTATACTATACTATACTATACTTAAGCATTCTTTCATCTTCAGTAACATCTTTATCCTGATCAGGGTCATGATAATTCTGAAGCCTATCCTGGGAACACTGGGCCAAAGCCCGGAATACACCCTGAATAGGACACCAGGGCACCATGCACACACACATTCACATCCAATTTAGTGTAGCCAGTCTACACTAGACTACTGACATGTTTTCGGGAGGTGGGAGGAAACTGGAGAACGCAGAGGAAACACTGGACAAGGGGAGAATGTGCAGAGAGAACCGGAGACCCTGGAGCTGTGAGACGGCAACAGTACCTGCTATATCACCAAGATGCCCTGTATACATATAGTACTTATTATACTAATACAGTTTTGCACTGGGTTTATGTCGCTGTCATTCCAGACAGGTAAAACTATGGCACAAGAAGAGGGACAGGATAAATAGTTGTAACACTAGTTTGTGCTACTTTTTTGGCACATGCATCGACGGAGCTGACTGAAACACACACACACACACACACACACACACAGAACCTCTCACCTGAAACATGAGGTGTCCAGCGTCCTGTGTTTTCCTGTCGTTCACCACGCACGTGTCTCTACACCCAGCTAAGCGGAAGTGGAGATTCGGCTCGTGGGCCCGGAGCCACTGACGACCTCGCAAATCTCTGCCCCGGAGACCTGGCTTAAGTAAACTGGAATCGCAGCAACAAGCTACTGGCGGTGCATGGGATCCAAACACTATCTGAGCACTATCTTTTTCCAAAAGAGAGACCTAAAGAAATTGCTCTGATTGTGTTTTTCCTTTATGAAACAGCCGCCCTCCTCCATCTCGGCTTGCTGTGATGAGTTGTGATGGAGCACTGCCCGAGGCTGTTCCTGTGCGCAGAGGGAACCAAGCAGATCGCATCAGCTATTACACACACACACACACACACACACATACATGGTCGTCTTACTCTCCTTGTGAGGACCTTCCATTGACATAATCATTAGAGCAGCAAATTAATGCTATGCTGCACCTAAATCTAACCCTAACCTTAACCTCAGAGTCAAAAGGAAACCTTTTGACTCTTTTTTAATAAATAAAATCTACAACCAAACGTCCCCACAAGGTCAAATCTGTCAGATATTCCTAACCTTGTGGGGACATTTGTCTGCCACCAAAACATTAAACCCACTCCCCCAACATACTGTACCCACACACACACACCACACACACTGCAATCTTGTCATTTTATTTGTTTTACACCACTGACTGTATTTATGAATGGACAACATAGTGCCATTTACTCCCACTGTGGGTTTTTGAAACCTTTGTTTTTTGGTCAAAATGGGAGTTGCCATCTTGTGGAAACTGGAGCCAGAGTCAGCGCAGTAGAGATCTTGGAGCCAGAGCATGTGCAGTGGACACCGGCCAGTGGATCCACCTCTCACCCGGCCATATGGGTGACGGACACGATACTTGTGGCTTTATTAATTATGTACAGCTTTATTAATTTATATGTAAAATGCTAAAATGTTGTCATATAAATTTTGCAATATTATGTGACTATATTTATTTTACCGTTGTCAGGAAAAGATATTAGACCTTTGAGTCATGACTGACTGAGCTACTATTTGCTAGCTAGCTGACATTCTCATTAGTAATCAAAGTAATGTAAGTATAAGTAGCTAATGTAAGGTACCAACTGAAAATATATCGGTAAGCAGCAAACGTTTACACTCAACCTATTTTTCGAGGAAAAAAAATAGTTAATCTCCATGATTTTATCTTAGCTATACCTGCAATAAGTTACCCATCTGAATGTAGAAGTGCTCTCTTTTATTCTCCTCTCATTCTGTCAGTGGAGTTTGTTTAAAAAAGAGTGACTGGCTAACCTTACCAAGCTACTTCGTGTGTTAGCTAAGGTCATACTGTACATGAAATTTAACTAGTGTTAGCTGCCTTTATACCATCACTTCAGTCATGATGGATTGCTAGTTATAATATCAGAACGAGTTAGCTTAGACATCAAAATGAGCAACATACAACATGGAAAAAGTGCAAAGAACTCCCCGCTGAGAACAGTATACAGCAGAACAAGACATGGCTTTGCTACTGAACTGTCAAGAGTTTCAGGTGTGTGTTGGAAAGTGTGTGCACCATCATGAGGCTCGACTGTCATGACTGAAACTGTCAATCACCTCATGTCCAAAAGGCATGTCCATAACTGTCAATCACCTTATAAATTATGTCCTCTTGTTTATCATCAAAAACTCCTACAAACATGCATTTATCATAAGGAAAAAATATTGCAGAAGATATCAGGGTCAGCTGAACTTGTAAAAATTGACAGAACACTATTCCTGAAAATATTCTGTGGATATGTAACTTAAAAATGTAAGTTTGGATCCTTTCCCATTCGCTAATGTGGGAATGGGCGGGGTTAAAAAAGGTACTGCAGCCAGCCACTAGAGGGCCTCAGACACAGATTGGATTCACATTTGAATCCCTGTCACACTGTCCACTCATATATATAAATATTGTTTTACACATGCACACTGCTCCTTTGTATATTGAGTTTGTGTTGTGTGATTGCAGTTTGGTGTCATCTACTTTCACGAAAAAAATTGGTAAAGTTCAAATTGTGTCCCACATATACACTCAGAGACATATATAAAAATGTTCCTGAAGGGCTTTTTGGATAAATGTTCTTGACTTCCTAAAGTGGTGGAATGCTCTCTGATAGGGAGGGACAATCCAAGGAACTCTTTAAGGTTATAGACTTGAGCCTTTTAAAAAATACTTTTATCAAATACACCTACCACATAAGTGCACACTGTACAATTACTGTGTGAAGCTCATGTTTTGCTATGCAATTTGACATGAACTATTTCTGATTTTGCAGACTTTCTGTGTTTGTGCTTACTCTCTCAGCCACTGGGGTAAACTTCACTTTTCAATCTGTCCCTCAGCTATTTATTAAAATTTAAATCCTAATTGCTCCATTTTAATTTTTGGACAAAAAATATCTACAATAAGTCTGCTAGAAATATTAATTTTCACATGTAATTATTGAGGATGCTCTCCATATCAGTGCACAAAGGAAGCTGTCTAGACTACTGACAGCCTGTAGAAGACTGTGACTCTGTGTGTGTGTGTGTATGTGTGTCTCTAGTGCCTATATCACTACACATATTACTGTACACATTTGAATTACAATTCTAAAAACATTACAATATAAATAGCAAATGCAAAAAAAGGTTTGATGTGAAAGCAGCTGGAGCCAGAGCCTGGAGCCAAACCTTCACATGACAATGAACAATCTCAGGAGATATGAATATTCATACAAACTCATACTGTGGTTTTATTTAATGCCAAGCAACCCAATAAATATTCGTAGAGACAAATCAGAGGGAGAAAAAATTGGAGAAGGCTGTAACTGTGTGTATTAACTACAGACTCCTCCAATTATATTTCAATGCTCACTACACCTGATTCAAATAATCATCACTAGTTTTGGGGTAGAGACCACTAGGTCCTAATAAAGTCCACGAGAGACTAGTAAGAGACAGGATTAGATGAAAGCGAGGACAATGCCTGAAAACCTTAAATTAAGCAGATTTATTTTATTTATGACTTTGATACAGTAGATTATATAGAGTGTAACCAAAGACCAGTGAGTGGATGCTACACTAATGCCCACTTGCTTGTGTCTACACCAATGAAGGCACAAAGAATGCCTTCGTTAACCAACTCAAACATTTAACACTTTCACCTCTCCAATCATTTATGCCATAAATATGAGTCAAAGTCACATCCTAAATAATTTAGATGTAAGCTAATGTTGATTTATTTAGGAGGGCGAGAGCCGTTAGGCAGGCCTAAGGTTCTGAAATGTGTATTAAAGTAGGACAGACGCAGTCAGCTCTGTAATAACATTTGGATAATTTTATTACAGCTCACGGCTCAGTTCATTTCGTCCCCTGACTATCTGCATAAAATTGTTGGATTCTCTGCATGCCTTGAGTGAGTTGAGAAGGTGTCACACACAAACACAAGCTCTTTGTATCCCTGCACACACATGCAATTCAACTCTGCTCTCCTACTGTGCAAAGAGTCTTAAGTGACACAGGCCAAAGTACACATAAGGTATGATGTCTCTTGTACAAACACCGCTTAATATATTGCACATGGAATGATGTGATAGAAACGATGTGCATTGTTGCTGAAGATACTTTTAGAATAGCAGCAAGAAGCATTGGACCTGACTGAGATTAATGTGCTCAATCATTCCTGCTTCTGTCAGACAGAGAGATAAATAGAAAGAGAAAAAGAAATAAGAAACAGAGTGCAGCAATAATAGAAAGATGTGGCTTGTTTAAATGACAGTAATATAGGCAATGTCTACCATAAACTATGAGAAAGGGAGAAGTAGTGGACGCTTCCATAACAAAGGTCTACCTTCAGGTGTGTGCATGTGTGTATGAGTTATAACTTTTAATCCTCACTTACTGGCCACTTTTACACCTAAAATATACCTACATTCACTGGCCCTTTTATGAGGTAAACCTACCATATCAGTGCACTTGTAGAACATGATTAAAAAAAAGGTTTAAGCCATAGCCTTGTTTGTGTTTACATGGGTCTCTTGTCAGTCATTTTATAGACACTCCCCAACATCTCTTCACTTTGCCCCATCTCAGTCTCAGATCAGCAAGCAGCCAGCGCAGCTAGATGCTTCTGCCTAGTTAGTTTCTAGGTGCTAACTTTAGTTGAATAGGTTCTGCGGCCGAGCTTTGTGTAAATGAGTGGGAATCGGTTGTGGGCTCCATCCATTTAACCTTTAAAGACCTAATCTTGCCAAATTTTGACAAATCCTACCTTCTTTTTTTAAATGAGCATTACAATGGATATAAAAATTCTACACACCCTTGTTAAAATGGCAGGTTTTTGTGAAGTAAAAGAATGACACTAAGATAAATCATGTTAGATCTTTTCAAACCTTTAATGTGCAATTGCAAAGTATACAGATAAGAAACTTACAAAAACAGACAATACAAACAGAAACTTTTTTAGGAAAAAAAAAAGAAAAAAAAAAAAAGTACAATAACCTAGTTGCAGAAGTGTGCACACCCCTAAACTAACACTTTGTTGAAGCACCTTTTGATTTTATTACACCACTCAGTCTTTTGGGCTAAGAGTCTATCAGCATGGCACATCTTGACTTGGCAATATTTTCCCACTCTTTCTTGAAAAAACATTCTAGATAAATCAAATTGTGAGGGCATCTCCTGTGCACAGCCTGCTTCAGGTCACCCCTCAGATATTTACTTGGATTCAGGTCTGGGCTCTGGCTAGGTCATTCATAAACACTGATCTTTTGGTTAAACCATTCCTTTGTCGATTTGGATGTATGCTTTGTCGTAGTGAAAGGTGAAATTGTTTACTAGCAGATGCCTGAATGTTTTGCACTAAAATCGGCTGGTATTTGTAGCTTTTCTTGATTCCTTCCACCTTGATAAAACCCACAGTTTTGGCGGAAGAGAAGCAGCCCTAAAGCACGATGCCCTCCACCACGCTTCATCTTGAGTATGGTGTTTTTGTTGATGTGGGGGGTTTTTTTTGTGCCAAACAAACCTTTTGGAATTATTAGGGAATTATTATACCTTTTGGAATTGGTCTCATCAGACCATAGCACATTTTGCCACATGGTTTGGGGTGACTTAGTTGAGCTTGGATGTTTTTTGTGAGAAAGGGCTTCCGTCTAGCCACCCTACCCCATAGCCCAGACGTGTGAAGAATACGAGAGATTGTTGTCGCATGCAGAGAGTAATCAGTACTTGTCAGAAATTCCTGCAGCTCCTTTAATGTTGCTGTAGGTCTCTTGGCAGTCTCCCTGGTAAGTTTTTGTCTTGTCCATTTATAAATTTTGGATGGACGTCCTGTTCTTGGTGATGTCACTGTGGTGCTCCATTTTCTCCACTTGTTGATGATGGTGTTCACAGTGTTCCATGGTACATCTAATGTTTTGGAAATTTTTGTACCCCTCTCCTGATCGATTCCTTTTGACAAGTGAGACCCTGTACAGGCTTTGTAAGCTCTTTGTGGACCATGGCTTCAGATGAAACCAAGAAGATGTGAAGAAAATCCTACAGAAACAGCTGGTCTTTATTTGGGGTTAAACAGAATAATTTCATTTATGACAACTGTATGATAATTACTTTTGAACATGAGATTGAATGTGATCAGTTCATGCTAAACACAGCCACACCCCCTATTATGGAAGGTTGTGCACAATTATGCAACAAGGTTATTGTAACTTTTTTATTTTTCCTATTTTTTTCCTAAAATGTTTCTGATTGTATTTCACTTAATTTTTATATGTTGTAATTTCACATTGAGGGTGGGAAACGTTCCGATGTCACTCTCCCCTCTGAAGCTGCAATATTTTTTCTATCTCCCATGTACACTCACTTTTTCTGTACATAACTATTTATATTTTTAATTTAATATATTCCATCTTGTCTGCTGTTTACATATTTCATATTTATATATAGCAAGTTCATCTTGCACCATGGTCTCTTGCACTTCAGTATTGTTTTACCCTTGTTATTGTGTTGCATTTTTGTATTTTTGTATTCTTCATTTCTGTATCCCCCTTGACTTATATCTTTGATTCTGTGTTTGCACCTGACATCAAGACAAATTCCTAGTACTGTAGAGTGTCCTTTACTGTACCTGGCAATAAATTGTTTCTAATTCTGATTAATTTTTTTTCATCACAAAAACTTGCCATTTTAACAGGGGTCTGCAGACTTTTTATATCCATTGTAGATGGAACCTGATGAATAATATGTTATTCATACAGTAATGTGTTCCAGATTTTTGGTGCATAAAAACAAATAGCTGCTTCACCACTTTGTTTAAATTTCATATGTGGAATGTAGAGAAGGCTAGTGCTGTATGAGCTTTAGAACACAGTTTATTAGGCATTCAGAGATGTATAAAGGGCACTTTACCATTTAGAGATGTAAAAACTAGTAGTAACATTTTATCATCAGTTCTAAAGGAAACAGGCAACCAGTGGAGTGATGCTTAAAATGGTATGATATGATCTTGTTTTCTAGCACTTGGCCTAGAGTCAGTAATTGCAGGTGTAAAATTAGTAATCCATTAGAAGTCTCCCTCTACTCCACTGATCAGTAGAAAGGACCCACCAAAGAACCACCTCTGATTGGATATTATTTGGGTAGTAGATTATTCCTACAACACGTCAATGTCACTGTATTCTGCTATACAAATATCCGGTCCATGGTGGTCATATTGTGGTCCCTTTACCTTGATGGATGGGGTGAAGCTTTGTTATAGTGATGCTTGTCTGCTTAGATGGTCAGCATACTGGAAAAACAGAGGTGCAAGTAGGTGCAAGTAATGCATTTCACTTGCACTCCACTTTCCCTATCCTTTACGTAAACGCTGACGCAACAGTGGCACATAACTTAGTGATGTCTGCCCTCTACTGGAGTGAACCTGTGAAATACAGCAGCATATTGTTGTCACATAGTGGTTCATGAACTTCTATATTCCTAATTCATGCCATATATGATCAAGTTACAACTGACTGGAGAGCAAAAGTTTACTTAGTCAACATTTAATTAACCAACAAATGTATTATTTTGTGAGGTACCCTGTAATTATAATCAGCAGCCTATGAAGAGATAAAATAAAGAAGATATCATCTGTAAAAAGTAGATGAAACAAAGAACTTAATAATTATAAGCATGGCATTATACTAATAAATGGTACAGTGGCCATTCTAATAACAAAAAAAAAGCAATAAAAAAAGAATTGTTATATGTCCCTTTAGGGAAAAAATGATGAAATAAAAGAAGAAAAATTTACAAGAACTTTAATATAGAAAATCTTCAGTTTCACAGATGTGGCTTTTTCTTCACAAGTAACAAAAATGGTCAAATAGTGTATGTTTAGAAATTAATAGTTAATAAAAAAGAAATAAAAACTGGGTCTGGGGACTTAGAGTCATACCAAAATGTATTGTCCCCAACTGCATATATATATATGTAGTTGACAGTTCATTGTGAATACCAATTTAGTAACTGATAAATCATAAATCAGTTACTAGTCATCAATCATTACCACACCAAATGACCATAGTTTATATATCACTATATACAACATGTACATCACACATATATACTGTAAACATTAGAATCTGTACCAAAGAGAGAAAGAGAAATCACAGACTGAGGAAGAGTAGGAAAGTGCAAGAGAGAGAAAGTAAGGCATTGAGAGGGTTTCTTATTTTGTGCACTGAGGAAGTAAAATTTGGTGTATGTGTAAATTCACCACCATTAGTATCACTGTAACCATGACCTCATAGCCAAACCATACTGAATACACTCAGAAAAAAAATAAAACTTTCACATGTAGTTAAACATCAAAAGCATTTAGTCAAGGCCGCTTCAGTGGGAGCACATCAGTGGATGTTTACATATTCATATTCATATTCATGCAGTTAGCAGCCAATCATGTGGCAGCATGCAATGCATAAAATCATGCAGATATGGGTCAAGAGCTTCTGTTAATGTTCACATCAAACACCAGAACAGGGAAAAAATGTGATCTTAGTAACTTTGACTGTGGAATGGTTGTTTTTGTCAGACCAGCTGGTTTGAGTATTTCAGAAACCAACCAACCAAAAAAAAAAAAAAAAAAAAAAAAAAAAAAAAAAAAAAAAAAAAAAAAAAAAAAAAAAAAAAAAAAAAAAAAAAAAAAAAACCACATCAGTGAGCAACAGTTCTACAGGTTGAAACACCTTGTTGATGAGAGAGGACAGAGGAGAATGGCCAGACTGGCTTCAGCTGACAGGAAGGCTACAGTAACTCAAATAACAACTTTTTATAATCATGTTGCACAGAAAAGCATCGCAGTACACAACATGAAGAACCTTAAGGCAGATGGGCTACACTATAATGCAGAATACCACATTGGGTTTCAGTCCTATCAGCCAAGAACAGGAAACCAATATGTTATTTTTGTTTTTCACACTATTGTGTGTAACCATTTTCTCTTGACTTGTATCTGCATGATTTTATGCATTGCGAGCCTGCCAATGTGTGGGCGTACAGGTGTTCCTATTAAAGTGGACAGAGTACAGAGAGAATATTATTTCAATGGCTATGGTCTGAGTTCTGATATTGGCAAAGTGTGTGTGTGTGTGTGTGCATGTAAGGTTTGTGTGTTTTTGTTGGACGGTCTGTCTCAACCATTAATGTTGTCAGTTATATGCTGACTCTATATCTCAGTTGGAGGACAACAGTGAGGCCTTCTAGACACATATAAATCAATAGGTCTGGCATCTGACCTTGGATCGAACATCTTTAAAGTCAGCAAACAGAAAACAGTGCTCTGGGTTCATATCTCAACCTCAGTTGTTTCCAGAAAACAAGCCATCTCATGGAAGCACTTGTTGGGATATCAGTTATAAATTTAGTTTATATCTAGACCGTGAGCAAGCCTATTGATGTACTACAGCAATGTACACACTTACCAGATAGGCCAAATTTTATTTAGGCACATGCATGTTGGCCCAAACGTAAGCAGCAGTATTTTCACAGCATGTGAATCTGAACCAATATAGCTCAAATATGTAATGCGGTTTTTCAGTTTTGGGCTGTAAAAGTGGCTCATCTGTAATCTCTACTCCATATCATGCCTGAGACGTGGTCTCATCAAGGCTGAGTTAATCACCATTATTCCACCAGATGAAGTGTGGAATGTAGGCCTGTGCTGTGCCATGTCTTATACAGCATGTTCTCAGGGTTATTGTTCTGGGCCTACCTGATCATATTTATCAGTCTTTATCCTAGATTGGTTCAACATTTATTCTCACACAGTTTGGCTGTAGTTTTTACATTGTGTTTAACACTGGTGCCTTTGTTTGGGCTTTGTATCTTGCATCTGTAAGTTCTAACTTAGCCTAGTATTATATTATATATGATGCCTCTGGGTGACATTATTCAAAAACATGAGATGAGCTACCATTTCTATGCTGACAACACTCAATTATATATCTCGGTGGAGCCTAATGACACAGATGAACACAAGTTTTTTGAAACTTAATGAGGATAAAGCTCTGGCTCCTCAAAAGACAGAAGTTCTCCTCAAAGACAGAAGTTAAGAATCTTGGTGTACCTGTTAAGTACAGGAGTGATTTTATGGTTAAGGTTTTACTGATTTTTAAAGTACTGAATGATTTAGCACCTTCATATCTTTCTGACTGTTTATCAAAATATGTTCCAGTTCATAGTTTGAGGTCTTCCGATGTGAGTTTCTGATGTAAACCTTGAGAGAACAGGTGAAGCAGCTGTTAGCCATTATGTCCCAAAAATCTGGAACCTTTTAACTATTGAAATTAGAAAATTGCCAAATATTCACATTTTTAAAAAGTGTTTGGAGACATATCTTTTTAAATTAGCTTTTGATTAATATATTTTGTCTTTTAGTTATTATTTCCAATTTTGTTTTTTATTATTTATATTATTATTATCATTATTATTATTATTATTGCTTCCTAATTTTACACTTTTACTTTCTTTGTTGATTTTTATTGTTCTTGATTTGTTAATTTGTTTCTTCTATTTATGTTTTCTTTGTTTTGACATGTGAAGCATTTAAAGCTGCATTTTATGTATGAAAGGCGCTATACAAATAAAATGTATTATTATTATTATTAGTAGTAGTAGTAGCACTGCAAGCAAGTGTGTACTGACATTTTTAACCTAAATTAAACTTAATGCTACTGTAGGTAGATATTTTGATAGTTTGTATACATCTGACCATCACACCCATATGTAGTTCTTCCCCAAACTGTTGCCACAAAGTTGGAAGCACATGAGGATGTCTTTATAAGCTGTAGCATTACAATTTCCCTTCAGTGGAACTAAGGGGCTAAAACCTGTTCCAGCATGACAATGCCCCTGTGCACAAAGCGAGCTCCATGAAGACATGGTTTGTCAAGGTTGGACTGGAAGAACTCGAATGGCCTGCATGGATCCCTGAACACCTTTGGGATGAACTGGAACACTGACTGCACCCCAAATGTCCTCACCCAACATCAATGCCTGGCCTCACTAATGCTCTTGTGGCTGAATGAGCAAAATCCCCATAGCCACGCTCCAGAATCTAGAGGAAAGCCTTCCCAGAAGAATGAAGGTTATTATAACAGCAAAGGGGGACTAAATCTGGAATGGGATGTTCAAAAAGCACATATGGGTGTGATGGTCAGGAGTCCATAAACCTTTGGCCATATAGTGTATATTTTTTGCAAACAAACAAACAAAAAAGAAGCAGAGCACAGCACTGTATAATAGTTCACTACTGTACGTACTGATGCTATTGGGAAGAATTCTCTTTAAACATACTATTTAGTACAGTTCTATGTGATCTGGAACATAGATTTGTGCTACTGGCTCATTCAGTTTTCGCTTTTTTTTTTCATGACAAATACACAGTACTACTACGTCCTGGTGTGGATAATTATATGCTTTTGTGCAGAAACAGAACATGAGCTGTACACTATAGTATGTTTGAATGCGACTTTTTACAGAACATGTGAGGCAATCATAATCAGCTTGGTGTGTCAGGGACCTTACATGCGTGCACACACACACACACACACACACCTCTATATCAGTTCGGTCTCTTTGAGCTGGCTGGTGGTGTAGTGTATAGAGCTCAGCTCTTCTTCCTCAGTGCATCTTAATTGTCATACAGAGGACAGCACCTCGCCAGCTGTCTCTCTCTCCTTCCTCTCAGCACGCTCCACATCCAGCACTGTGAACGCTGGCTGCTTGATCATCAGTTGAGCTTGGTCACTGGAGAAAGTGCCTGGCTCTATGCCTTGGTACTGAGCAGTGGGAAAGGACGTCCTAGAGATGACGCTGCCATAGCGTCTCTTTAGATCAGGGTCGGGACAGAACAGGTACTCGTATAGAGCTGCTGCCAGGACACCTCCCATTAATGGACCCAACCAGTACACCTGTGAGAGGGACAGTGCAAGAGAGAGAGATACTTTCTTACTTATAGCTTGATTTATAAGAACTCAGTGATGTTTGTGTTGTTTGACTCTAGGATATATTACACGTTGCCTGTAACATCACTCCTTGCCATCGGCTTACATTGAGATATACAGTGCTCTAATATCTCAAAACTTAACCGACACAAACAATAATTTTTGAGTCAACTTGCAGGTATCTGTCTATGATAAATCTGAGTGAACCTGACAAACAGGTGGCCTCTGATCCCTGTAGTGCAATATAATTTTCACACATTTTGTCTTGAAAGACCACAACCTATGTTGGTATATATGTGTACAGACAGAGATCTTGGTTAAGGTGATACAAGTGTATGGACAGAGGGAAAACATAAATATTGGACTAAGCCCACAAATGTCCTTGAGAGTAGCTTCTAATGAATTGCTTCGCATTTCTTTGCCTTCACATTCTTTTTTGAAGTCATTATCGCTGACCTTCACTGTCAACTAGATAGCCTCAAAATAGAAGCTTTCTATTCAGCTTTACTCATCTCCTAAGTGTAACACTCACAGACAGAAGCACAGCACACCACACACACATATGGCTCAGATCCTTATGTAACAGTGGGTGTTCTCAAAATGTCTGCATGATAAATCTACCTCAGTCCAACCTTTACTATAATCGTATAGGAAAACCTCCTGGCACACACAGGTGTGCACTGTTTAAGTTTGCATGTATGTTTAACACTGGAAAGCATTGCTTTTATCACCTCCTAATGCTTTTATCACCACCTAATATCACCTAATATGCAAATATTTGACACACCCAGTGGTTTTCCCAGTGTCCCATGATGACTGCAGGACCAAATGAGCGAGCAGGATTCATACTGGCACCAGTGTAGGGGATCTGTTGGAACATGCACACATATGCGCACACACACACACACACACACACACACACACACACACGCACACGGCAGAGTTAGGAGAAAAGAACAGAAGATAACACAAGCTCCTTAACACAGACACTTAAAAGCATTACTTAAAGGTGGATTGTCTGTACCTGACAGTGTATGTGCTTTTAATAAAATTTTAAATTTGCCACTTTAAATTACAGCCTGTTTTTTTGCTCTAGTCTGACTTTGCCCACTAGTCATTAATATTCATTGGAATATTTTGCATATGATTATATAAGAAGACCAATAAGCTTCACTACCATCTGTTAGTTGTTGCATTTATGTTGCTTCTCATCCACAAAAAAATGAGGAAGAAGAATATGAGTAGGTGCAAAATATTAAACTGTAATGGTTGCAAGAAGTTTACACAATAGCAAGTTTAACTATAGAGGAAACAATACAAAATAATAATACAAATAATACTTTTTTGAAATCTGTGTTTTGTATGTTGTATCTATGCACAACCAAATATAGGGACATGGGAGAGCAGTTGAAGGATGGTTAAGGAGTTTTGTATTTGATGGGATTTGCCAGATTACAGTGATGTGTGGCATGTTTTACTGATCATTCCAATTTAATTGTGGGTTCCCTTGCAAGCATTAATTCACATTAAAGCTGCATCAAAATTCATTGAATCACACTTGCTTGTAGTGTTGATTGCAGCCATGGGCCCATCACAGTGAGTATGCAACTGTATCTGTTGTAAATAGGTTTGTGATTTTGAAAAGTGGATGCCAATATGGAGTATTCATATTACAGCTGAACTAAAGAAACTCCTCCAGGTACAGAATCCACATTGTTGATTTAGCAATGTTGGTGCAACTCCTTAGAGTTTAATAAGCAGCAAAATACAGGAAATTCCATCTCCAGGAAAAAGTCAATTTCTACAATATAGTCTGTTTAATCCTGCTATGCCTGAACATAAAGAACAAAATGAGGACATTCTTCATCCTTAGCAACACCCTTAGGTGCGGCAAACACACATCATATACCCCTGGGATAAACCTGATATCAACACTTTGCAGCACAGCTAGGTTACAATTCTCCACGGAAAAAGGCTGCTTTGAGAACTGAAAAACACCTGCCACACTTATCCACTGAAATTGCCCAATAGGCTGATGAGCTAAGCAACTATGCATGCTTTACTCTGACCATTTACTCACACAAAAGTTTGTGACACTGTGTGCAACAACGTGATTAGACACGTGCATCTAATTCTCTTCTGTGATTCTATACAGTGCTATTTATAAGTACTGGTGCTTATTGCATAATCCATTACACAATTCACCGTAATTCTTTCTGGATCTATTGCTCTGTTAATTATATTAGTTGAGTTAGAAACTTACGGCAAACAGGTGGCCGATGCACACTGACAGGCCGATAGCCAGGGCTGCTGAGCCCTTGAGGTCAGTGCGCTTTGGGTCGCAGGTGGCGAAGATGGTGAAGACAAGCTGAAAGGTGATGAAGAGTTCAACCACCAGGGCATGACCAGCAGAGATATGAGCGGTGACCTAAAGGGGGATAGGACAGCAATTAGGAAGTAAGAAGGAGCTGAGAAAGATATTTAATTAAGAACACATTCCATCTTGAGCTCTACTGAATATAAAATATTCCTCTTTGTGTGTACAGACTAGACACAGCCCTGCATGGCATGTTACTGTTTCTGTCTGTAATGTTTTGTTGAATTCATGCCTTCAGGTGTAATGTGGGTAATGTTACAATGGGATCATAAGTAGAGTTTGCAGAATACAAAAGCGTATATCAGTTGTGTGTGAGATTTTCATTGTATTGTTAATTAGACAATTCAAATTAGCAAATTAAGAGTATGATAAAGTAGTCTATATCATGCACACATTATTAGTATCTTGTTGCCACATTAAATTGTGCACTCAATAAATTGTCAGTGCACAAAAAATATGTTTTCATGGCCTGTCCAGTAACTTGCTGCACATTCAACAATAGATACATTTTATAACATTACAGCTGTACTTTAGTTCACTGTGCAAGAAAACAGGATGTGCTGAAAGTGCTACTTCATCAGCTACTGAATAATGAGGATAGAAGCCATATTGTTAAATTCAGTAATTTCCAATGATATGAGATAATTACAACTAGGAGGACTATTTTTGCATCAATATACTGGTAATATTCTAGACTCTTATTAGATGCTTGCCTTCTTCCTATTTATACACTATATGGCCAAAAGTAGCCTACTGTATTTGGACACCTGAATATGACACAAATATATGCTTGTTGAACATCCTATTCCAAAGGTATGGCATTAATATGGAGTTGGACCCCCTTTGCTGCTATAACGGTCACCACTCTTCTGGGAAGGATTTCCACTAGATTTAGGAGCACGGCTATGGGGATTTGTGCTCATTCAGCTACAAGAGCATTAGTGAGGACAGGCACTGATGTTGGGTAAGGAGGCCTGGGGTGCAGTTGGCGTCCCAGTTCACTGTATCTGTAGTGTATGTGTGAGTTCCATTTCCCTGGACTAGGAATTGAACAGAAAAGCAGATCACTCACTCACTCACTCACTTATAATAGATGTCTAAGGGCTATTTTAGAAGTCTATCAGTAACCATTGGAAATAAGAGACTAACATGAAACATAAAACTACTACCTTTACTCTCTAACTATAAAGGTCTATAAATAAGACAATCAGTAATTCTGGTTAATTATGTTTTCTCCAAATGTTTCTGGTATCCATGCAAAATCAGCCCACAACTGAGGCATTTCAATGTTTATATTGAGATATGTTGATTACATTGTGAAGAAATTAGTTTTCTGAAGCCACAAGGAGACCCAAATTTACTGAATACCTTTGACTAAAAAATTAATCCAAATATTAAAAAAAAAAAAAACATACTTCACATAAACATTTATAGACTGCCACAATAAATGTCCTTAGACCTTCATTCCATGTTTAGTAATTTTTACCATTAAATACAACACAATCTTCATAAGAAGATGACATACAAACCAAAAGATAAAATGGAGAGAGGTGGGAATGTAAAAGCTGCTAATTCAGCACTTCATATCACGCTTCTCCTATATACAATCATGTTATCTAACTGACCAAGGTGACCCCCAGGTTCCCTCTCACAGCAGGAGGAGTCACACCATACAGGATAGCTGCTCCCACTATTGCCCCGAGACACTGTGCTCCCAAATAGAAAATGCACTTTGCCAGGCTCAGCTTACGGGTGGCCACCAGAGCCACCGTGACTGCCGGGTTGATGTGAGCACCGCTGATTTGGCTGAAGCACTGGACGAGTGTGGCTATGGACAAGCCGAAACAGAGAGAGATGAGAACAAGGTCAGGAGGAGGAGTGCTGTCCTTTGTGGTTGCTGCCCAGTTGATAGTGGACCCCAGACTGAGCAGCACAAAGATCAACATGGCCAAAAACTCTCCAGACACTGCTCGCCAAAACCGCTTTGTCCACACACCCTTACAGGCAACCATAACTCGATCACACGTGCAGGGGCACGAGGGCACACACCTCCTGAGAGGAGAGAGACAGGGAGAGAAGGATAAAAAGTTTATTTAAATAAATGAGCAGTAGACATTGGACATAAAGCACAATTGACCAATGGTTTTGTGTTGTGTCTGATTAAAACATTTAACTCTGTTTGAATTTATTACATAAATGGTTTTTACATGCATTTTGTTTAAAGAATACATGTATAGTTTGCTTAAGCATGTGTACAAACATATCTACTATTGACTAGAAATATATATATATATTTTAATATCGTGTGCACACAGATAATTGTGCACACAATATAGCCTATGTAATGTGGATTTAAGTAAAGGTTATGAAATCATAATGTGTCCATGTGATGTAGGCTATTCTTATCATGCTTTTAAAGTGCTATCTTGAGTTGCTGAATTAATTAATAAAATAATGCCAATTATGCATAACTGAGACATGCCTCTGTTTTTGAACAAACTTTGCCCCAATCAACTGACTGAGTAGTGCGTAAAAGGTGCAACTATTCTTCAATTTCACCATGCATACATGTGCACACACAGCTGCTAAACGAGCAACATTGTTCACGTAGTCGTATGTTATCTGAAGGATTAAAGGCTATAATCACTATGGGGCAGAAGAGGGCCGAAACATCCATGGGCGGCACAGGAATGTCTTATTTGACTACTTGACCACCTGATGCCACCACATGCTACAGCACCCCCACTGTATATGTTGGTATTGCCCCAAGTGGACATGTAGCATTAATTTCTGAGGATGTGCACAAACAAGCAATGCTCCAAACAATGCAGGATATGTGCAGCAGCCCCTTTGCATAGACATAGCTGCGTAGACATAGTAACAGAGGCTTACTGTAAGTCCATGGTTAGATCTGAGGTCTGAATACCGATGTGCACAATTTTTACATTCGGTTTACTAACTTATGGAGGTATTTTTGCTCAGCTATTATTTATTTGTGGCTCTTGCTTTATTTTTTGTGGATTTTACATTAATTATTTGCAAAATACACAACAAACACAACGATATATTGGTTTGCATAAAACCTATGCCAGCAATACAGTAGTGTTGCATTAAAAAAATTATTATTGTTAACATTAATTATTAATAAACCAGTTTATAATAATTGTATTTTTTCTTAGATTTATAACATTTATTAATAAATAATAGATAAAAATATTTAACACTGAAATGGAGAAAAAAGTAAGTCTGTAAACATTGTTAACATTTAACAATTTTAAAGATTAAGGTGCTTCCAGTCAGTTTGTAATTATTAACAAAAATGATAGAAAGATATTACAATATCCATGTATCCAATATCCATGTCACATAACTTACACAGCATAAATATTATATCACCCAGCCCTACGTTAGAGCCTGTAAGTTACTATTATTGATTCCTTCTGCCTACTATTGGTTCTTGCATCTTCATTTAAGAACAACATTCCAGGTGTTGAAGGTGACATGTTCCCTGCTTTGCTGGTCAAGAAACCTCAACAAATCACATGGCAAATAATAAGTAACTCTATATTCTTAAATTGTCTCCCATAAACATATGCAGTAGATGTGTATTAATACATCATCTGTCTCCTTAAAGTGATTCTCCAGTAATCTGTGATCCACAAAAAAAATAATAATCTAGTGCGCATGCTTGTTCTCTGTCCAGAGAAATTCCAATGTTATCATAATTCAGGTCCCCTTCCAATGTGAAAAGGAAAAATGGAAAAATGGAAAAATACCCTGACCCTGTAATGATCACTGCACAGAATGATTTTATTAATATAATGTGTTCAGATAAAAGTCATATTAGGCAAATATATCACATCCAAAAGCAGCTACACTGTGGGTTTTTTGTGTGCTAATTATCAGCATTTTTCCTAGTTTTATTAAAAATTGCAATTCAAACTGATGTTTCTTATACATTATAATTGTTTTTTAAATGTTTAAAGTTACCAGTCAGTTAGTCTTATAAGTGTAATGACTGTAACTTTGATAGCAGTTGATAATCTCATGAACAATAACGTCTTTATTAGTTATTGCATTAAAAAGACAATTCATATTCTACGAGATTGTATTATTGTATTTTTTTGCCCAAAAGATTTACCAATCATTGTAACAGTTGACATGTTACTGAGGAACAATAAGTTTTCTGAGGAGTTATAAAGAACATTTGCATCCTGTACTGGATCCCAAAAACATAATTACAAGCTAGTTGTTGATGGAAAGTGCAAACACCAGACTTACCGAAAACGACCGCAAATTTTGTTTCGGTCAGAAAACTCCTCTTTCATCCCGTGGTGAGCAGCATTGTCTTCATGAGAACATGTAAAAAATACAACTCCTCAAGTCAAATCAGTCTGGTGATCATTCAGTTTGGTGATCATTTGTCTGAGTGCAACTGATGTGACCAGCGATGCGCGCTCTCACAGTGGCGCGTGCTTCCCCTGTGCACACGCTTGTGTATGTGTGTGTGTGTGTGTGTGTGTGTGTGTGTGTTGCTCAGCATGAATGTGGGAACCGATAAAATCTTTTACCCTAAACCAAAGACTCTCTGCTTGGTTGCCACTGAACCCACTTTCCAGAATTTTCAGGTTTATTACTGCACTTACAGAACTGGTATTACGAACAAAACAGTGGAGATAAAAGGGTATATTTGATTATTGTCATTCTTAATGATTGTGCCAAAGCCTCTCTGTAACTTTCCAGTGAAATACACCTCCAGGGGACTAGCAGCCCTCAGAGAGAGAGAGAGAGAGAGAGAGAGAGAGAGAGAGAGAGAGAGGCAGGCTGATGTTAAGTTAATTATGTTGTCTCTATGCATTTTGTCATAGTAAAGACCCTGACTGTAATTTCTACTACCATTGGGTAATGTGGTATTCATGAAAATCAGGTAAATTTGGAAAAACATTTGTATCCTACTCATGCTCCTGAGTGTGTGTAAATTTATGCATAAGAAGACAAACTAATGTAAACCTCGAATTGACTAACAACAAATTATATAATTTGCATGGATTACTACACTTTTATATATATGTAATATACTTTTGAGTTTAAATTGCCTATTTTTTATTATGTATACAGCATTTCATAGTTTATATCCTAGATTATCTGTATATATCTGTATATTATCTGTATATACAGTACATTGAATATTATCCATGGATAATCTATACATATCTCTTACATATATTTATGACTAATGTTGCATATATTTTATTTTTATACCTATTAGAGTTTTTCTAATATAACATTACAGTAATTTACCATGCATACTGTTATCTACTCAATAGCCACTGCCCATAGCCTTGTTATTTATTTATTACTGTATATATATTTACATATTCAAGCTGCACTTTGTTAGTTTGCACAATGCTACTATTTGCACTTCTGTTAGATGCTAAACTGCATTACGTTGCTGAGTACCTGTACTGTGCAGTGACTATAAAGTTCTATCTATCTATCTATCTATCTATCTATCTATCTATCTATCTAGTAGATGCCTGCTCACTTATTATTATTGATATTATATATTATTAATTTTTTTAAAAATTATTTCAACCTTTACCCTGATTGTTTGTTTCGTGCTCCCACCTGTCTGTGAACTTGAACTTTAATGGAGTTTTGTGGGTGTCACTACATGCAGGTCATCAACATACACAACTAATTCAAAACCTTTGTAAATCGGGAGGAAAATTTTAGTCTGGTTTGGCTTACGCAAACATTTACACACAGCTTTACTAAAAGATAAATGATAAATGAGGCCCAATATTAATGTAATAGTCATACCAACTCTGTGATATTGGCATTACTCTTTTCCCAGTTTGGCCCGTTGGGGTCTACATAGACACCAGATAAGACAGGGAGATTCCTCGAATTCCTCAAATTCCTCAAATTCCTCAAATACATAGCACAACCTGATCGAGAATATTTATGAAGTAGTAATGGTAGGAAAGGAAGCTCTGTCTGTCCAGACAACAGAGGAGGATTTAATGAGTGTGAGGAAATGATAGAGGGTCACTGACCATGAATAACTGAGGCATCACATTTAGGAAATTAGAACTCTCTCTTGAAACAAGCTGTGAACCATCCTGACATTCACCTCAGATTTTACTAGGTGACTAGCAGATTCCTAAAGGTTTTATATGAAAGATACAGGTAGTCAATAGTAAAACTGGAAGTTGAATTGGTAGTAGCATTGACAACACTTGCAATTCAAATGTACACAAATGCTCAGGCAGACAAGTAAAAAAGGAAATAACAGACAGACACAAGCTTATAAACTAGAAAAACTATAAAATTCTTCATTTTCCCCCACACATGCATTAGGTGAGAGTTCCTGTCTGGCAAGACGAGGGTTTCTGACATTTATGCGTTTATGTGTGAACCAGGATGCATTTAAAATCTTTTATATAACTCCAGCTGTCTACGTATTTACATGCCAGCTCCATCCAGTGCTTGCTGTATAAATTTTGTACTTGTTCCATAAATCACAGACACTCCAAAACTTTAACTAAGCAGCAAGCATTTGTGGCCTGATGCTATTATGTTCTCATTATCAGGAGGCTTGGAAACAAGTCTTGCTTTGTGTATGCAGGCAAATCTGAATCTTCACACAGGCTTAGGCAATCTGAATATTTGTTCTAATGAACTTCTTCCCCCACAGTGTTCTCACAGTTCTCCTTCTCTTTGCAAAAGAGAGAGAAATTATCCTCTAACATCTCTGTTTTATCACAACATGAAAGACTTGAACACCCTTTCAACTCATTATCCATTGTCCTGGAAACAGCATTATGCAACCATTATATAAAAAGTCTTGTCCTCTTGGGTAACATGGCTGAATGTCTTCAGTGTGCTGATATGTGGGTCAAAGAGAAAAAGAGTTTCCAAAACAGAACAAAGTAATGAACCCAATGATATGCCACAGAGATTAAATTATGAGAACTATTATTCTCAATGACAGTTTTCGAGCTCTGGTTACTGTCTTTGGTCTTTGTGGTGTTTCACATGTTCTTTCTCTAAATTGATTCTTGGTGTGAATGCGTATCTGCATGTGATGCCCTGAAATGCACTGACTTCCCATCCAGGATGTATTCCTACCTTGCGGCCAATGTTCCTGAGATAAGTTCAGCTCTAGATCCACTCTGACTTGGATAAATCAATTATTGAAGATGAATGAATGAATTATATATTTCTGTAAATTGAGCAGCCTTTAGATGAAAGAACAACAGGTTTTTGACCCACATAAAATGGATTAAAATTTTCACTAGACTAATGATGATGTTATTTGGAAAGCATCATATTTCTTTAGCTTGACAGGTTCAGTAGCAGACAAAATGACACTCTAGAGAACAAAAATCATTGCCTACAGTTATAATAAAAAGTCTATGCCTCAAATTGACTTTTTAAAATTCTGAATGAATGTTAGTCAGAAGAAGACTTTTGCTGTGTGACAACACCACCATCCCAGAGCACATGAAGCTTGCCAGCACAGCTTGGAGTAAAATACTAACTTCCCAATCTGTGTGACTCAGAAGTCTCCTGGCTAGGGAGGCATATGCCGTCTTTCCAAGTTAGTAAAAGTACAGTCATAAACTCTGGCCACTACATAATGGACTCAGGCCATGGATAGTGTATGGCACCTCTGGGAATTGAACTTGGCATCCAACACTGAGCTCAGACCTCATGTCTCAGCATTGTAGAAGCACTGCCTCAGTGACCTGGGGCAAAATGATATCTGCCTAGTCTGTTAGGAATCTGACAAGTATTCATGGATGCACACACACTGTGCTGGTCAAGGATGTTTCTATGTACATACAAGTCTCGGGTCTGCACCAGATTTCTACAAGAATTGCTCCAGTGCTTGGATAGAACAGTGTTTGTGCACGTTACATGGCCACACACACTACCGATCTCACTATGGATTGGGTGTTCCAATGTAACACCAGCCCAGGACATAACCCCTCCTCACCAGCAATTGCCAGAATTTAAGCATGACCTCTGACTCAACTTCCATGTTACTTCCTGACTTTAGTTAATAGAAACTTAACTGGTTTAACAAGTATTTGTGAAGTCTTGCCAATCACTGGATTGAGTAAATTCTGAGCCTTTGCTTCCATTGCTTGTCCTGAATATGTCTGAACCCTTGCAGTATTTATTGGTTTATTCTTTGGATTATCCATTTGACCTTGTCAGGTTCTGCCCGGTTGTGGTTTAACCTTTTTCTTACTTCAGTGTTTTGAGATTAGACTGCAATTTTACTGTTTTTGGCCTGATCTCCAGTAAACTGCAATAAACCTCTTATGCACATGGAAGCTCACTCCTGATCTGAATCTAATATGTTACAACCGCATGCTGAGCACATTGCTAAAAATGGAAATTTGAAATTTTCAGTTAACTTGCACCTAAATAAAATACTGAAATACTAAAATGTGGATATATCTTGCTATCACTGTATACTCCTACATTCACCGACTGCATCGGCAGAGTGACATAGATGAAGAGCCATTGTCTGAAACTCAACTTGGACAAAACTGAACTGTTATACCAGTGAAGAACTCCCTTCTGCTGGACATTTCGGGCACCCTTACAGTCCGTCTGGATAAGAATGTCTAAGAATCCTGGTTTGATTATGGACGCTGGCCTCACATCATATCAACCACCATATCCTGCAGATTTCTCTTCATGACATGAAAAGAATACAACTGACTAAAGATTCTACACATATTTTTTCGATATTTGTCCATTGCGATCCTCTCTCTTTGCAAGTCTCTCTTTATATGACATATCTCCTCTACAGAGCATTCAGAGTGCTGCTGCTCACCTGGCTCATAACCTCCCAAAGTTTTCTGCTGAGGTCATTCGACTGGCTTCATGTTGCACAAGAATCAACTTCAAAACATGTGTCTTTGTATTCCAGGCATCAAAGGGTGCTGCACCACATTATCTATGCACTCTGGTTCAGAACTACAGACCTGCATGCCAACTAAGGTCTTCAACTTCAGGGCACTTGATGTGTCCTTTTCTGAGGTTTAAACATGCTCGAAATGCAAGATCTCTCTGCTTCAGCACCATGGCTCCTCAGCCGTCCAACACACTCCCATCTCCACTCAGGCTAGCCCTGTATCGCTATTCCTTCCACAAGTTTCCTTCAGGTAGTATCTAGTATCTTTCTCTGTGCTTACCTTACATTAATTTTTATTAGTGATTGTTTTTTAAATTTATTTTTACTATTATATATTCATTTGTTATATTAATACATTGTTAATATTTTTATATCATTTATGGTATTATATTATTTGTGCACTTAGTTTTGAATTTGTCCCTTCATTACTTACTGTCTTTTGTTTATGCGCTTAGGTTTATGTGCTTACTTATCACCTAGACCACTCATGCACTTGTACAAACCGTCATTAGTCTCTTGTCGTTCAGGTTATGAGCCCTTGCAGATGCACTAAGTGCTTCGAATCGCTGCACCTGAATGCATCAACTGAAGCTTGAAGCCTGCGTAGATGCAGCTTCATTTGACAGAATGTAATAATAGCAGAATATAAGCCACAGGAAGGTGAAACACATTTATAGTACATTCATAAGGAATTAAGACAAACATAACTGGGTATACACTTTATTTCTTGTCAGTAAGTGGAATATATCCTGAACTGAACTAGTTTTTGAACGAGTCCCCAACAATCAGTCTGTAATCATTTTCATCAAGACATACAACCTAATCTTATAAGATAATTATAGCATTATAGTCGAGACAAGATGAAGACACAGTCTCCCTATTTATAATGATTGAGGAAGCGCCGCAGGGGGGCAGCATAACTAATGAATGAATTTGTTTGGCTTTATAAAATAATTATAAGGTTTACCTTTCATTTCTCTGCTGCTTCTGAGATTTGAGAATAAGATTCATTTTGTTTCAGGTACCAGAATGAATGTGATTTTGCAAATGATTTTACTCTTGAAGTGTAAAAGACACTTCCTGTGAGCTTTCGCATAATGACATACAAGATCTTAATGGATGATGCTAAGAGTAATATGAGCATGAAAGTCAAATGAATATTTTCCAGCCATGATTTCCTGTTTGAGGTTAATTGTGGATACTCTCTCTCTCGCTCTCTCTCTTTCTCGCATCTGGATTATCACAGGATATTAAGGAGAATGTACAAAAGTAGCTCGAAGGGATCAGTAGAAGGTTAGAGAGGGATTATTCATCTTTAGTCACCATGTCTGTGCGTCATCTACAAACAAATTTAAAACGTTGACACCCAGAAGTTTTGACATTACTGAAATAGACTGTGCGTTTATATCTTGATGAACATCAAATTTCCCTATAAGTATAGGAATATCTTACACTTTTGGCCTTGTGGGGATATTTGGCTGGTCCCCACTAGGAAAATGACTTTTATCTTCCCCAAATCTACAGCTTTCATTAGAGGGTTCGGTTAGATTATTAGAGTTAGATTTAGGTGTACCATAGCATTCATTAGCTACATAAATAATTATCAATGGAAGGTCATCACAAGGACAGTAAGACAAACATATGTGTGTGTGGGTTTATGGGTAGAGGTAATTCAATGGTTAAATTTTTGAACTGGTTAAAACACTGATGCATTAAACAATGTACAATGGCTCCTGAGAAGCACACACACAAAAAAAGCGTTCATCAGCAGACAGCAAGTTCAGATCCTGATGATGCCATAGCCATCCATCACCGGGAGTCCGAAAGAGCAAAATTGGTCCTCTGAGTCAGTTATTTGGCATTTCTCTTTCCCTTAACTAACTGTGGGCATCTGTGAGCCCATGTACGGGGAAGAAGGCAGTTAGTGTGTTCAGGGAATTGGCAAAAGACCAAATTGGGAGAAAATTGGGTAAAAACAAAGCAAAAAAAAAAAAAAAAAAAAACACGTACAAAACTGAACACTAAATAAATTGGCTTGGTTTTGCATACATTGTCATTATTTAATACAGAGAAAGTAGAAAAGTAGACAAGTTGAAAGTAGAAATGTACAACTAAGTTAGTTTGGTATCTTTTAATTTACTTTTAAATCAGTCATCCCTGAATTCTATGTGCAGTATGATTCATAAACTAATTGCCTGTTATTAGTAAACTAGTTCACTTGTGCCCAGCTTAACACAAGTATCTTATGCTTTCAGAAGTTTAGTTATATGAAGTGACCTGCAGGGGACAGTATTACACTTTGAAAGAGAGAGCGGGTGCAAGTGGGTGTGTATGTGTGTGTGGGGGGGGCATGTTTTATATCTTGGTGGGGACCAAATGCCCTCGCAAGTAAATTTTTTTTTTTTTTTTTTTTTTTTACAAAAAAACTGCAGCTTTTCTTTAAGAAAACTAAACGAGCTAAAGGTTCCCTTTTGTTTAGGGTTAGATATAGATGCATGCATAGCATTAATTAGCTGCATTAATAATTATGTCAATGGAAGGTCCTCATGAAGATAGTAAGATGTGTGTGTGTGTGTGTGTGAGAGAGAGAGAGAGAGAGAGAGAGAGAGAGAGAGAGAGAGAGAGGGAATTCTTCACACACAGCTAATGCTCTTCAGTAGACCTTTAGAACTAGGGAGACCTTTTTACTGGGAGAGGCTAAATCACTTTCTGAATAATCATGGATGGAGGCCCAAACATTGAATAATTAAAAAATGCCATAATAAATTATAAACCAAGTCTGGGCTGAGGATTGAGAGAGTGGGTTACAGCGTACAAATAAGAACTGTGTTGTATGGGCAAGCTGAACAATACCTTTGAACCAACTTTGCTTAGCATTGTTAATGAAAGTTCAGGAGAAGCATATTTAAATGTTTACTTTGTTATAGCCTACTACACAAGTATTTACAACTATTTACTCACTCTGACCTTTCCTTCCAGCATCTGGTGTCCACTCCATCTATACACACAAGCCTGGGCGTTTAACCTCTCGTATCTCACTGAGCTTGGAGGCATTTTTCAGATTTTTACCCATAATTAATCATAACAATAATAATATGACTCTGGGTGCAACTTGACTACCAAATAATGATCTTGCTTAATATTTAATAGAGGAATATACAGTGTGTAGTGAATACTTACTGAGGAATACTCGTACTTCACAACAGTTGAGTCACAATTCGCTTAGTATCACTTACGGACTGAAAAACAAGAGAAACTTAATCAAACTTAATCTTTTTGTGTGTGCTGTGTGTGTGTGTGACAGAAAGTAAAACCAAGAGAACACGACACTGACAAATACGGACTCTAGATTTGTGCAGTGAAGCACAGAAAGCTCACATAGAGGTGATGAGGGAAGAGGGAAAGGAAAAAAATTACCAAATCAGTTAAATGATAAATGATAACTGCTTATGTCCTCTACTCTTAAGAGGTCTCAAAAAGCAATATATTGAGAGAAAACGACTGAAGAAAAAGGGGATAATTAAAGAATATTTTGCAGAAGATCATGAATGTAACTGCTTACACTGAGGAGAAACAACACAGCAAGCATCTGAGCTTGTATTGTTCACTACCGTCTGTGTGTAATTGATTTTCAGCTTTACAGGAAAACAGTTTGATCAATGTGTTCAACAGTCACACTACTGAACACATTCATCAAACCTCTTCCCCACAAAGTGGAAAATCATTTTTAAAAAAATCACAGATTTGCTTATCAGCTTCTGTTTCCTTTCTAACTTTGTACTGCCTGCACGCTCCTCTGCTTGGACTTCTGCAGCTTGACACAAGTCATAATCAAAAAGATTTCCTAGGGACAGAACAAGCTGCTTTTTCCCAGAAGGCTAAGCAGGTGACTGCTGCTGAGGCTGATGTCCTGTTTCCCAGCACCATCATCACTCAGTCTGTCTGTTGTTAGCCTGTCTGTTGCTATGCTACAGAAGGACACTAATGAGAGAGGAAGAGGAAGTCTGTAGGAGGCACCGAGATAACGAGAGCGAGAGAGAAAAAGAGAGAGAAAGAAAGAGATTTGGTTGAACTGTAGTAAGCTTAACTTAAAGACATGGCCAACTAAATAGGAAGTGGAGAAATGTGAGAGGAACAGAGATAAAAGAGAAGCAGGGAGTGATTGTGTGGCAGACTGAAGCCAGGGTGTGAACGTCCAGCCCGCTCTGGAGACGTAAATGAAACACATGCCGCATATAATGCGACAGACTGGGATTTAGTGAGACATTACGAGATGTAATGAGAAGTAGGGAGTCACACTAATCTCAGTGGGAACAGTAAGGGGTCTTATATAAGCTTTACCAAAAGGGACCATTACACAGCATGCTCCCTGTGTAATGGCATCATTAAATATTATTAAATTAGGCGCAAGAAGTTTCCAGGACTGAAACAAGTTGCCCTTCATGCAAACATATGATTCAGCAATTTCCAGTTCCACCCTTAAATAATGGTACCCATCAATTTGCAAAATGTTGCTGCTGCATTCCACAGTTGCTGCTGGTGGGAATTTCTATCATTACAGCCAATGTGATGGAAAGCAAGTAAATGATATTGAACCATATCGGACATGTCTTTTGGAAAATAAACGACTGGACACCTCATTTGCTGTTTCATGTCCTTATTCAACATTATATGTTAATGCTTAATTTCTAACTGCATTTTAAACTAAGTTTATGAAAACTTTTAAGGAGGAATATGTTTAAATGATTGCCTCACTCCTACTAATGACACTGTGCTTACCTCATCCCTGTTGAGAATTCCTTGGAAATACCATTATCCCTCACTGGGTGTATATTTTTCATTGCATTTAAGATCTTTGGCAGACACACTTATCCAGAGAGACTTAGTCTACTTGGAAAACATACTGTATATTTATGCTAGTGCATATTGGCTTGAGTCTAAAAATACCAACAAGCAAAAGAGCAGCCAGAAACAGGAGTCAATGCTGATACATGTTCTGATTGACAAAGGGTTATGAGAATATTGGCTTGTAAGTTTTTCTAAGCATTTGGGATAATCTACCACAGTTGTTCATTTTGTCATCTAAAAAAGTGGCCTATAATGAAATATGCTACCTTCTTTACTGATATACAAACATTTTTTTCTGTAACCTCTGATATTTGTTCGCAAAACAGAATGCAGAAGTTATAAAATAAACATCTAAGACAAAATTAGAATAAAAAAAAAGAGGGTGCATAAGACTTTTGTACAGTACCGTATTTGTGGTGGTTTGGTAGTAATGCATTTTGGTCATTGTATGATCTGATGTACTAAGGAGTGTGTTTGTACACTGAGAGGTCCAGTATGAATATATGTAAAAACAAAACAAAACAAAAAAACTGTCCCCACAACTTTTGGACCATCAGTCAGACACAGAGAAAGCCAGAAGAGTAATATAGGTGCTGTTGATGGACAGAGGTGTACTGTATGTAAAAGGCACATGTGTCGCATACCAAAGACACTAGGCCTCATTTAACATTTATGGATTTATTTGTAAATAATTCATAGGAGCATTTACACAAGAAATTTGGTATTCATGAAAATCCCATATTTTCATAAAAAACGGTCGTGTGCTTCTGATTGTGTGTAAATTTACAAATAAGAAGAATAACTTATATAAACTTCAATTGATCTTCTTCAAATCATATAAATTGCAATGAGTTTTTGCACTTTTAGATACAGATTATGCTGTCAAGTTTTAATAACTTGTGTATTTTAAGTTACACACACACAAATTTTATATATATATATATATATATATATATATATATATATATATATACTGTTAAACCAAGTCATTTCATATTAATGGCATTAACTAAAGAAATATTAAATATGAAAAAATAAAGAAAGCAAGCCAACATAAATCCATAAATTAAGACAAATAAGACCAATCATTCAATTAAGAATACGGCATTTTATATTGCTGTATAAAAGGAGGACGGGCTCAGGCGGTGTATATAAACCGATTCCGTTTGCCATGGCATCTACTTCTAATGCTGTGCAGCACTTTATTAGAGCCTGTACTAAGTGACCGATCTGGTATTTCTCAAGCTGTGCCATATACTCCCTAATGTACTGCAGACCATTCTCTTCCTGCAGACACATGCCTGATAGCATCGGGGAGGACACAAGACATTTCTGGCCAAGAGTTGCCAAGACACTTTGCTTTGAATAAAAAAACAATGAAACATAGCAGTTTCCCTGTGTGATGTGCTTGGTGTCCAGGATCATCTGGGTACAGTACATTTTTTCCCTCCATTTTCATGTCAGCCCTTTTTCTTTTCACCTCACTTAATTCACATCTAACTCACCTTCTCTGTAATTAGGCTCCAGATTTGAGCCTTTCCAGGTGCTGAATTGCTGTTAAATACATTTTAAATGCATTTTTATTGGCATAGACGTGAGTGAAAATAGCTTTCACTTCTACTTCTGAGAAAATCTATTTTTACCTTTTGTTCATCATTTCAGCACTATGAGATGTGACTTTTATGGACTTTTTTTTTTCATCACTGTGCCATGCGCATGCTTGCTAATTTATAGGTGGCATTCATCGACATACGCACACGAAGACAAAGAAAATCAGCGCTTCCAAAACTTTTGTAAATCCAATGGAAATTGTAGTGTGGTTTGGCTTTCACAAACATTCACACACAACTTTTTAAAAGATTCATAAGTGAGCCGCAATGTCATTGTAGATGCAAGAACACAGGCCTTTTACATTCCAGAAACATCATTTTGGATCCTCCTCTTGAAGATCTTTTCCTTTTAATATTGACCTGTGTGTTTACACTTTTTTCTTAAAACTGGTGTTGGAAAAATTCAGCAGTTGAACATATTATGGTGTGGTATTTTTATTTATTTATTTATTTATTTATTTTTACATATGAACACATCAGTGTCATATGTAAAAAAAAAATATTGTGTGACTGTGATCTGTAAAAAAAGATACCACCAGTATCAACTTTTTGTATCAACCTGTCTATGCGTTCACAAATGTGGACAGCTATCTCAGAAAAAGCAACTCACTTTTACTATATTCTCCTATGAAATTGTTATTAATCTCAATGTCTATCCATTTCTGTATTTGAACTTTTTTACAAAAGCGTATGGGGAAAAAGCAGAAAAACTCACATAGCTAGACTTTCTTCCATCATGCGCATAAACAAACACACACACACACACACAGACACACACACAAAGGCGAGACACACAGTCACTCCACTTGCATTTCTTGCTTGCTCTGACAGGAAAGACAAGCTGTTGACAGGTAACAGGCACACCCGTCACTGACTTCATTGCACTCTCACCTCACATTCTATTTCTCTCTCTTGTTTTCTCCCTCTCTTCGTTTTATCTCTTCCTCCTTCTCCCTTTCTCTCTGCCATGTTCTCACCTTGACTTTCTTCTCACTCCTTCTATCGCCTGCCACAGTTCAATCTCCCTTATTCTCTCTCACTCTCACTCCGTCTTTACTTGATAGACAGACAGATTTACCATGTCTATAAACAGAGCTGCAGAGCTGGCAGCATTCTATTTAAATCTAACAACAATCTGTCAGAGTGAGCCCCTGACACACTTTATCAAGAATGACCTTTGCACAATGAAAACTTTGACACTTTGGATTTTCCACAAGCAAAAGTTGAATAAAATGTTAGTCAATATCCACCCAGCATCAACTGCTCTTTAACTGTATGTATGATTAACTCCCAAGTGGCGTAAACAGCAACGCATTCACCCTATTTTCAGGAGATTGCGAGCTTCGATCTCGACAATGCCACAGCCTTCCATGGCCAGGAGCCAAGACAGCAAAATTGGTCATGCTCCCAGGGTGTGAGGTATAGCATTACTATCTCTCTTCTCTCAGTCATAGTGACATTTGCTAATCGTGGGTGTCTGTGAGCTCATACAGTATATGCAGAACAGGACAGACAGCGTTTTCCTCTGAGTGTGTTACGTTGCCCTGAGATGCAGCATGCGCAGCAGTTTAAAAAGATGAAGACAAAAGTTGGCTTTGCGTGTCTCACAGGAAGCACATGTTACCTTTACCCCTCTCCGGTTGGTAGTTGGCATGTGACAGGGGAGAGTTAGTGCTTGGAAACTGGCAAGACCATATTGGGGAGAAAATCGGGGAAGAATCAGGGAACAAAGCTGTATGTATGACAGGGACTCAATACAGCTCTTTTTGCAATCCTGATATTTAAAGTGCATGAAATCAGAGCTTCACTGGCATACAGTTAAGGGATTAAATCATTGAAAATGTTATGGAGACAATTATACCAGATAATCCAATTTGGAAATAAAATCTCTAATCACCAGTATTAAGTAATTACAGTATTTATTCATTTTAATTACCAGATATAGAGCAATACTTCATAGTGTGCACACATAGTGTGCTAATAATGAAAGAATATACAGTATTTGACTAGAGTTATTGCTGTAAACTGGGACTGTGCATGACGTAGGCATGGATGGGATGCCAGGGCACCGTGCACACCCATTCACACCTAGGGGCAAATTAGCATAGTCAATCCACCTACTGGCATTTTTTTGGCAGCTGGGAGGAGAACCCTCCTCTTCACTCATCTCTGCTGGCAGGCAAAAAAACAGCCATTTGTTCATCAAAAACCAGCATGATATTTAATAACTAGCAAAGACCAGCTATGTTGACGGGTAGAAAATCGAAACCATTAAAATAATAATCAGTAAAATCAGCTGGAGTGACCATCATTAACTGGTGATTAACTAGCTCATTAACTAGGTCTACCATCAAACACAGACATACCATATACTGTATTGTTTAACTATCTTTACCAGCTTAACCTGGCCAAACATATTTGTTCAGTAGGACTATCTATAACTGATAATGAACATAAATACAGAAAAGAAGTATTTTTGGCTCTTTTAGTTCTTCAGATAAAATATCTGCTTATTTCTCACCTTGCAGCATATTATTCTGATACTACTATGACTTATTTTTAGTAAAACTTCTTTTTAGTAAAATTTACAGGAAAGGTTTATAGTCTGGATCCACCAACAGGCTCTGAGAGTTGAAGAGGTTGATGGTGACCACCCAAATGTCTCCACAATGTCACAAAATGTCACATATACCATACATAAAGAGATAAAAGACATAAGCATGCTCTCCCAATGTACCACTAGTATCTCTCCCTGCACATGCACACCTTCTTTCCTAAGCTTGATAGTCTTCCCACAGTGATAGTTATCTTACAGCTCATTATGTAAATTATGATTTATATAGGCTATGCTTATTTATTCTCACCTCACAGGAGCTTAGGTAGGCAAAATGTGGCAACACCTTATTGGTATGAAAAGCTAAGGCCAAAGAGCTACCCAACATACGGGACCTAAAATCATGACTAGCTGTGGGCTTTGACCCAACCAACAAACTAGTTTGTAAGCATTATGGAAATGATTTAAAAAAAAAAAAGACAAAAGAAAAAAAAACAACTTATTTGTAGCAGCCTCCAGCCTCCTCTCTTATTATTTAACTTCCAGCTCAAAAAGACTGAGTTGAATTGCCCAGACTACTCATACACACATTGGCATTTATTCATTGTGTACAAACAAGTGCAGATTTGAGTGCATGGAATGACGTTTGGACAAATCTGTGTCTGATTCATGAAACTGTCATACAACATCGAAACAAGTGGTAATTTGAGCTCAAATGGTGAATCAACTTCAGTTGCATGGAAACAAGGTCCTGCCCACAAGGGACCCCTTATGGTCTATATGTCATATTCATATGACACTCAATGACCCAATTTACCCTCATGTACATCTAATTTAAATGAGATAGTAAGCCAGATAATAAGCCAGTAAAAGGAAAGCATTCAGCAGGCAGTCATCCAAGATTTGGGGAAAGTCCAAGGAAAGAAAGTCATTCAATGTTTGTGGAAAGAACAAAGAAATTACAATGAAGCTGAGTTAGAGGTGCATTTGTCCGAGGTTCTGCAAATAAAAAGACTATTATGCAAGTGTGCTCTGATTTTCTTTTTTTTTAAAGCTGTTTAAAGCCATAATTAGGAAGAAAATTGAACCGTTTTCCAACCTCACCTGCAAGTAATGTGAAATTTACTTATAACTAGATTTTTTATTCATTTTAGAACTCGAATAATTTGAATAACTGAAAGCAGATTCAATTAAAGCTTTATTTATAAATATAGGTGAGCCAACATATCCATGTTTTATATAAAAAAGAATTCCTGAAATTAATAAGCACTCAGTGTCAGACTATATACTGTATACGTTTATGATAGGTCAAATCCTTATTCGTGGGTGGTTAACATAAAACACATACAGCACAGATGATTATATACTGTATGTGTCAAATAACATCTGTTTGCACAGTAAGTGCTCTTTTTTATGGATTCTCTGGTTTCAACCCACCTTCCAAAAACATGCCAGCACTTGAATTGGCTGAGATAAATTGCCCATAGGTATAAATGAGTGTGTGAATGTGTGTGTGCATGGCGCACTGGCATGGAATGGCGTCCCATCCCGGGTGTATCCCCTTCTCACGCCTAGTATTCCCAGGATAGGCTCTGGATCTACTGCAACCCCAGATAAAGCAGTTATTGAAGGTGAGTGAATGATGTTCAGAAAAGGTTCATTTCTTCACACAGTTTGTTTTAGCAAATTTTATTGGCTACTGGCTACTATGGTGAGAAACAGGACTGACCAATTGGGATCATGCATTTTTTCCATTTCTGTTTAAAAGCCACTAGCCAATTAACTAGCTATGGTATGAACATCAAGTTGAAAGCCTGCCACACACACACACACACACACACACATACCAAAGAAATCATTTGGTTTTGAAGTTTTGTTGCTCTTTGGGGGGTCGACTAACAGCTACAAAATGCACAGCACTCTCCACACTGGGTGTCTCCTGTATCCTGTCTCCCAGCTGTCTGTGTGCTCGTGCTCTGCTGGAGCTCTCCAAACCATTATCACTCTTTTATTCAATCACACCTTCCTTCTGATATTATCCAATCATCCTTTCATCTCTTTCTGCAGGCTGTTTCACAAGTGTGTGTGTGTGTGTTTTAGCTCAGGTTCTGTTTATCTCCTGAGTGTTTGAATGTGAGCGAGAACATTAGCTGTTAAATTATTATCTGTAAATGCCCAAACCACACCAATCCTCACATGCACTTACCTCTGTGACTCGTTATCTGCACACACACACACACACACACACACACATGCACAAACTAATGCAAACATACAAACAGGTCAGTCATCACTCTATCCTGCCAGCCCCATTAAACTAAACCACACACACACACACACACTCACAAACAACATAAACTAGTTTCCTTCATAATTATTGATCAATGAAGTTGTTTGTGAGCGAATATGTTTTGTTTGTGTGTATGTGTGATGTTTTATTCAGCACCGATTTACAGTGTGCTCTGTGGGCCTGGCAGAGGACGTCGATTTTGGGCTGATAGCTGTTGATGAGACAGCGAGGTTGTGAGCAGACGGAGGCATGAATATATTTATGGTTGTGATGCTGATTGGGCTGTGCTTACACTGCCTGGCTGGGTGTTAGATTAGACCTGGCCAGTGCTGTATCAAAGTTCAATACTCCATTAGTTTTGTTTATGTGTACTGGCTTATGCCATTATTGAGGTCACATCAGGCTTGCAAAAGGCACTCAGGCCAATCGCAAAACAGCATGATTTATGGTGAACTGCTAACCCACCAAGCAAGGCACAGGTAAATATTCCACCCACTCCAGCAAGGACACACACAAACACACGCACAAATACTCACATACACATTCATGCTGGCTAGCTTGCATGGGCGGATGTCTGCATACACACATTTTAAATGCCACACTCTTTGCGCAGTGTTGGGGAGATGAAAGTGGAGATAGGAAAGAGAGGGAAGTGTCTGAGGGCACTTTGGCATAATGATGGGTTTTAATGTCATATTATCACTTCACTGATAAATACCCTGGAAATCAGCTTTAGAGTCCAAATGGCTAATGTGAATATTCAGTAGTACTCTCCCACTTACAAACACATACACATACCAGTCTCATGAACAAAGAAGGCCATTGTCAACTGAAAAAAAAGTGAAATTAGATCTCTGGCAATTTCCTCTACAGTCTCTGTGTCTCTATCAAACAATGGCACCATTACTCATGGAGGACAAAATGTAAACTCTGCTGACAAAATCTGATTATTTGATTATGTCTGATAATTTGCTGTGAGTGGATTTGTCATCATTTTGTTTGTTTACTCATTTCTTCATAAATAAAATACAAATCTGTTCATACTTACATTCAATCAAGACTAGCTGAGACTAGGAAGATAGGATTTTCCCCTCTGGACAACAACACACTAACATTTTAGAATATCTGTTAAAACACTGATTTTATATATGTATGTATATATATATATATATATATATATATATATATATATATATATATATATATATATATATATATATATATATATATATATATATATATTCCAGAATTTGATGAGTGCTGCTGGATATGACTAGTTTAATAAAATTTAGCATTAAACCCTCACTCAAGAACACAATACATGGAAGGCATTGGGCTCTAATGACATAATGAAGTTCTTGTATGGTTTGTACATCATGGTAACAACTACTTGTAACTATCAGTATGACACAATGCAAGTTCTAGTAGACTTTGTTAAGACTGGCATAGGCATATGTTCTTATTTGAAATCTGGAGGAAATCCATGCAGTTTGACTTGTTTGATACTCAAATGTTTGCAAAATTTTTAAAAACCATTGACATTTCCACTTTCAACACACATGTTAATACATCAGTGTTTATAGTATATGAATGAATGAATAAATTGCTAATATTAGCATACACTGGTCATGTGTAGTTACAGTACACAAGGTTAATGAAGGTTTAATCCCTACAAACATGTGATGACTATGATATTGTCGGTATTATTACTGTGCAATAGTGTGTGTATAGTATCCATCTTGTACAAAGTGCTTCTATAACCCAAGTACAGTTGTTTTTACTTGCTACATCAAAATGAACACGCTACATACAAACATATTGTGTTTCTTACAATGATGACTGATTTATTTAACATCACTAACTTTACCAAAGATTAGAGTTAGCTACCATAAGGCAGAGTGTGTGTGCAGGAACTGCAGGAATCGCTGTTCCACATTCAGCCATGCATGGTAATGTTTGGCAGCAGATCACAGAAATGTTAGAACTGCACTGAAAGCTGCTGCCGTAAGAGCTTTTTTTTTTTTTTTTTTTAAAGCTCAATTAATAAAAAATGAAAAATCCATAACTTTTTTTTCACCTCACTGGTTAAACAAAGTAATTCCCCTGACTTCCTTGCACCTGAGGGGCCGTCACGTCTCTGTGTGTGTTGGTGGGGAGGAGGGGGGACATGCACATTTTTTGCATACACTTGTCAGAACAAGAGCATCACACCTACACTGCTCCAGATGGTCTTCTTTTTCAATTATTTATTTATCTCGTTTCAGGTTCTTAACTTTGTCATTAAACTTAAGTCATTAAAGTTACAGTAACTTAACGAAGCCGTGAAATTCCCACTGACTTCTGTGAGCACCTTTCTGTTGAGGAGTGAACCACAAATGCTGTTTAACCTCAAAAACCAAACACAAAAATCAACAACCCATTTAATCTGCTTAAGCATAACTTTATGATAACACTAATCAACAGCACAAGTCAGAAAGGTTTTTATGATACAAAAGAATGGGAAGTATGCTACAGTCAGTGATGGCTGGTAGTGATATTAGGGCTAAAATCTAATTTCTATCAGTAGCTTGACTGTGAAACTATTAGAGATGAGAAATGTATTGTATCATGCAGTCTCACTGATGGCATGACGCAGGACAAACTACTGCATGTACAGTACTGTGCAAAAGTCTTAGACACCCTATTTTTTTTTGTATAAACTTTGTTATAGACTTTTATTTTATGACTTCTACATTATCGAGTCAGTACAAAAACTTTTTAGATTTCCAAACATTAGTTTTCCAGCACAAAATTAAATGTTACAGAAAAATGTTTGTATGTCAGTAAAGAAAGCAGCATATTACATAAGAGACACTTTTCAGATAAAAAACATAATGAAGGTTGCTGGGTTTTGCTGCAAAAATAAGAAGCAAGTGTGACAGTCAAAGTCTCCAGAAGAACTGTGGCTGGTTCTGCAAGATGTTCAGTAAAACTTACAGCTCATTTCCTTAGAAAACTGCACAAATTGTACCTGAGACTACTATTTTTTTTTTAAAAGCGAAGGACAGTCACACCAAATATTGACTTTGTTTCATTTATTACTGTTTACTGCTCTTTATAGTATTTTTTTAAAAGTAGAAACATTTAATTTCATTATTTTTGAAGGCATTTTAGCTCTACAGTATTTCTTTGCATGTGCCTAAGACTTTTGCACAGTACTGTATATGTAAAGGCAAATAGGCAGCTGAATTCCTGATTCAAGTGTTTCAAATCCAAAAATGCTCTACTGTGCTCATATGTTTCCTCTGAATACCGAACATACACTATATGGCCAAAAGTATGCGGACAGCTGACCATCACACCCATATGGGAGCTCCAAACTGTTGGCCCAAACCTGTTCCAGCCTGACAATGCCCTGTACACAAAGCGATGTGTGCTTCAATTATCTACTTTTAGTTTCTCCTCCAAAAGAATTTTGAGAAAAATAAGAAGATAAATAATAAGAAGTAAGTAATCCCAAAATGTTCACCTTCACTACACCCTTGACTGTATTTCACATGCACCTTCTCATTATTCACTGCTGATGCTGTGTTGCAGGTGTTTCAGCAAAGTGAGCTGAAAAAATTTATCTTCAATGCACATGAAATGTACAGGGCGTTTCACTCTGTGTAATCACCTGACACAACTGTCACTGTTAGGCTGCATGAGTCTACACTCTGTGCTAGCCCAGCTAGCCCATTTACATCAGCCACCCCTGGTTACGGTAACACATTAATACTATGTAAAATGATGACTGTGACTCTAAATGTTACCACCCAAGTATTATGATGTGAAATTAACTCAGCAGCTCCTGGCACTCTAAAACCTAGCCAGGGGCTAAAACACTACACCAGACTGACAAAAATCCCAGTGTTCCATTTCTTCAGGCATCCAGAGGGCAGGCGCCATACTGAGTAGTCTGATTGAACAAAGAAGAGAAAAAGAGATTAGTTGAGTCTCTTTGTGTGTGTGTGTGTGTGTGTGTGTGTGTGTGTGGGTGTGTGTGCGTGTGTGCCATCAGTGGTAGAAGCAATGTGTCCAGGATTGCAGTTATCTAAGCGCTGGTCACTAATTCACACATGGACCTTATTCAATCAGCACACAAGAGTCATACGAGATAAAGTAAGAGACAATCAGTGTCTTCTTTCAAACTTGTAGGGTATGTGAGGTGGGTAAATTAATTATTACATAATATAAATTATTATTAATTTTAATGTATATATGTATATATTATAATGATATAGATCAAATTAAGTGAATGCGTTAATAGTTTGTAGAATGCATTTGTGGCATTGCATGGATAGAGATAGCAGAGAGAGTCCTGGGACTCAGTGGACACAGTTCAGCAGAGATTGTGGCGTCAGGTTTGCTTCTCTGGGGATTGCGGATGAAGGCTTATGACTCTGTGTGGACAGATTTCAGTGGGAATCGTGCCAAACTTCCAGGTGTAGCCTCAGTCAACTTGTCCTGAGATGGTGGACAAGGCCTTATGACTCACCGTGCACAATTCTTCAGTGGAGACTGCACTGAAGGCCCACAGTTCTCATGTATCTGTGTCTTACAACATAGCCTGTTAGCCTACTGCCCCCATCAATTGAGCTTCAAAGGGCAATTTATGACCATTCCAGGTAGGCACAAAGTGGAGTTTATATGAACAAGAAGTGTCCTTCCTAACCGGGTGTAGAACTTTCTTGGTTATTTTTTATGGCAGAATAGGAAAGAGCATAATTTAGGGGTTATATCACTGACAAAGTTCCTATAAACTCAAATGACTCAAAAGCAAGATAGCTAGTAATGACTATGTAGTAAAGTTAAAATAATAATGAGAATAATAAAAACACAGACCTGATCCATTGTTTGGAAACACAAATACACCGTCAGATAAAATGTGTAGTAAGCTAGCAACCACGCCAAGGCATTTTGAACCAAACCATCCACAATAAGCCCACATTAAGTGTACCTATTGCCAGGCCTGGCCCATGTTCAATAACAAAATGATTAAAATATGACTAAAACTAGATTCTATTATTATTATTATTACTATTATTATTACTGCAAAAGATTAATACTAAAACAAGTCAAATCAGCTGCAGAAATGAACAGTGTGGCTGTTGGCAAGGCAAACACCATTGCAGCACTACTGGCTTTATGCCAGATTTGGACCACATATGTTTGCTATGAAAGTCAGTAGTGGTGAGGGAACAGGATCCAAGCAGCCATTTGGCCAGTCTACTGAAGTTACTGTGAATTGATCATCAATGGACAGCCCTACTGAGAACAAACAAAAGAAAAACAGCTTAGACCAGCATAATGCATATTGGTCAAGCAACACAAGCATCAAAACCAGCAGCAGACCAGCAATAACCATGAAAAACTAGCTTGGCCCAAAATGGAAATCATGCTGCTATAAGCTTTTTTTTTTTTTTTTTTTTTTTTCAGCAGGGAGAGTCTTATTCCTTCACTGCCTTCATGGTTAGGCCTTCTACTGAGAGTACTGAATTATTGACAGAGAAACTTTTTTTATTCAATGCTACATTTACAGACTCAGACTCAAGTCCTTTAGCCACACTGCCTCAGGGAGTTAGGTGGGTATGGCTAATGATGTTAAATAAGTTTAGAATGGTTTTCTCAGCATTTCTCTACTGTATAATATCAGAGATGCATGCTGGTTCACAGGTGACAAGTGTCTGGACAAGCGTTTACTCAACTTAACCAGCTTCTTCTTGCCTTCTCTATCTTCTGGACACCTTCAGCACTACTGTATGTCCTCAAGATAGAGGCATAGCATTTAGAAAAGAAAGTCAACATTAACTTTTGAGAACTGAATTCATAAATGATTTAGTGAGGAGTACAAAACTTTTTAGAAGTTGCTCAGATCTGCCAAGCAAGTTAGTGAAACAAATTTGCAAGAGGCAGAACAAATATGATGAAAACATGGAATCCCTTTGAAAAAGACATAAACAAACTGGACTGAAATTCATTCAGCTGAGGTGCAACTCATTAGTTTGGCTTTACACACAGTAAGACAGATAATAGGTAAACCAAAAATGTTCATACACGCACACACAAACAAGAACACACGCACACATACACATAATAGTAGGTTCATTACATTGGCAATAGGTCAGCTGGCTTACTGAGTTCACTCAATTATGAAAAAAAGTTGTTGTTTTTTTTTCCAAAAGTGAGTCACTCAATTTCCAGGAAAAAGCACTGTGCTTTAAGATGAGAAACTAAAGATACACAGAGGAACAGTAATGGTAGGAGTCCTGCGCACTTTGTTGTAAGCCAACAGGGAAAAGCATCATTTAGTATTGGGTCTGATTGTTTGAAGCCAGAGAAACGACCACCCCCTGACAGAACTTCATTCAAATAGAAATAGTGACAATAGACAGGGAAACTGAAATTGCTTAGAATTTTCACAGAGGAGAGTGACAAAAGGCTGGACTTTATCAGAAGAGTGGCTACTGCCATCAGGTACAGAAACAGATCTTCTGAGAACATGTCCATACAGGGCTGCTTATTTTTCAAGTCACACAAAATTAAAGGGAAGCTGCATTTGGCTGCACCTTTATGAGTCCACAGAGGAGGAAGGGCTGCCAAGCTTATGAAGATTTCAAGGAAAGCCAAGGACCTCAAAGGCAAACATGTTGAATTTCAGCTAGTGGTCTGAATGCTGGATTTGGAAATGCTCTGACCTTTGTGAGAAAGAAAGACCTTGTGCTGTTTTCTGAGTTTTAATATGCTTCCTTGCTCTGGTAGAAGCTCTGTGAATCATTTTAAAACCAGCCTAGGCGTTGTTCTTTTTGTATGTCATATCCCTAAAAACGATGAAGTACTAAAAAAATCAGCATTGCTAAAACTTGTGTAAAACTGTCAGGAATCTTTAGTTTGGGTTAGCCTATGAAAACATATGCACACAACTTTACTTTAAGTCGCTTTAATTACAATACCATTGGCACAGCAAATCACAGTAGGCTACGCATCCAGAGAGATGTGAAGCCTTAATATTTCAAAATGGACTTTTAACTTAAGTCGCCAACTCTGAATACGGCCTGAATACGGCCCCTAGAGATTCGACTTCTCAGACCAATGGATAAAGATGCAGGAAAAACTATAGTGTAGTTAATGTTTTTTTCACTTGCATTTTAAACTATTTGAAAAGATGTAAGGGGACATATCAACCTTTAAAAGCTTCAAAAGTGATTCACTGAGAATTCACTGGCTCCTTGGTTATAAATCAATTGAATACAACTTTAAATAAAGCTGACAAACTTCATGAGAAGTGTCAACTGAAACAATTCAGTCAATTTTGTGATTATCCTTTCATGACTTGTCTCAGTCCTTTTTTCTTCCTACTAGTTTGTTGTTCCCATTGCTCTTGTTTGTCATTATAGTCACCTTTTTATTCCTGCATCTGTTCCTACTGTCATTTTCAAATCCCTGCCATGTTGAACCAGGACGCTCGCTAGAGACAAACGTGGCTAGATAACATGGACATCTTGCCTCCTAATGTGAACACAGTGTACTTTGCCTCTGCTCTGAGGTGACAATTTGGCATGCATTTTAATGCAGAATGAACTGTAGACAGTCATTATTTACAGAAACAAATCAGCATTATAATATTTGTTGCTGCTCATGCTACCAGATGAGTACAGGGATCTATGGTGAGGTAGGAAGAAAATCTCATAGAGATTTACAGAATGACCATATGAATTTTAGTTGTGTCTTATGGCTGTCAAATTTAATTGGCAGCTGTTCTGATATTTTCAGCACGTTGGGAGACTAAGCAAATGATGGAGTTGTTCCACCCCTGAGGATAGAGGTCTTCAGAGTTTGACAGAGAGTGAGAATATGTGAACTTCCTTTGCTGTATTGCAGTGCATATGCTATCAGATTTTTAATGTTATTAGATTTTTAATAACATTAATGAAATCATATGATTATTACAGGTCTGTAAACACATAAAATATATAGCTTGCATCTTTTAACACATTCCATCCACATTCTTTTAACACATTGGGATAAGATCCAGATCCACAGTGTCCCTGACCAGGATAAAACAGTTATGGCCGTATTCTTACATTTGGCCTCTGTGTTTGCTTCTGGAACTAACAGTGTGTATTTTACAGGTTAGCTGCTGGGCTGAGTCAGCTAGCTACAAAAAATGTTAACTTCCTGCACTGAACAAATCAAATCCTGTGCTTCTTTATCAGCTTGTACTTGTGCTGCATTCGACTTTGGAAGTGGGTAGCATTTGAGCTACAAAGTGGAAAAAAACAAGGACGCCTCCATGTTTGTCTTTTTCTAGTAAGAAGCTATATATATTTACTTCCTCAAAACAGCAAACTGTATAGTCAGTGTTAAAGATTTAACAAGTGAATACAGTATGTCTGTATGTTGACTGATCTAAAGCAAATACTAGTATATAATATATATAGTATACTCATTTATAGGTAAGAGTGCTATTTTGTTCACTGTTGACGCTGTGCACAGCCATGTTGATTTGATGTCACTTGCTGAACTCAGAGGAATTTGAAGTTGAGAAGGCCACCCTGAGTTCCTGAGTAGGTATTCTGAGTTGAGGGGTGCTTTCTTTGTTTTTTTTCCTGGTTGGAGGTCAGGAATTACGAACTGAATATCACATTTAGCTAATTAGCTGGCATATTTTAGCATAACATATTTACTTTTTGTCACATAAGGCCTGTGTTCAGATAAGTAGAACTTACCATAGAAGATGCAGTCTTGTTTTATTACAAATATTATATAAAATATCATATTGCTATGATATTTGAGTATCAAATTTAGAAACCAAATTCAACTATAATGGCCAGGCTTTTGGATGGCCTCCAGGAAGGGTCCTGGTTAGTCAGGTCCACAATTACCCATTGTCCAAGGCCCTGTGTGTGAGTGTACATATAGGGTATTACTGTATACTGTATGTGTGATGTGTATGGGGCTCAGTATATTTGTGTGTGTGAAGTGTATGTACTTTTATATATGGATTATTTATTTATGGGTATTTTCAGTGCAAGCCACTGTAGCCTTGGTGTTATGAATTAGTAAATGTGTGAAGCTATGTGTCCACAAAAATGGAGCATGGGCGTTTCTCTCCAAGTTACAGCTCAAGACAAGGGCGGAAATTAGTTTAAACTGCAGTGTAAGCTGGGTCATACAGGACTATGAATGTCCTGCTTGGGTTCTCTCCTTCTCTGCCCTTCACTCTTCTGCGTTGGCTCTCTAAGGAAAGAAGGGAAAATCAAGCTCAATGGCCAGCCTCATGCTCCCTCTGGATTCCATGGATATTATCACTACGGAAACTGGTACTGGCTGCTTTTCCCTGGAGCACAATCCATCCTGCTAAACCCAGAGCGAGTGCAGTGAAGATAGACAGCTTTGTGTGTAAGCAAAAGAGAAAGAGAGAGAAAGCAAGATGGTGGGGAAAAGAGAGAGAAAGGGTGAGTTGGGTTTGGTGGGAGACAGATAAGTTTTGAATCGGTGATCCACCCCCATATGCATTTTTTTTCCAGCCCCATCTGACACACACACACACACACACACACACACACACACACGCATACAGTTACTAGTGAAAATGACAGCTGAATGTATGGTTGCAGCTTTGCTCTTCTCCTGCCTTCTTTCCAAACCCTAGTTATTATGGAACACAAAATAATTCAAAAAGGTAGCACCCACACATACACACAGTCTTTAGGTTTAATTGGCCTTCTTGCATGGGAGAGAACATCAGTCTCACAGTAATTAAAGTCAGGGAGCTAGGGAGGACAGAGAAAGGGAAAAGGAAAGGAAGAACAGGGAGCACAGACCATGAAAGATGGTGGTGGAGAAGAAACCGAAGGGAGGAAAACAGTGAGAACGTTTCAGGTCTCAACACTGTCATAAAAGCTGTGTGGCACCTGAATGATCAACTCTGTTGATATCACTTCTACTCATGTCAACCTATTTAAAGGCTCTCTGCAAACTTCCACTCTCCGTCCACTCTTAATTACGTAAGGAATAAAACATGATAGGGCATGCTGTTATAGGAAAATAATCAATGATATTTTGGTTTCATGCAGCCTGACATAAAGCAGAGTTACTGTTCCAAAAGTGTTTTATTCCTCTTTTACTAGCCAAAGACTACAAATATAAATTTATTAGTGAATGACATTTCATACCTTTTATCTGTTTACTATTTCATTTTATGTCATGGAATATCTGTAAGACTAGTCGGTTCTGTTATCTCCACTGGCCTCTTTTTTTCTCTCTCTTGAAGTTCTATCAGTTGAATTCTCAAATCAGAAGGTGTGAATTAATTTTCTATAAATGCACAGCTCTGACAGTAGGTCCGACTCTAGCATAAATGATTAAATAACAAACATAATCATAAAAGTTTTATATTAATGAGCTAGTTCTAATACTTTATTGTTCCTATAGTAACAGTGCATAACAGGGGACATGTGACATGGCAGATGCTCCACAAAATCTAAGGCTAATAATAAATTGATTAAAAAAGTGTTGTTGTTTAACAAAGAAAATGTCTAGTCATTGGTGTGGTGAAGCTTTCTGTTAGGAGATGTTTATGTAACATTTATAGAACAAATGTTGGGTGTTAGCACTTTGTAACAGTCAGTAAAGTCTAAGACAGAGAAGTTTGCGCTTTCTGGTTTCTCGGTAACATGATAAGCTGCATGTTTTTGTCTTATTAGCTTCAAAAACAGAATACAGGAGAGGCTGGTGAGGGAATGACTGTTTTTAGCTCAAATAATGTAAGCGGTAATAGAACTAACCTGTTTTGTGGAAGTTCTATAACATTAAATTGAACTATAAACAGTTAAAAATCATGTTGTGACATTCATTAAAAATGAATGTTGAATGTTGAATTGCTTTGGTATAGTGGAATAACACATTTCAGCTGTTATATGAAAAATAATACACTTGTCGGCCCGTATTATACCACCCTGGCATGAATTATTTTCATTTAACAGCAGGGTCCATTGTGTGTTATTCCTTGCTTATCCATCTCATTACTATTACAAAGATGCCTTATGGTTTATAATGTTTTTAGCAAGGTACTTCATGGTAACCATGACACTACCATGATTGTACTCTGGTACTTTTATGGTAATCATGATACTACTATGAGGGTAACTTCTTGTGCACAGTAAAGCAGTTTGCACAAGTTTTTACATGTACATCATAAATTTTTCAGTGTATACAATATAAGACCAAGAACACCAAACCTCTCGATGAACTGAATTCACATTTATTACCGTTCGTTACGGTTACTATGGTGGAACCTTGTTTATACCATAGTAAACATGTTAAAACCTTTTGTAAAGTGTAAATGTCATGGTTTTGTAAACCATGACATTTACACTTACAGCATTTTGCAGGTTTTTGCAAATGCTTTGTAGTCTCCATTAAATAATATACTCACACTAGTATACGTAGTCTCAACTAAAACCCTGTTAGAGAGTGTAGAAGTTAGTACAGATATGAAAACAGAGTAAATTTTTTTTTTGCTTATTTAAGTGCTTAGTGAAGATGTTGGTGTTCAATCCACGTTTGACTATGTGAGCCAGTGACTCAGTTATACGGACAGCCAGAGATGACATGTCTTGAGCTATACAAGCATCTTTCAACTGAAAAAAACATGATTCATAATCATGAATAATTTTCAGAATTGTATACACAGTTCAACAATGCATAGTGGGGTGGCCAAATGTGCACAGCGTATTTACTGTATAAAGAACTTCAGAGCACTTCTTACAAAAGTGGAGAATTCTAGCCAAACTGAAACCAATTCATCTTGTACTCACCAGCACTTAAGCTTCAGACACAGACTTGACACAAGATTAAGATGCGTGAGCACAGACTGTGCTGGGCTAAAGTAAACATGGATTTACTTGGATATGTCTCTAATTTTTAGAAGCAGACACAGATATCAGGATGAGATGTTTTTCTGCTGCTGGTGGAGTCGATTAAGAGCTTTAATCAGTGAGTCAGTGGATATAATTAAACCCATGGGATTGGAGTTGAATTTATGCTAATTAAAAACACTTGCTTCACACATTGCCAAAGACACCGTCATGTCTCTCGCTTATAAATGCACACATGCACGCTCAAGAAATATACACAGTAAATACAACAATACTATTTGTTTAGATAAAAAAGCCAAAGATAAAAAAGAGTAGTGTCGACTGAATGAGAATGAGGACTCAATCCTGCAGGAAAGTGTTGGAAGGAACCTTGCTTTGCTCTGCTAAAGAAAGAGAGAGACAGAGCACAAGAAAACTGTGATCGCCAAATCCATTTGCTTCTTTACAGTGACACTGATCAATATCCTGATCCCACAGCCTGCCTAACCTGCATGAACAAGAGATAACCTTTAAATTCTCACACACTTTCCCTGCCAGTAATACCAGCTATTGCAGCCTAAACTTCTCATTCAGACCGCAAACACTCTGGTGACATTTCAGCTGCAAGCAATGCCTTTGTTCTATCTGTCTGTGTGTGCACATGTGCATGTGTGTGTGGGAGCTGTAGCACTCGGTCTATCAGAGTCAAACTCCAGAAAGCCTGGCCTGTTCTGCTCTTTGTGCTTGGGCCATTAGCAGCTGACATTTGGTGTTGGTGGGGCAATCCAAGAGCATTGATCTGAAGGAGGGAATGAGGGAGAGAATGAGAGAAAATAGAAGAAAGAGAAGTGAAGAAAGGGGACGATCAATAGGCTTTGTGGAGTTGCGGGCCTGGAGGGCATGCAGGTACGGAGTAGGCCGAAATCTGAGAGCAGAAGGGAGAAAGAGAAACGCTTGGGTGGATTTACAAGTCCACCCAACAGAGCTAATGTTAGCTGTGAGAGAAAAAGAGAGAGAGAATCCTGGGTAAGAGTGAGAGACTGAGAAACCTCCAGCATGAACACTTGATCCAATCAATACTCATTTAGTAAT